>JAWZYV010015670.1:600000-935000 GCA_038373885.1 Cheiracanthium punctorium | reverse complement strand
GACTACTGATTTTTTTGGACTTCAAAATGACGTCACACTGGCCGCTTTTGCAACTTTGGAAGCAGACTCATTTTGTCTAATATTTTGTGGCAATTTCTTTCGTGAAACATTTAATAAATAAATCCGAAAATAGTAATTCAATAAAATCTCTCAGTTATGTAGTAATGGAATTTAGTTTAATTTATTAATTTTTAAATTATTTCGTTTAAACAAGACAATATTATTTATAAAAAAATATTATTCTTAAAAATATTAGAGTTGAGAGTTCTAATCACAATGGTGAAAACTAAGCATCTGTGAGTAAAATTAAGAATTTCTTTCATATCCCCATGGCATATATGTTTCAATAGCGTATGTAGGTTTAAATTTCGGATGGGGGGGTCTATCCTCTTTTTTAAACCTTATTGTTACTAGAGTAAATACAAATGTCTCAAAATTGCTGTTTTTTAATAGCTGCTTTAAGTTTTCAGATGGGGCCCACACCCTCCTTTAAAATCTTTGGCGTCTCATTAAGCGCCAAAGCTCCCGATACGGGAACATCTATTATATCATTTTTTTCTTAAAATATTATAATGCAATTTACGAAATACACATTTTACATAAACATTTACACTATAGGGTGTGCTATATAGTGCAAATGTTTATATAAAATGTGTATTTCGTAAATTGCGTTAAACTATTTTAAGAAAAAAAATATATAATAGATGTTCCCGTAACGGGAACTTTGGCGCTTAATGGGTTAAATACGTCCCTGGTATGCTTGAAAGTTCCACTAGGAAAAATTTGAGGTAAAACTATGGGTCTAAGTCAAAAATACTTTATTTATTTTATCTAATGCATGCTTTTCCCATTAGTTTTATCTATTTTTATATGAAATCCCTTTTAGGCAAAATATAGCAAAAATATAAATCTTATCCCTCATACCTTAATATATATCAAACCCACATGTCGCACATTACAAATTTATTTAGTTTTTTCGTATGAATACTTAAATAAAACAGCACATTATCTCCTGAAAATAATTTATGTGGAAAAAGAAAGATTTCCAAGATTTTTAATTTATATTTATTAATTATGGTATTTTCCCTCCATTTATAAAATACTCCAGAAAAAGAATGAAATTTCCAAAAGAAGCCATGCCAGAACTAGCTTTTGCAGCAATCAGTTTACTTTTAAAGCAATCTAAGCAACGTAATCACAGCGTTGAGGTAAGATGCTGGCCTACGAACCACTGTGTCGAGGGTTCGGTACTGGACCTCAGCGTTTCCTTACCTGAGAGTTTGGTGCTGCCATCTAGTGTATGTTCTCGGTAACTCTTTTTCCCCGAATTTTTTCGCTGTCGCAAAACTGTCCCAATGCGACTTCTCGGAAGGGTTGCAATGTGAATACACAGCGAGAGGAAATAGGGACTCTGGCGTGACTTTGCTGCGGAGTCGCAGCGACTGTTTGTAACTCTATTGTGACAGTACTGTGTGGTCGCATTTCAGTCACAGGCGACGGTTGTGCTATTAGGGTAAAGATGTGCAGGTCGGTGCGGTATCCTAATGAAATCCCTGCCCACACCATAATGCTTCCGCCTCGGAATGCGTGATGTTCGGTGATGTTTTGGGGCTGATTGCGTGTTCCTTGTTCACGCCGCATCCTTATTTACTTGTCATCTGGCTCCAGGGCTAATCTTGACTCATCAGTAAACATGACATTGCCCCAGTCAGACACAGTCCAATTAACATGTTCCCGGCACCACTTTAATCGTGCCCTTCTTCATTGGACGGATAGAAAAACACAAACTCGAGGTGCCCGGGCGTACAGTCCACTCATATGTAATCTTCAGCGTACAGTAGCTGCAGATATCGCCTTACTAATGGACGCTGTAATCAGAGATTTCACACGTGTGGAGGTCGCTCTGCGATTCCGCTCGGCTAAAATAGCAATATATCGATCTTCCGCGGGGGTTGTAACCCTTGGGCGACCGGCTACGGGCCTTCGGTCAACTGTCTGTGTGGAATTGTTTCCATAAACGTGAAATTACAGAATGATGAACGCCGAAGAAAAGAGCAACACCTGTGATCGACTGTCCTGCCTCAATGCGCCCCACAGCACGCCAGCGCTCAGAATCTTCCTTTCGTCTTCTGGAAGTCATAGAAACACGCATATCTTGAAAAGAAATTGTACGAAAGTTTTAAACACCTTCTATCAGCACTTACAATCAACTTCTCTAACCCTTCATAAAGCCGGCATCTTATAAGACTGCCCTTTTTGCATATTTCTTGACATGAAAGCACGATTGGCTGTTACCTAACATATTTGCATACTTCCATCTACCTCTGCAGCGAATTTCATCCTCTTCAATTCTAATTGGCTTCCGGAAATTAGCATTTTCCTCTCCGTGCTTAACTTTTGCAAGTGAGTGTCCTTCCTTCTCTTTGATGCTTCATATACAATAGAATGGACCGAAAACATTTTTATCACTGAATCCCTATTCTAGTAGTGTGGAAAGTGTTCTCTCTTTGTTCAATAAAAGCGATATAAATATTATTGTGATTGGATAACATCTTCTGCGCCCGGATCGAGCATGAATTTTCTGAATTTGGATAAAACTAGACACTTTTTACTCGGCGTAAAAAACATAATTATTTTTCCATAATGTTATTCTAATTGTGAGAGAAATGAGCCAACTGGGTTTAATAATACATGACTAAATTATTTTTTCAATCAAATATTATTTTCTGCCTTCGCATCATACTTCAAATTTTACAATTCTCGACGAAAAGTGCACTTTTTCGTGTAATGCTACATTGGCACTTTGTGACCGGTACAGAAGTAAAGAAGACATAGATTAATACCTTCAACTGCTGATCGCGTTGTTGGAATTTCATTCTTAGTACTGTTAAGTCACGTTGGGCAACTGAGATTATGTACTGTTTATCATGAGTGCTATTGAGTCTATGTACATGGAGCATTAGAACTATTTCAATCATGCCGTAGTAATTTGGAAAAGTCTCAAATAAGTCACTACCACTAAAGCTCCACACAGGAAATAAAACATTTCACCAAGTAGCATATACAGAGAAACAAATTTCTTTGAATTTAACGAAATATTTTTTAGGAATTTGAAGAAATATTACTGAACAGCTAACAATTGTCTGTGGCGTCATATCTTTTAATACCTCGTAGAAATGCGGTATCATTCAGAATGTGAAAAGTGAAACTTAGGCAGGCTTTTGCACTGAACTGTGTGTCTCCTTCATTTTAATGAAATAAATGTATGTCGTGTTCGATTGACAAACCATCGACATTCAAGCAGTGCCTGAAATTTGCATATTATAAGTGAAACGTTGTTGAAGACCATTTTCGAAGTTACTGAAAGCAAGTTAGTAACAACTGATAAGAGTTATTTAATCAAAGATAAAAACTGCGTATTAGAAAATACATCAAGCGGTTCGATTGGGTAATTATTTTGGTGGCCTGCGCTCTCAAAAATTGTTTCTTCAATTCTCGGAAATTTTGCAGCAATCATTGCTGCCGAAATATTATCGTTAATTGACGAATATCCGTTTCATTTTTCTCCTGTCAATTGAAGAAACTTCTTCAGAATGAACGAAATTTTTTCCTCTTCTTCAGATTTTCGGGAGGAATTCACGGAAATATTACGTTTCCAAGGAGTACGAAAATTATTCGTTGAAAAATGAGGAATAAATTAGTGTATGAAGACGAATTCTCAAAAATCATTTCTTCAATTCACGGAAATTTTTCTGGGAGCAGTGCTGCCGGAATATCTTCGTTACTTGTCGAATATGCGTTTCTTTTTTTCTCCTGTCAATTGAAAAATATTCTGCAGATTCAACGAATTTTTTTCCACTTCTTCATATTTCTGTAGGAAGAATTCACGTAGACAATACGTTTCTAAGGAGTACGGAAATTATCCGTTGAAAAATGAGTTTATAAATTAGTGTATAAAGGCGGAATTTTCTGAGAATGTGCATAGCGTAATCTTGTACTATTTTTTGCATTCATGCTGGTTGATCCCTGGGAGACAGAATTCTGACCCTATATATATATGTTCTCCAATGCATTCAAGTTGAAGTAAATCTATGAATTTGTCATGAAAGTTTATTTATAAAACTGGTTTAAAATAAATTCTAACCAGTTTAAAATAAATTCTAACCTAAATAAAACATTCCCTTAGCTGAGGAATGGAACTAATTACAGATTAAATACTATTTCTAGATTTAGTAGTTACCTTCAGATATCAAAAATGACGTTGATGAGCTAAATAATTTATCGAAATTAGTAATTTTCACACACTTAGAATTGCTGTCCTTATATTGCTGTGCATGCTGACTAACAAACGACCACCCAACTTACAGATCTTTCTTCCAGTTTTATAATGAAAACTAGTTACATAGAGTCGTCTTTCAATTAAAAAAAAATCTGTTACTATCAGTTACTACTACTTCTCCACAACACCACATTATATTTCTACTGAAGAGAAAAGCCCAAATCAAGAGAACTAAATTAGGAAAAACCTAAACTCGGATTTCGTTTACTTTCTATGTCACACAAATTGTTGAACGGTATGTGAAATTAGTGACAGAATCATCCGCAAAGAGTTGGTGGAATCAGACTTTAGCGCTTTAGGACCAGGACATTTTTTGTTTTATTCGCACAAAAAAGTATTTGAGAGTAAGATAAATTTCCTATTATAGTTTTGTGAATAACTAATTAGTGATTTTTAAAAACACGCAAATGAAAAGGTTTGTAAGAAATTATTTTATACATCATTCATTTCTTATAAAGAATAGTATGTTATATATCAAAGCGACTTAGGGAATACGACTTACATTCGAGTACTTTTCGAGAATGTAGATCACCTACACAGCTGTATAGGTCAGGGCTCAAAGTGATATAACGCCTTCATCATATCCGCATTTTTTCTCGACTAATTATGTCTGATTTGATTGCATTTTTTTTTTTTGCCTCTGCCTGTTGATTAAGTGCAACAGTTACCATAGTAATAGTTATAGTTACCATAGTAATAGTTACCATATGCTTACTAAATATTGTATTGTATTGTTGTGATATTGCCTTGTATTGCAACAGTTGTATTTTATGGGAAAAACTTTTTTTCCGTTCGAGGCTTTCCTTACTTTGTAAGGTACTGCTAGTGTCTTTCGCCTAAACGAAAAAATAACACTGTGGTAATTAACAATTATTTCATAATTCTCAATCAAATAATTTTTTATGTAATAATTCATAAATAATGAATGTTTGCACTCTTTATTTTGCATTATTCATCCTCTTCTGTAGCGCACAAAAATGCATCTGTTTCATCAAAAATTGCAAAATGTCAAGTGCGATGCGCACTCAGAAGATATTATTTGATCGGAAAAATAATTTAGGCATACCTTATTAAGCCCAGTGGACTCATTTCTTGCCCAATTTGAATAAAAACAGTGAGAAATAATTTTTTTTCTTATACCCAGTAAAAAGTGTCCATTTTTACTTAAATCCAGAAAATTCAAGTCGGATGCGGGGGCCGAAGATATTATCCAATTCCAATAATATTTTACGACGTTTTTAATTGAACCGAGGGAGAAGTATTTCCGCTCTATCAGAATAGTGATTTCAAAAATTATTTTTTTTCGGCCCACCCTAATATAAAATAACTGCTGCATATACAACAATTTCTGAAAGGCAAAATATATAGTCATAAAAGTGGGGATCTAGGTATAACAAAGTTGCCATTCATTATGCAAGAAAATCGCTTACAGCGCCAGCTGGCAGCTAACTTTGGAATTAGCGATTTTATCTGTAAAACGGTACGGAAAAAAAGTCATTTACAAAGTTGTTCAGTATCATCGATATAGTAAGAAAAGATCCTTGTGCACATCCATGTGCACAATTATGTACACAATAATGCAACGAATGGAAGGCATAAAACGCATATTTTTATAGCCAATTTTCTCAAAACTGCCCTTGCCTGATATTACGTTCTCTTATCTTTCATACTCAAAGTATTTTTGTCAGCACAATGCACATCTGAACGCTGGTCTGCTATTCCCGCTGCACGTAGACTGGTGGCAAGCTGGCGCAAGTATAAGTAATACGCTTTCACGCCTTGAATTTTACGTTTTCTACTTATAACATTAATGCGTGCAAGGTGTTTACTGAATCGACGATGCTGAACAACTTTAGACACCAGATGCAGCTGTAAGCGGTTTTCTTGTATGGCACTTGACAACTTTACCATCCAATGACTATAGCTCTTTCCGTTCAGAAATTATTGGAATGACAGCGGACACAGTATATATATACAGCTTGATTATAAAATAAGTGACCCTATTGAGACCCCTCTAGAGCCTGTTCTGTCTAGCGAATTTTTATGAAACTTTGTATATACGTTATATAGACCTTGAGGGAAAGATTTCTTAAATAAAAAATAGTTCAAATTTTGACCACCAAATGACATTTTTCAAAGATTCCTCTTAAAAATTAGTCAAACCTATGAAGAGACTTGCTGTCAGAGTCAGAAAATCATTCTGCGTGATTTTTCATCGTTAATCATGCTGTCATAGTAGAAAGATCGAGCTTTACTTGTAAAATTATTTTATCAAAACTGCAGCAATAGCTTATTTACCCTGAGTTCATATTGTTGTTTAAAGGGATTGCGAAAAGTGTCCATATCGAAGAAAGGTGGGAAGAAATGATTATGACATTTGAAGAGACTGGAGACTTGATTATGATGACAGGTATAGGGCAGAAACCGATTGCTAAGGAAATTGTCAAATATATCAGTACTGCTGCGGTTGAATCGTGTAATATCCTGAACTTTTTTGGGAGCCTGGCCTATTCGTTCGCCCGACTTAAAGTGTTTGTGGGGATTCCTAACAGACCATATTTGTGAAGAAGGAATTAGAACTTTACCTCAGTCGACAGTCAGCATTACACGCCATGTGGCTAAAATGATTTGAGACTTTCTTTGAGCAACCATTCAAGGCGCTATAATGCGCTGTCAACACGTAATTGACGTCAATGGAATGCACGTTGAGTACATTCTGTGAGCGAATAAATTTTAATGATCCTGGAATATTTTTGTCCTTCTTTAGGTGCAACAATTCCTGCTGGTGATCAAGATTTGAACTTTTTTTTGTAGAAATCTTTACCCCATGGTCCATATAGCGTATATACCATGTTTCATCAAAATCCGATAGGCCGAACGGGTTCTAGAGGCGTCTGAATAGGGTCATTTATTTTATACAATCCACCATGTATCTACACACACAGTAGGCCGCGAAAGTTTTGAGAGGATTTGTTTTTTCTGTCCTATCTTTTTGTGTAAGCGAAATTTCTTAATGATGTAAATAAAATAGTTATTTGCAGCTTAAGTCCTCTTACATGATGAGCAACTAACAATATGTGTGAAAAATTTTAATTTAAACTACACCAAGCGTGAATATGAAAGCTCAAAACAGAAGTTTCGAGACGATTCAGTTTTTCTAAACTTTTTTGCAGTTGATCGTCTTAAGAAAATACAGCAATATTTAGCACTCAGTTTTATCCTTTTGCTTTGAATACTGAAGAACATATCCTGGGCGTGGAATAAAACAAATCTTTCTAATGCACTAGGGAGTTTTGATCATTCCGAAATTCTGAAGGTGCGCTGTCTTTGAAGAATCCGTTCGTATTCGGAACTTTTCTTCCTGTGTGTTCCAAAAGTTTTTAGTTGGATTGAGGTCAGTTGACTGACTTGTCCAATCCGGAAATTTAGTTTTCACAGCTTTAAACTAATTTTTCACTATTTTGGAGGGGTGCTTTGAATTATTATTCTTCTGAAGCATCCATCCGATAGACATCTTTTTTATGAGTATAAGGCCGCCAGGATGCCTTTGGATTGTGAGTGCGTGTACGCGAAAACTCCTCTTATCTAGCTAAAGAATCGAAAAATCCGATTGAAATTTACAGAGCAAGAACGTGAACAATCAAAGATTGTTAAAAAATTAAGTGAAGGATCAAAATTTAATTTGTTTGGGAGTGAAGGCCGACGTGATATCCATGGTCAAAAAATCATCAGAATGGATCCTGGGTAGCAAAGTTCAGCACGGAAAGTAACACTTATGATATCGGAAGCTTTCCATCATTATGGCGTTGTCCTGCTCGTACACATGAAAAGGATTGTGAATCAAAATGTATGTAAACACATTTCAGACGATAACATGCTACCTTATGATCGTAAAAGCACACCTCGTGGATGGATGTTTCAGCCGGATAATGATCGAAAGAACATCTCCTTAATGCTGAGAAGTTGGTTGCAACTGAGTAAATTTAAATTTTAACTGACCAAACCATTCACCTGACCTCATTCCATCGTACAACCTTTTGGAGCACATCGGAAGAAACGTTGGGATAAAGAAGCATCCTTCAAATACAGCTAGCCTTCAGGATCTTTAAACGGCACTGGCAAAACTCCCCAGTGCTTTAGAAAATCTTGTTAATTCCACGCCCAGCCGATGTGCTACAGTCTTCAAAACAAAAGGATATACAACTAAATAATAAATATTGTCAATAACAGTTTGGATATCTCAATCGTCTTAAAACTTTTGCTTTCAGATTTTCAAATTCACGCTTGGTATATATATTTTATAATTAACCCTTTTCACACAGGCTATTAGTTGCACACCATGTAGGAGAACTAAAGCTATAAATTACCAATTTACATCAAAAAGAAATTTTCCTTACTAGAAAAGTTATAACAGAAAAACATATCGTCTCAAAACTTTTGCGGGCTACTGTACACTGTTAATAAAAGTAGTTAACGCCACTATAAAATGGGACTGAATCAGCTGCAACCAGGGTCGTAGGCAAGGGGGGGGGGGTTAGGGGTTCCCCCCATGAGGAATTTCTTGCCATACAAAATACATATTCTTCACTACATTATCACACACACGTATACATAATATGAGTTGTAGTAGTCGTAACCCTCCCTCATGAAAAATTTCTGGCTACGCCCCTGGCTGCAACCTTTCTATGGAGAAACATTGAACCATGGTTTGGTGCTTAAACTCATCAGTGGAAGCAAATCATAGTTAAACGTTTCTCCTTAGAAAGGATGTTGCTATAGTAAGTGTATTTAGAATAGGCGCGTCAAGGACACATTTTCCCCCTTTTCGCGCGTGGGAGAGAGCGGTCCTACTCTATATTTTCTATACATCAGTTAAGGAGTCCCGATAGCTTTCTCCCATTTACCACGTGCGTTCTTCCTTGTGATAACGAAGTCATGCGCGGAAAAACTCCGATTTGACGACATCATGGCAGCAAAGATGGGAAAGAGAAAAGAGTGGAAAAATCTTGCGATCTTGACGCGCCTATTCTAAATACACAGACTGTAATTTAGCTCCATTGTATGGTGACAGATTGAACTACTTACTATTAACGGTGTATATTTTAACTAAAAAATTCCAAGATATTTGAAAACACATCAAGCGTATGCAATCAGTACTTTTATAGCTCAGAAGATTTGTCTTTAACCCCGAGAGACTTTCGGGTTGAGTTTGCTCCACCGAAATTAGCAATCCTAGTGGCTCTCGGGATTATATCTGAAAGCGTTAATGGAAAAATTTTGAATCAATGTAATAATGCAGTGGACTCGCCCTGCAACGCGATCTTCTTACGCGAATGAGATATTAAGGCGAGTTATTCACGAGTAATCTTACAGCTAACACGGAATTTTCGCCGGCAATACGAGATCTTTCGCCACTGGAAACGCAAACAGAAGTGCGGGGTGTGAGGGGAATGCATCATCTTCGTGATTTGCTACAGAGGAAGAGAGCCAACCAGCTAACGGTATTCAACCCCTCGTAGCATTACTGAAGGCAAAAGCACCCAAATCGTCTTACTATGAACTGCCTTTATTTATTACTTTATGTAGGAAATGGTAATATATACGTAGTTATGGAATGGTTTAAATGTTTTGAAGGGTGATTATAAGTGTCTAAATTGATTGTGTGTGTGTTTGTTTCATAAAGTCATTCATATACCCTATTCAACAAACCATTTTTCACTTATTCGACGGGTCTCACAAGCCTCGCTTAAGTGAAGACTCAACTATATATATATATATATATATAGTTGAGTCTGAATTATATATATATATATATATATATATATATATATAATTCAATATTTGATGGTTTTCAGCGTGTTCATTTGATCAGCTTGTCGATAGCATATCATTTTGTAAATAATGCTACATCTACTTCTATATGCAGTTATCTTATAGAAATTTTCAAATTTTTATAAAATAACTGCCTGATTGGAGATAATATAATAAAGACATCAAAAGGATAGTGAGATATTATTTTCGCAGTAAGAAGCTTAGCTTCATAAGTAATGATAGTTTCATAAATAATCTACAAATTACCTAAAAGAAAATAAAAGAAAAGAAAACATATCATCTACACCCACCAACACTCCACCATCTAGTTGTTTAACTGAAAAATGATAGTTATTATCTCTTCACCCGGTTTGAATAAAATTCTGCCCCTTTTCTAGGCTTGTTCCATTCAACTACGTGATCCCAATGTAAAAGGAATGTGCTAATATGCCTTGTGCGTGAACGTTTTTTAGTTAAAAAAATAACGTTTTCTTTCAAAGGAGCAAAAAAAAAGTGTTTCTAAAAAAAGGGCAGGGAATCATATGTATTAACGTCAGCACATTTTGGAGCAAAATTTCTGTAACAGATCAGACTGATCTTTTTTTTTATACTTTTTTTTAAGAGGTTAAGTTTTGTTGAAACGTGATTCCCATTTTCTATTAGACAGTGTGTTTCAAGAGGCATTATATATGTTAATGAAAGCTCTTGATACCACAGTTTTAAATAACTAATATTTCGATTACCTCCTAAATATACTTGCTTGGAAAAACCAAGGTCTGAAGTAATATTTTTTTAATTCTTATTGACATAAAAAAAGAAATAAAGAAAAAAAGAGAATCAAAATCTGTGTAAGATTTATGCATTAAGAAATGTGCAGTGCCTGAGTATATAAAATTAGACTTTTCTTTGTACATTACTTGGAAGTCAAAAATTTTGTGGTTTCTATTCGTTTGAAGCACACGGGTATCCAAAATGTTTCGGCAATTTTTTTTATCACTTAATACAATGTTCCCAGGACATGTAATGCTTCATTAACGGAATGTTATTGAAGAAATTAGTCATCAATTTCCATGAGTAAAAAAGAAATCTTAACCATTTCTTGGAAATATTAAAAATGCATATTTATACAATTTGATTTCAGTCATGATGTTTTAGCTTATACGTTTGTTTCGTTGAAATATTTTTAAATGCCGTAGACCCTCCTATAACACGGTAGATCCTTTCCGTGTTGTACAAGTCACAAACACGTGATTAGCATCAGCAGTGTTAACAGGTTATACAGAAACATCTGTGTCATTCTTTCACCGTGTTATACAAGTCTTTTTTAACGTGTTATAGGAAAAAAATCACAAATTTTCCGCCGTGTCATAGGGGAATCCGTCTTATATGCATCTTATAATTTTCTTTTATAAAAAGAGTAATAAAACAATTTGCAGAATGGCGGGGAAAGCGGGGAAATTTAATTTTTTAACAACACATTTTTAGAAATAATATTATATTTTATAAATGATGCTAAAATGCAGCTATAAAAGCACCTTCTTATATTACAATAATTTATACTAGGTGTTTTTAAATAACAGTGCAGTTTTTCAAATAAGATTTCATTGAGGCCTTTTTAAAGTCTTAAAAACTTACTTGGTAAGATAAATTCGCCTTTACTCCAATTCTGTGAAAATTTTCAGATATTCAATATCTGTAAAAAAGACAAAAAAGAGGAAGTCTTTATATATTCCATGAAGTGGCTCTTACAACAATTACTCACGAATTTCACATCGTGTAACGAATGCAATTGTTATTTTGATATAAAATGGAAATAATAAATTGAAAGCAAACGAAAAACTCATTTTAACAAACATATTTTTCAAAGCTATTCATCTGCAATGTAAACATTTTCAATTCAGATAAATTTTGCAGCATTCCCGGAAAACTTTTCAAAGTAAACGTATTCGTGAATTAAAACACGTTAGGAATCTTTTTGTCCCTTCCTCAGAATTTTTCTTCATTATTTGTAGTCTACGAGAATAAAAAAAAAAACTGTTTCATTTATAAAGGGAACATCTTTCGGAATTTAATTTAAATAAAATGATTTCTCTACAAATTCGCCATTCAGATTTTCAGAGATTGTCTAGGATTGTGTAAGTTTCATTTTCCGAGACTAAATTAGATCAGAAAGCTTTTATCAATACATCGTTGTATAAATTTAATAGCTAGCTACAATTTTGAATGAATTATTTATGTAGATAGTAGTATTAGTTTGAAGCATAGACTCACAGTTGCGTTTTAGATAGTAGATTTCTTGTTTCGATTGAAATGTATGCAAATTGACGGTATAAACAGATACACGTAGACGTTTTAGGAATGGAAAAAAAATTAGACTTTTCTATATAACTTTATTTCTTGGAAAATCATGCATTGTTGTGCATCAATTTCTAAAAATTGATTGAGTAAAACTTAAAAGAACTTTTAAGAAGTACTTTAAGTACACCTAGTGCTAAGGGAAAAAGTGATGTAAATAAATCCAGGAAATATGGTTATCATACTAAAATACTGTGGAACAGGTTTTGATATCTGACATTTTTTATTTTGCTAACTATTAGACACAGTTTGTTTGCTTTTTAATTTTTGCAAAAAATATAGTTGTTTTTTTTGGGGGGGGGCGAAAATTGAAGACAATCCATTATTTAATTAAAATGTATCAATTTACATAAGGCAATACATTTTGTGCGAAGAGAGCAATGACATTGGCATTCTGTCTTCTATTCCTTCAAACTGACTGTTAGTACATAAAACTTATAGTTGACTCTTGGCTTGAAGCCAATAGTTATTCAAAATTGTTTGAAAAGTTGTTATTTCTGAAACTCTGATCATCAAAATAATTTTGTGGTAAAAGACCAGGAAGGTGCATATTTCAATCTATACATACTAAAGAGGAATACTGAAAAATTGTAAGATTTGTGTGGTTGAGACTACTCGATTTTCCGAACACTTGATATTTACAATGTGTTTAAATAAATTTCATTCAACTCAGTCGGATCTAGTGTTCAGGCAGTAGTGCGCTTAAACGGAATTCAGTG
This sequence comes from Cheiracanthium punctorium, assembly GCA_038373885.1. Taxonomy (NCBI): domain Eukaryota; kingdom Metazoa; phylum Arthropoda; class Arachnida; order Araneae; family Cheiracanthiidae; genus Cheiracanthium; species Cheiracanthium punctorium. The sequence continues at coordinate 921,776 of JAWZYV010015670.1, read as the reverse complement.
TATAGGCCGCAATGTAGCAGAATACTTCTTGTAGCCCTGTAAGAAACTGTGGGGCATACACTCGCTAAAATTTATGCAGTACGTTAAAGAGTAACCTATAATATGCGAACCTAATTTGAAGTCACTCGAATGCACCATTTGGACACTAGCTTACTCTGATTTGCGTCCTTGGGCAGTAATATATATAAGAATTACTTTTTGCAAGCCTATGAACAAACTATCAGCTCTACACAAACTAAAATCTCTACAGGTCACGAGACCGTGGCCTATAATATACATACCCAATTTGAGCTCAACAGGAATCCTATAGATACTAGCGTTCTTTCAGGAATTCATAGGCTATAATGTAAAAAAAAACACTCACTTGTTTCCCTATCAAAAAACTATGTCCCATAAACAGCAAAATCTATGCATGTTTTGCGGCCTCTAATATACATACCCAATTTGAACTTATTCGAATGTACCATTTAGACACTATCTCATTTTAAATTATTTGCGCCTATAGGCCGCAATGTATAAGAAATATTTTTTTGCAGTCCCTTGCACAAACTGTTAACTCTACACACACCAAAAATCTACACAGATCATGTAATCGTGACCTTTTATACACAGGCCCAATTTGAGCTGGACCGAATGCATCGTTTAGACGCTTACGCAGTCTCAACGAATTTCCGTCCATTGGCCATAATGTAAAAGAAATATTTTCGTAGTCTTGTAAACATACCAAATATATACATACCAAAATCAATACCGGTCTTGCGACTGTGGTCTATAACATATATACCAAATTTGAGCTCAATCGAATGCACCATTTAGGAGCTATCGTGTTCACTCGCATACACACAAGCACACACACATGTATCACGTAAAAATAGCATAAATGAATTCAAAATGTGTAAATACGCCAAAATCTCAAAGTCGAACTTTTTCATGATTGTAATTTCCGTTCCTTGTCCCTTCCGTTCCTTACATGGTACATGTTCAAAAAGTAAAAAGAGGTTAATTATATTGAGAAGTTTCCGGTAAAGTCAAAACAGAGTGTTTCTATTGAAACAAACGAAGTTGATGTAGAATTAAATATGAAGACGACCCCTTATGCAAATTAAATTAATAGGAGATTAAAGTATTCGTTATTTGCAAACGAATGATATATATACATAACTTTGCTGTACGACGAACGACGGCCAAATAAAGAGCAAGTCAGAGTTTTTTTTCCGCAGCTGTACATTTCTGTGTTTTATTTTTGCCATAACCCTATTTTGATAATAAAGTTTTAGAAAAAAAAAACTTTTCCGTGGAATTTATAATGACTCTTAGTCTTTGTCCCAAGTGTGAACCATAAATCTTTATGCCCTAAAAGCCAGTTTGGAAGTAGTAAAACATAAAATAGCTGCCAATGCTATAATTAACAGTTTTAGATAAAAAACATATACTGAAAAATTTAAAAATTTTAATTGTTAAAATGAGCAAGATTACTTAATTATTAAAAAATAGAATAAATGGCTCTTAAATTCAGTTACTCGTTTCTTCGTGCTTTAAAATGCTACATAAGTGCTTTTTTAACATGCCTTACACAAAGTAATTCTATAAGAGAATTTGTTTTAAGAAAATCTTTCATATATTTAAAATAAATGTTTATAACGAGCTTTAAAAAGGAAGAAAAAAAATAGAACATTTTATAATTTTAATATGATTTCAAGATAATATGAAAGATGAAACTGCTTATCGAATTTTTTCGAAATGACATCATTAAAGGAACGTGAATTCAGAAGACAATTGCTTGTAGGAATACATGCTGAAGGTATTTTATTTTATTTTATTTTTAAAAGTTAATTTCAAGAATTGTAACATGTTTGTGAAAGAAAGTTACCAGATTTAACGAATGTCCCGAGAACATGTTAGTTATCTGAATAACTTTGCTATTCTTTTAACATTTCGTATCCTGAAGTCGATAATGATATTTGATTTTTAAAAGACTCATAAATTGAAAAAATATTAAAATACATAAAATGCTATATTGAAATAGAATATTTTGTTTAAAATTTAGAATTTATCCTGCTCACGAAGTCTCCTTTATGTTTATGACATTAATCCGCTGGAAAAGTAGGAAAATGTGTACTACCTATTAGTTCAAGTCAAAAATTATTTTTTAGGAATGTAGTAAACCATTTAATAAAGTAAGTATTTGGCTTTAACACAATTTTCTTACATTATTAGTTTTCCATTGTTTCAATTGAATATATTTTGCCTTATAATGAATTCTTGGAAGTTTAATCGATAAAAATGTTTTCATTTAAAATAAATCATTTGTGATCATTGTGATAATTTAAAATAATATAAATGCTTACTTACCAGAAATTCAACACAGGTATTCATAAAATTTCCAGGTTTTTTGCTATATACATCTGCATGGCAACTGAGAAGTTGCAGAATTGAAGTTTTACATTGCATTTGTTTGAAGTTTTATTATTTGAAGTTTTACATTGCATTTTCGATCTCTTAAAAAGTGCTTGAACAAAAGTTTTACATTTCGTTACAATTGTCTCAAGACTATATATGTTTATAATTTGACACCTCTTACCTTTCTAAAAAAAAGCAGTTTCTGTATGCATTCAAACCATCTGCATGTCCCATGATAAAACCATCTGAAACAATCTACAGTTTAAAATTTAAAATATAAAGTTCTCTTTTATCCATTGCTGGAAGATTGTTTAAGATGCCAATGACGGAAGAATGTATCAATGTATAGAAACAGTAAGAGAAAAATATGATACCACGCACAAGATAGTATTTATCAGATGGTGTCTTAGAGCTCGATTAATATGCTGATAAGTTCAAAGCTACAGATCAGTACGAAAGTAAAGCATCTTCGAATATTTTGAATTGTAATTGTATTTTATGTTCATGCGTATTATGTTTGAAATAAAATTTAACAATGAGAGTTTAATTTTGAAAATTTAGAAACATCATTACCGGTATCTTTGTTCTTGCGCATACATTATTTTTATTAAAATAATGAATAAAATCTAATAATTTAGAGCCTGTTCGCTGAAAATTAAAATTATATGGACCTTTCCAGAGTTTTCTATTTGTTCATATTTGTTGGAGGTTAAAAATTCAAGCATGAAATGAAATATTCTAGAAATCATTTGAAGAAGTAAAATTATCTTTCTGATCTGTTTTTATCTTATAAATAAAAATGAAATTCTGTTTGTTTGTTTGTTTGTTTGTGGATTTGATTCGTATACAAATCCACAAAAATGGACCTATCGGCCTGAAATTTAGTACAGATATGTAAAATAATATAGAATAACTCATAGTCCACTTTAAAACTTTGAAAGTCCATCCGTTCCCGGAATTTAAGAGATTTTTTATGCTCTTCACGCAAAAATCTTTCCGTAATTGTAACCCCTGTAGTGAAAAAAGTGTGAAATAAGGATCGTGGTTGCCATGTGTGGCGATTTTGCCGAATAAAATGTCGTTCGTATACAAATCCACAAAAATGAACCTATCGGCCTGAAATTTAGCACAGATATGTAAAATAATATAGAATAAATCGTAGTCCACTTTAAAACTTTGAAAGTCCACCCGTTCCCGGAATTTAAGAGATTTTTTATGCTATTCACGCAAAAAGCTTTCCGTAATTGTAACCCCTGTAGTGAAAAAAGTGTGAAATAAGGATCGTGGTTGCCATGTGTGTCGATTTTGCCGAATAAAATGTTTTAAATTCTCAAAGTAAAAATAAAATAATAATAATGATTTTTTTTGTTAGTTTATATTCGTAAGGTTATTTTTTTTTTAATTATAATATCGTGTGCATGGGAAATCAGAGCAGGAATGTAATGATTTACACGCAAAACAATAAGAATTGAAGATTTCCGTGGCTAACAGGTAAATTATTTTAGTTTGGCGAAAAAATAAAATGGCTCAAATGCCGATTTTGTGAAAGTGAGTTCTAGCGGTTTGCACACATTTCGGCTTGGCGCAATTTATTGAGAGCTTAAGGAAATAGATTTTTGAAAACAAGTGCAAAGGTTTTAGTAGAATACAGCGTTAAATTTTAATGATCCGTGAAGAAATAATGCAGTTATTAAGGGATTTCAATTGATCTATCTCCAGAATTCTCGCCAAATGAGTACATTGATTTCAGTTGGGGGAATTCCGCCAAATTTCAGGAAATTGAAATCTTCTCATTTAGTACATCGGAGTAATGATGAATAAAACACGTTATAGTTAATAATTTTAAAAAATTCGGCTGTATTAAGGGATTCAACTTTTCAAATAAAGGCTTGCTTTACTTTTTCGCGGTCGAACCATTTCCCATATATTATTGCTGCTAAGTCAATGCTTCGAATGATTTCCTGAAAAAACGCTTGCAAAATGGCGTATGTTGGCACTATGGCGAGGCTTAGATTTGAAACTGGATTTTATTTGAGACTGGGATATATAATGACACTGGTTATAGATAAAAATGAATGTTGGTATGAGTAAATGAGGTTGAAAAACTCCAGCACCGTTGAGCACCGTTGTACCATGAAATTTGGTTCATCTAAGTCTTTTATCATGGAGAAGCTTTTTATGCTATCCGTTTTCCTCTAACTTGCCACAAGGTGGCGCAGCAGAACGTCGAATTCTATTCCGTTTAGCCGTTTGCTATGCGAATATCGTCCAACCGATTTCGATGAAATTTGGTACACGCGAATATTAGAACACGGAGAATATTTTTCACTATCCATTTTGCTGTAACTTGCCGCTAAATGGCGCTGAAAAGCATCAACTTCTATACCGTTCGACTGATCGGCATAAAAATTTTTATACTTACACATTTGAGCACGAAGAATATATTCTAACTGCGTTCCTTTTGATGTTACTCACCACTAGATGACACTGCAATGCATTATTATTTTAACTCGCCACTAGATGACGCTGCAGCAGGCCAAATTCTTGACCATTCAAACGGTCGCTATGAAAATCAGTATACATAGCTATTTGAACAATGAGAATATTTTGACGTTATCCATTTTGCTATAACTCGCCACTTCACGGCGCTGTAGCAAATCATTACTTTAATTAACTACTAGATGGCCCTGCAGTGTATCACTTCTTGACTGTGCAAATGATCGTTATGAAAATTGGTATACATAGATAGTTGAACACGGTCGCTATGAAAATCAGTATACATAGCTATTTGAACAATGAGAATATTTTGGCGTTATCCATTTTGCTATAACTCGCCACTTGACGGCGCTGTAGCAAATCATTACTTTATTGAACCACTGGATGGCCCTGCAGTGTATCACTTCTTGACTGTGCAAATGATCGCTATGAAAATAGGTATACATAGATATTTGAACACGGGGAAGAGTTTGGCGCTATCCATTTTCCTATAACTTGCCACTAGATGTCGCGTTAACACATGAACTTCAGAACTGTCCAGCCGATAGTCATGAAAATTCGTATACATCGATATCTGAATGCAAAAAATATTTTCGCCGTATCCGTTTTTCTAAAACTCGCCACTAGATTGCGCTACGCCGCATGGCCTTCTGCACCATACAAACGATTGCCTTGCAATTCGGTATGCATGATTATTGGACACAATATAACGCGATATCCACTTTGCTATATCTGTTTATTACAAAATAGTAATCACCACAAATCGTAATATCAAAAAGTCCATTCATTCCCGTGCGAAGAACGGGTACTTCAGCTAGTTATTTATAAAAATGTTACACAATAGAGAGGTACAAAACAAATTCGACATGAAATGATGGCTTTGAAAAAAACAGAAAAACAGACTAACAAATGATATTCATTACTTGGGTAAATGAGAACCGTTATTTAATTAATCGCTGAGTTTTGTGTTTAGAATAACTTTAAAATTTAACTTTCTAAAAATAATAATAAATAATTTTCACTTCATACATGAATTTAAAATATAGAAAGAGAAAAGTACAAATTTCCATCGTCATTCGTCAGTATTCTACGTTCCAAAGTTTCAAAAATATATCATTTAGTGTCAATGAAAAATTTTTAATTTTAAAATATTAGTTGATTTAAAAAATATTCATCAACCAGAAGTTAAGCAAAAAAGAAAAAAAAAAGCTAGTTTGTACAAAAACACATTATTTTTGATTAACTAACCATATTAAAAAATAATAAAGAGATGAGGTAATAAAATTAGTTTAGTGTTATTTTCTTTTAATATGTGATATCACATAAAATGTAATTAAAAGATTTCGCGTGTAATATATAATCTTTCAATGCTTATTCTACAACTAAATTTTTATCAGTCTTTTCCTAAGTAAAATTAAATTTAAAAATAAACTTTTTAAGACATTATGTTCATAGGTAAAATAAAATTAATAGAAAAAGAAAAAACTTTCTTCTTTCTGATCCCGGGGAAGAACAGTGAAATTTTTAAGCCTAAATATAAAAATTTGTGGTTTGTCACAGCATATTTTAGATCTGTCACTTATGGAAGCTCCAAATTTCGATTTTTAGTTCCCCAAAAAATTCCAATGTTCACGTTTTTTGATGTCAGTGTTTTAGAAAAGAAAGTCTCATGAAGTATTTAAAAAAAAAAAAATTCATTTTTTACTCTTTTTAGTTTTTATAGAACTATGGACAGTATTATATGAACAGTATTAATGGTAATTTTATCCAAATCCTATAAGTCTTGTACAGAATTCTTCAAAACGCAATTGAAAATTCGTAAGTTAAATTTAATGACGTCCCTTATATATATTAAGATACTTGATGAGCAAATATTTTTTTAATCAAATAAATGAGAAAATACTGGGAAAAAAAAAGAAATGAAATTGCTGCTGCAGTATGGTCTACATTCTCGTACAAAACTGACCGGCCTTATTAGATGATTAAAGGGAAAATAAATGGAACGAGGGCCGAATACTACGAAGCATGCATGGAAGCCTGGAATTTTATGATTTTATTGTTTCAAACACAAGCCATACATTATTATTATTATTATTATTATTATTATTATTATTATTATTATTATTATTATTATTTAAAACCAACATGATTTTAACTTTTCCTTTTTTATTTAGAAACCATGAAAATTTATATTTTTTAGATTCATTACCTACATATTCACTTACCTATAGACTCATACGCACAGCACATAAGTAAAAAACAAAGTCCCTTAAATGTAAAATAAAACATGCCGGACGGTTTCGTGGTTGGGAAGAGCTGAAAGTGTTGCGAAACCTAAACTGTCTTATCCATATGCGGAATAAATGTAATTAACAAGAACACGGAACAAAATCTGGTGTTAAGTGTAAAATTTATAATAAACTTTGTATAATAATACATATAAAATGATACTTATGATGGTGGTTTAACTAGATAATCGTTTTGTCTGTACAAAAACCCAGCTCTTCCTCAGTTGCAGTTTTCCTTTTTCTGAAATAGACAGAGGTAGTTGCCATTCGCTTATTCATTAAACAGGAATAAGAATAAATGCTGTGATTCTTTGTTCGAATATCTTTTATAATTGTAAGGTGTTTTACAATTATTTCTCCCGAAGAACGATGCAAAGTTCCCAGTCCTCTACAAGTATCAGTTCACTGCACAGCATCCTCCCACGCACCGCTGGAAAACTTTTTCTCTTGGCGTCCATTTTCACCTGTTGGTTTGGCGAGCGAATTTCCCCCCTTTTTTCCCGCCATTCCGTGTTCATAGGGCAGCGCCCTCTGTCGTTCCTCTGGAGATGTGGAGCATCCGATGCTCTCTCAGTTCAGCAGTAGAATTTCTCTTCGGCGGTACTCTCTACGTATTTCCAGGTTGGGGGTGTGTGTCGCTTTGTTTTTTGGAGAGAGAGTTAAGTTGGGATCGCCCCCGGTGTACGGAATATCGCCGGGCCTGCGCCTCGTGTAAAACGTACGTCCTTGTTCCATAGTGGAGTGTACTAATATTTTTTAATATATATTTTTGTCGCCATTACTACGGATACAAGTCGCGGAAAGATAAATATTAATGTAATGTGAATAGCTTTGGAGAAGAGATCACAACAGAGTGGAAGTTTTTGTTTTGTGTAGAGAAAGGCTTGTGAATAGATTTGAATTTTTTAAAAATCATTTTCAAGTGAACAGCACATTGGATTATTATTTTTTATCCAAAAGTCAAAGAGAAAGAATGGGATCATACATATTTGCTTAAATTAATAAATCTCTGCAATTGAAACATAAGGGAAAAAATTTCGTACCTCAAGAATAAGTTTTACTGGAGATAAGTTCACGGTTAAATACTATATCATTCCTCAGAAGGACATAACTTTATTTATTTTATATTTTTATCGTTATAGTCATTATAATTTTCTTCAAAACTAGTCATCTACTTTATGTGACACAAGTCCTATCTTAATTTAATGTGTAAGTAGTTTTAAAAGTGAATCACTCCAGAACCACCAAAGTATTAATATTAGTTGTCATACTTATTTAATGATTATTACCTCTCGGCAAGTACATTCGTCCCAAATAGTGACGCTCATTAGCTGGATAATCAGGGTACTATAACCACCATTTACTGCGGCCATCAATCATTGTTTATGGCCCGAAACAATGATTCATCAAGTAGTTTTATCACTTGACAATTTCTGCTCCGCGGATATCCAACAAAGAGTGTATTATCTTTAAAAAAAGCAATTTAGATTTCCAACCCGATTTGGACTAGTCTCGCAAAAGAATCATACCAACTGAAAAATTCTTCTATTATTCTGTAAATGAGCTTCACATAAGGCACCATCTTACTTGTGGGGATTTATTTATGTCATGAGAAAAGACAAATGTGCATAGAACAGCATTTTTTTTTTCTTTTTCATAATGCCAACTTTCTGGAAGCAGTTTTCAGCTAAGTTATTTATATTGTTATCTGAGTTCTAAGAAAAAAAATATTTTCCTGTTGTAAAGGTACATTAGACATATAATTTTTCTACGATTCTTGGTATTTTTAAATCAGGACGATAGTAGAATTGGCGTCATTAAAAGTTTGCGTCATAAGTTGATTGAAAGTCCTACATTACAAAGGCGCGAGCAGTGTCCAACCACAAAATAAGATACATCAACAATGTATCATAATTCAGATTCTGACGATTATGATAAGTTCCCACTTATGATCCCGATTATGATAAGTTCCACGGTTCATTCCTAAAATCCACATCTCCATAAAATTCAAAGTTCTATTATATTCTCAAAACTACTGTCTTATAATGGATTTTAGAGAACTGGATGCTGACTTGCAGAACCTAAAGTTTTCAACTACTTATTTGTGTCAGACCTTTGAAACAGAGTTCGTTTTCAATCGCAGATCGTCGTCGTACTATTGATATAAAAAATATTCACCAATGGATATAATTTGTTTTGCCGGTGATTATTCATGTGCTCCGAGCCGGGGGATTTCTATACAGAAGACAATGTGGTACTGTGTTCTGTGGCTCTCTATAAACATTGGATTTCTGCTGCAGTTCTCATCTGCCGGGAGTAATTTACGTAAGTAGTGTTTTTATATTTATATTGTTCATAGGTACTATGGATAATCAGCATGATACTGTGCATTTACATGAATTTTTGATCTCCCCATGTATTTTAGATATCTCTATACACTTATCTATTTGCCGGTCTGTATACAGGGTGTTTTATAAAGATGGTAACATGCTGTAATTTTTTATCCATCTGATAGAAAAGTAAATTGAAAAGTAAATTGTACAGTGTAAATTGAATAAAAAGTGTCCAAAATAAGATGAAAGAAAAAAAAATACTACATTACGATAAAATCCTCTTCTTCATTTTCAAAAAGTGACATCTTTAAAATTTGTATACAAGCCTGTAAAAAATGGATTTAGTGAAATGGGACCCATGCACTAATGAGGTGATGTGCAAAATTTTAGAATTATATCCTAAAAAGGGGCCACATATATAAATGTAAATATATGTTGACGTATATCACTTTTCAATATCCATAGAAGTGAAAAAATCACATCGTATGATAGCGTTTTCAAAGGTTGTACAACAGTTACGAAAGAAAATAGTGTTTTGCACTAGAAACAAACGTTTACATTCAAATTTATGTATAGCCCCTGATTATCTTTGTTTAAATATATTTCCGAGGATTTTATGAAAAAAAGTCTGAAGTTTTGTACATCAAGTGATTAGTGAGTGGATGGGACACTTTTAACTAATTAGGATTTTTTTTTTGTATGGGGTTGTCTACAACTTTAAAAAGTGTCACTTCTTGAAAATTAACGATAGAATTTTTGTTTTTCTCAACATTGTCTGTTTTTTTACTTTATTTTGAACATTTCTTTTCAATTTACATTGGACATTTATCTCAAACGGATAAAAAAATTAAAGCCTGTTACCACCTTTTGGGACATCTGTATATTATCTATCTATCTGTATGTAAATTATTTTTAGTATTTTTACTGGGGGAAAATGTGGAATTTTAAAGATAAACTGTATTTTGGAAAATTTTGTTGTGGCAATAGAGATTCTAGCGATTTTCAGGAAAAGGAAAATATATCAGTCTGTACAAATGATTGTTTGTATTTACAACTCATTTGATGAATATTAAATTAAATAGTTCACATGTTGTTTTTACTAACGTCGTTTTTGTGGGTTTGTTTTAAATATATTATTACTCAATAAACATCTATCCTTTCAGTATCGATGGTGTCCAGTGAATGCTAACTAAACACAATATTTTAACTATGTAGATTTATACAAACCAGAATAACAGTAAATGAAAATAGTTTTCATGTCTACATATGTAAATTTCATGCTCTTTTTAGTAGAAAATATAAATTTGTATCACTCGAAAGTCTACAAAACTTTTATATTTTTGTGTTACTTTATAAAAAGATGTAAATATTTTAAACTTTTTTATTACAGCTCGTTTTGTTTGCGCATTACTTAATGTAAATAAATTCTCAAGTAGAGGAAATAACGGACCAACTTCTTTGAAATTGATTTTCATGCTACAATCCTTGTGAAATCAATGAGTGACATTTCAGTTAAAAATTGGACTTCAACACTTTATTATACACATACTTATTAAAATTCCAATTTTAAAGATGATTTTCCTTTGGCGGATTATTTAAAAAAGAGTGTGGATTGTTTAAAACAAAATGTATATTAAACTTTGGCGCATAGTTTTTCATGTACCCGCATTGACTAATTATTACTGTTTTTTGCTTTGTAAATTTATCACAATAAGCAAGTAATTCATTAAACCGATATTCCATGAAACGTGTTCGACTGTATTTATAACGAAACCGCTCATATTTGGTAATGCAGTGGCTAACAAAAATATTCTATCACATCTTGGGTGCGGGTTCAGTTTCCGGCATATGAGTTAATTACGCAGTCTCTTCATGTAAGGTGACTACGGATACCTTATGATAAAATAAAATAATAAAGAATAAAATTTCCTCCATAGTAAAATGGTAAACCCTTCCTTTCTTTCTAGAAGAAAAATCCCCTTCTGAAAAAACCGTTCTTAAAAAAATTCATCATCATAATAATAAAGGAAGAAAGCCCATCTGCAGCCGTTTGATTCATTGTTAATGACTTGATGAACCAAAAATAACTTAATAACAACTTATTGTCAACAACAACAGAAACAGTGCAAATTAAATTAAAACAGCCTTCTGAAAAAAATCCATATTTTCTTTAATTTTTATGAAGTAATTCTTTTAATTAAATATAGGAATTGATTCTTTTAATGAAAATAGGAATATTTATAGGAAATATTCAAAAAATATATATTTTAGAACGTTGAACAAGTGGAAATTCTCTTTTGGCGCCAAGTGCCTATACTAGTATTGGTGCTTGCTATTATACCGTTGGCGACACTAAACTGATTTAATAGTTTTGGTGGTCAAAATACATATGGCTGGCGAGATTAAAAATGATATGTTTTAAACAAATAAACGGCTGAAAGAATTGCATAATTGTTTAATATGATTGGAGTTTAAGTGGGAACAGATCTGAAAATATAACATTGCCGAAAATGGTCGACGGTATAAAATGTAAAAACACCAGGGTCAATTAATCGCACAGATTCCGCATCTAGTGAATTAAATGAAGAAGGCTATTTTTAAGGCATGAAAATCTATTGAAAATATGCAATACTGTATTTCCAGTAAAATTTTAATGCTGTTAAAAAGTTATTCTTAACTGTGACTGAATTACAAACTCACCTATCTTAATTTTATAAGCTTCAGGTTTAAGGAGTGTCCAGCATCTTATATCTGTAATAAATTAATGTCGTGTGTGAAGTTAGTGGATTTATTTTTGGATTTTCTTTAACCACTGAAATATGCCAGATATTTTTTCATTTCTACGACTAACTATTTTAATCGTCTAGATTTTTCATTCCTAGTAACAAACGCTGTGGTGTATCATTGGTATGAATGAATCTAGAGGATTAACAAAAATGTATTTAATAGTGATGCATTTATCTCATTACCTCGTTATTTTTCATCGAAATTTGTAGTAGAAAAATATCAATTTAAAAACCGAAGCTATAATTACGAATGTGCCACTATAGGCAAGTTGCCGCAGCACTGGAATCTCTACACCTGAACGCGATGAAATATTTTGACATTATAAGAAAGTTGTAAGAGAAAAAAAAACACAAAGTTTTTTATTTACTTTATAACTTGTCGCTATCTCAATCACCACATTAATCATAAAAAACTAATAAAAAATCTGAGAGTCCTAAAAATATTTTTTTGTTTCTTTTTTTTCTTTTATTAATCAGAAATGACGCATGGGAAAACAGGGTAATTTCAATTTATTAATTATTTAAAAATTGTCACAATTAAAAATATCGGGAATAACTGGTTTACATGGATGAACACGAACGAGATATCTCAGATTTCTGTAGTCTATTAAAGGTCATTCAGTGACATGTATTATTGATGTTGTCTTCAATAAATCTTCATTAAGCTGAAGCATGGACGTGATTATTACATTTGCAACGGGGATTGCTTTATAATCAACCTCGGAGTTTGAATTCATAGTTTTCATTTTATTTCCAATTAAATATAGGGAAATCGTTAAAAAAAAAAGGTGGGCAAATTATTTCAAAACAAACAAATGCCTAGAAAGCGCATTCCCTTACATTTCGTTTATCTATCTTCCACGCTCACAAGCCAAGCATAGAGATATCGTCTTCACTCAGCGACTCTGTACCCTGTATTCATAATCGCACTTTGGGAGAACACTGCCAAGCATGTTTGGCGTGTGATCTAGCCACCTGCAGCTTGGAATCTCTCCAAAGGTACCGCACCAAGAGTCAAAAATTGCTACGCATTACTTTTCTGAGAAAACATTCTCGGGAAAAACAAAATCATATTTTTTGCATGAGAAGAGCTTTTGTGGCCTTTGCCTCGTTTTCTAGATCGGAAAATGAAGACCACACAAGGTTTCTCGTAAAAAAGATAGGTTTAAGCAGCTTCGAGTGAAGGGATTTAATAAAGTCAGGAATTTGGTTTTCCGCCGTAATTCTAAGTGTAATTTAGCTCCTTAAGAATACAAAGGGTGCCTTAAAAAGATGACAGCACGTTTTAATTCTTTTTAAATTAGAGATACGTGCACTCAGACATGCACTGAATTTTTTGTTGTTGTTGATTTAGTAAAATTCTGCTTGTCTACATTTCAAAGAAAGTTAAAGCTACATTTCAAAGAAAGTAAAATTTTGCTTGTCTACATTTCAATTTTAGTTTACCGTGGCTTAGCCAAAGCGGGACCACAACCCCCCATGAGAAATTTTCGCCTTTCAAAATGTATATTTTTCAATCCCTTATCACACACACGTATGCATTTACGTGAGATCAGTAGTCGTAACCACTGCGCCGCTGAGTTTAATCACTGCGTGGCTACGCCACTGAGTTTAATCAACAACATTTTCGTTATTTCTACGAAATGTGTAGGTAATTTATTGAAAACTTTGTTTAAACTAGTAAAATTATTCGTTTTTCTTGAATTCCACTCAACATTTTTTCCCGAATAGACATTGTAATTGAAAAAAATAAATGTTCAAAATAAGGTAGGGGAAAAATACGTTAATAAAAAATTTCTTACATTAATTTTCAAAAAATTGATACTTTTTAAATTTTTATACTATCCCAGTGCAAAAAAAGTCCTCGTTATTAAAATGTGTCCAATGCATAATGAAGTTATGGAAAAAATTTGGGAATCAAATCCTAAAAAGGTAAACATATACTGCTTAATCAAGGTCTCGAAGAAAAAAAAATCAGGTCGAATGATCCCGTTTCAGGGATTGTACAGATATCACGAAAGAAAATAATTTTTGGATCTCTAAAAATAAAGATTTGCTTTCAAATTCATGTATAACCCGTGACCATCTTTATTTAAAGATATCACTGAGACTTTTCTGAAAGAAACGCTAATATTTTGTTTACCACCTTATTAGTGTGCGGGATGCGTTTTACAAACTGGTATGCGACCACCGGTACAAAAGACGTACAAGGGGAGGTATAAAAATCTAAAAAGTGTCACTTTTTGAAAATTCTATCTTATCTTCACAAAAGCTCAAATGCATTCGACGGACTTTGTTGAAATTTTTGTATACTTATTTTTTTCACCTACAAATAAAATTTTCTTACACATATTTTATGCGGTTTATGATTTACTTTATTTAAACGAAGAAAAAAATCAGTTTATTCATTGTATTTTATCTGATTGTAGTACAAAACATAGAATACAAATGAGATAATTGATGTCATGCATATTCACAATTTTAATATTTTAAATTTAGTTTTATAAATTTTTGACTGTAAGGTAAAATTGAGTATTGCACTTTTAAAGGGAATGAAAGAACTAGATACATTTACAAATCTAAATAATTTATTTTTTCAAGTTAGATCGAAAATAATATCACTAAGTTAATTAAATTAGATACGTACAATATTATTACTAAACTCAAGAAATCAAGTTGTTTGGGGGTTTGTTGATGTTCCACTGCAACTTGAATATTTCAATACATATTTGTTTCCAATGGAGAGCTGCAAATTTGAACTCTTATGTCTTCTCAACCAAACAGCTAAAACTCACTGATCTAGAATATTCCTTTGTATTTAATACCCATATGTTTAAAAATTTTCGAGACGTGTAGCCCTTGACATCCCTCCCTTGGTTTCTGATTGCACTGCTGCAATATTGGGGTGTTCCTTTGAAAACAGTGTGCATTATATATATATATATATATATATATATATAATCTCAAACAGTGATACAAATCATGTCCCTAGCATTGAATGACATTCAATTTTATTCTGTTTGTTGTTACGAATTTCGCATAAAGCTTTAAAGCAAGGATAGCCTTAGTATATTTTTGTTTTAATATCAAAATCATTAGCGTCGATCTTGTCCCTTTACATAAATAAAAAAAAACAGTGATAAAAAAAACGATTTTCTATCAATTTGATGTCAAAAGAAATATTATATTTCAGCTTTTATGAACTAAAAATAATTAAATTTACTATGCAACTGTTTTTTTCCGCAGCTTATTATATTTTATCCCAGAATTTATTTTACTCTATTTAATGTAAACTATGTCACTAATTTTCTCATAACTGAATTTTCCAACATATTGCTTTGCCTTATAAAGTAGTTACCATACGTTGTCATTCATTTCTTTCATGGATGACAGATGCATTTGCTTTTTTGAGTTTTAGATTATCTATACCATAGGTTCCCAACCTTTTTTGAACTGGCGCCCCCTTTTCTAGTGAATATTTCAATACCGCCCCCCCCTCCCACTCCAGAGAGATAAGAGCGTACATAATGCATGGTGAAAAGAAGAATTAAATTTAAAAAAAATTACTAATAGATAGAATATTGTTGGAATTAAAGCTCTACTGAATTTATTCTTCATTTAAAAAAGAGGAATAAAAGTTTTAGAGAGGTATCTCTTTCTCTCAACAGCGAAGTCTCCTATCGAAATATGCGAATTTTCGCACACGTGATAGAAACGAAATATTAGAGTGATTTTTAAGTCTTTTTTAGACTCTATTTGGTTAATCTTCACACGCCCCTCCGTGCCATATCAACGCCTCCTCATTTTCTCTGGGTCTTTTACCGCCCCCCCTGTAAGCCTCAAACGCCCACAAGCGGGCGTTATAGCCCACGTTGGGAACCTATGATCTATACTCTTATAATAATGGTATAACAGTGCTACACCATTATTATTATTACTGTTATACCATTAAGAATAAAGTTAAATGACTTTTTAAAGCCTTATGAAGCATGATGATAAGATATAGTATATCATAAACAGAGTTAACATTAAATGAAGACTTACTTATCTACTCCGTTACAAAATAAAATAAATAATAATTAATAATTAAAAAAATTGCTTTTTATCTTTTATATCAATATGCTTGTTATATAAATACATTGTTAAAATTTGGCAACCAGGAATAGAATAAATTTACGTTTGTAAAATAATAATCTTATTAACCCTTTCAAACAAGGTTGAGAAGTGTTTATGATTTCGGTTTGTCTGTCTGTCCGTCCGTGCTCCAACTCGCATAAATATGTACCGATTTGTACGAAATTTATGTATGTTATTCTTATCTACTGTAACATGTACCCTATTGAAAAGGGCGTATGTATCATTTATAGTTCTTCTACAGGAGCACTCCAAAGTTTCCAACACATTACGCTCTATGGGCAGTTGTTCTTTAAAGCGGATTTTAGAGATATTCTGCTATTTGAAATGAAACAAAATGATGTTATTAAGGATTACAAGATGAAGCTTTTTTTTGTAAATAGTGTCTTTATCACTAATAGTTTTACTGGAGCACTTAAAATATTTCCAATACAATACGTTCAATGGTATTATACAGACAGGCATTCATTTAAAACATAATACTATCCTACAGCATAATTAGCAAATAATCCGACGAAGACTAAGCGCCTCAATCAAAGTTGCGCCTAAAGTCGCCACTGTTGACGATTTTTGGTTTAAATCGCCAAATATGCTGCAAAAATGCTTTGAAAAATGAAGGAACGTGGCGATATTTTCATTATTTGAGGGGAAATCGAAAAATATCTAATGAGACAATATTAATCTCTGACGATTTCAATGGGAATTCTTAAAATTCGTCACTCGAGTTGTAAAGAACAGACTAAGTGTGTTGTGTGAGAGCCTAAATGATTTCCAGTACATCACACTCTACGGGCAGTCATTATTTAAAGTGTATTTTATAGATAGTCGGCTATTTTAAATGAAAAAAAATTATAGATGTTACAAAGAATTACAAGTTAAAGTTCTCCTTCCAAAATAGTGTCTGTATCATTAACAGTTTTTCCATCGAAGCGCTAAAAATAATTCAAAAACATTACGGTCAATGGCAGTTTAGAGACAGACATCTATTCAAAGCACAATACTATCCTACTATGCAATATTAGCTAATGGTCTGACGACGATCGTGTGCTTCCTTCAAAAGTTGCGCCAAAAGTCACCAATATTAGCTACTTTTGTGATAAATCGCCAAATATGGTGAGGAAAAATAATCTTTCGAAAATGAACCCAGCTAGGGAATATTTTCATATGTGGCAATAATAAGGTATGATGATTTCAATGGGATTTTTGAAAACACTTTACTTGAATTCTAATGAACCGATTTTGTGTATTGTGTTGGGTTAAGGAAAAGCTAAGCAAGGGCTATCTGCTTAGAGGATGTATATGTGTGTGTGTTTGTGTGAGTGAAGGCGCGTGCGCACGAGCGCTAGTGTGTTAGAAAGTAGTATTTTATAATCGATGAGTTCGGCATGATTTATCTTTCTTGTTTTATCATGGGGAAAGTTCACCGTCTACATTAAACATAACAGAGTGGACGTACGCGAATAAATAATTTGAACAGATGTATTTATTTAGGAGCTTATGGGGCATTTATAGTACTACGAAAGTGTGTGAGTAAACACTAAAATAAATTTTCAACCTTCTTTTTTTTATTTAATGTTCGGTAACATTTTTCACCTTTCTGTTCTGAAGAATGCATAAATTTTGTTACTTACAATGAGCAAAATGCATGAATTTTGATATTTTTTATTAGAAGAGCTAGTTTTCTGGTTAATAGTACACTGTTCAAAATATATCTGTAAATTAACGTAAAAACGACTGGTAGCAAAGTTGCCAGAAAGTGTCTGTTCTGTTTATTATTTTACCTTTTTCTGGAGTGTAACTTTATGTTTTACCAAAACTGCGAAATAAAATGGGTCGGCTATCGATAGGACCGAGCCCTGAGCCTACAGATGGGGAGACGGTTGTTCTAACCACTAGACACACCGCGACTGGTTCTGGCTTGGCCAAAAGGTGAAGTGAAGGTTATTTTAATTTCCTTGCGGGAGAGGAATTCGTGCGCGCGTTTCATGATTTAAATTTCAAATTCGTGACAAAATGTTGTCCAGTTAAAATTAACATAGTCAAATTATTGGATTAGCAAGAAATTAATTTCGATTTTCACAAATGTATCAAAAAAAAAAAAAAAAAAAAAACCTTGATTTTTCGTTCTCAGTTTGAAATAATAATAATAACTGAAATTATTTTCTAGCCAGTGCTATACATTTATGAATGTGATTAGAAATACTCTTTGTTATGAAAGGTATTCTTCGTTAAAAAATAATTAATTATAGAAAAAATTTTAATTACTTATGAGGTGTTTGCTGTTAATATCTTTTTCCATGTAAAATTCCCAACGAAAATCCATTTCTCAAAACTACTTGCAAAACTTACAAACCAAACCAAACACGGAAATTTACCGTTTTCATAAGAAATTTCCGAAAGCTGCAATCATTTTTCTTCGTTTAACGGAAAATTGCCAAATCTTGGGGAAAGTGGTCATTTCTCTGAAAATTAAGGCTGGAATTATCCTGATTTTTCAGATTATTTTTAACAGTGCAAGTAAAAGTTTTAGAAAAAAAGAAAAATTTTTCAACACACATTGAACGGTTAAATTATAATATTTTTTCGAGAATGACTCATAAAAAACTAATAGTCGCAAATTAAAAAAAAATCATATTTATTCCATTCAATTACAAATACAAATTAGCACATATTCAAATATTAAAGTGAACTATATCTCTTTATCTCAACAAATATATACAGTTGAATCTTAACTATATACTATCAATATTCTTATAATTTTGTAAAAGGAAGAAAAAAATGAAATATAGTTAAAATGCACACTATGAAGATATTTTACACTCTTGGATGACGATGGCAACTTCTGAAAAGCGTTCTTTAAAACCCTATAGCCTTAAAGAGTATATTTTTCTGCAAAACATTTTTGACAGCAAATGCCATATTGGATTGTGGCTGTTGTGTGTTTACTTTAAAAAAAATTTAAAGAATATTTTGGAAATGTGATGAAAATATTTATTCCTTGTTGAAACCTCACGGAACTCTATTGAATTTTTAAATCTAGGTAAATATTTAAGTTTCTTAAAACGTACATATTGAATAAATAATCAAGTCAACATTCTGCCATTCTTTTGATAAGAAATTTATTTCCTTGAAAAAAAAGTAGCATCGGTTATTTTATAACTGTTTAGTTTACTCTTATGAAAATGCCCAGAATTATTTTGAAATTTCAAAATATAATTTTATTACCAGCTTTGCTTTCTATAAATAAATTAGAAAATAAGTTTAATTCACTTTAAACTAAAAATGTTTGACAGCATTAATGGTAAGCCGATGAAAGAGTTTTAAGTAAACTGTCTGTTAAGGTGATCTTAAGTTCATATGAATTATTTAACCATAAAAATGATTGCAGAAAAAAAAAATGTTAGAAAAAGTTGAAAATGAAAATGTATTTCAAAGTCTATTTTTTAATATTCTGCTCAACCCTTATTTTGGTAATTCATACATTGGTGAAAGGAAAGCTATGCCTCACGAAACAAAAGAGCATTTTAAAAATGGATAAATTTTAAACGGAAAAATGTCTCATTTTTTCCTCGCCTAAAATAAATATACTTATGATTGCTAAAAATGTTTCATTACAGTGTTGAAATCCTTGAAATCATAGTACTTAGCTTTTATAAAATGTTGTCTTTAGACAGTTACATATTTTTTTCATACCAGTAGGTATTTTTCTACCCAAAAAATTACTGCAAAATGCCTTTCGAAATCCTTCTCTTATGTGTTTATTTTTTATAGCATATGTCATTCATGCCCATTATTTAGCATGCAAAAATACTTATTTTCCGTGGCATTGTTTTAGAAATTAATATTAAAAACGCCAGTTATGATAATATTTTGGGCTTATTAACAGTGCTTAAAAGTATAAAGTTTCGCCTGAGTGTTCGTTTAAAGCATAAGCGGTTTCTTTTTTTCTTTGGCATATCGTCAATGTCGAATGAGTATCTGATTTGGGCACTTTTTTGAGATTTTGGTATTTTGACTATTGTGAATAATTTACTAACCAAATTTTCGTATAAAAAGACATCTCTGTGACTCTAAGCATTATACAGTGAACTGTGATCTTAAAAAAAAATATGCCTTGTGGATCAGACAGGATATCGTCAAATAATAACTGCTAATAATAAATAACTTTTGTACATTGCAGATATTGGTTTGACAATGACGATATATTGCTTAAACATGGCTTTTTTTAGCGTATTGCAATGTTAATGTGTTCTTCAGCGTCCTGCTTTACGTGACTAAATTACTTTATTTGTAAATTAATATGACTTTTTTAATTAACATAAAAGTATTTGTAAGAAATATGCATATTGAAATATCGTAAACATTTTTGAAGTTGAAAACATTATGATCAACTACTAAACATTCCGAAAACTCTCGCATTTTGCACTGCCCAATTTTTGCTACGTGTATAAAAATTTAAAAAATGAAAAATATATAGTTTTAGGATATTATCTTAAAAGTTCACACAAGGAACCTATATGCTGCTTGTTTCGGGAAACTACGGACTACGGAATCCTACCCGGGAGCCGTTCAGACTGAAAAAGCCTGACTGCAAAGACCTCACATGGCTGTATAATCTTTTTAATCCGATGCTTAGCTAGAACTGGAGAACAGAGGTCTATTTCTTGCTTAGAGTACAAGATCCAAGAGACTGGTAGTTCACGAGAGTTGAGTTAATATTTAATTTGCAGTTAGCTACAGCACCTGTTCTCAGTTATGTTTAGGGAAAATACAAAAGATAATCACATTTGAATGATATCGGAAAATGGGATACTTCCCAGCTTTTCTGAAGAGTCAATACTACAATTTACCCCTTTAGCTGGTGCAGGTTTAATTTTAAGATGTTCATAATACTTTTTTTTAAAAAGTATTTAGCATTCTAAATTAGAAAAACTATTTAGGAGAAATTAATTATTTCAGAATACAGTTGTGTGGTGTATCTTTATATAAATTTAGCTGTAAAAGTGAATTAAGACTCATGATTTTAATTATCGCCAAATGTGATTCACTGTATTGCAACTAATTCTGTTTACATTATAATATCCAGGTATCGAGTCAAAACTAAGGTTGGGGAAGGTGGCTCAGAATGATCCTAGCGAGTAAAACGATTCTCGTAAGTTTCCTTAGATACGGGTAGCGATACGTATCGCGTAACGCATAAACCAGTTGGCCAAATGAAGAAGAAGCAGTGGCAATATTCAAGTGGTTACAGTATTACGCGCCTAAATAGAATTCTTCGAACAATATAATTTTATAGCATCTGATTTAAGGTAAGGACTGTCTATCCTAGTTATTTAGATTTACGGTCTTACATGTACAGAAATATGACTTGGTTTACTGAATAGAGTATAATTTTAGATAAACATTGCACTTTCTATGTTTGGTATGTTTCTTGGCGTAATCCAGTAATATTACTTAAAGTGGGTAGACATATTGCGGTGTAAAATGATCCATGGACTGAAGATACTCCAGTACCGGGTCCTAGACATCATGGCAGGCCTTCAACCTTTCTCAAAATGCGTGACTCCCCACTGCATTAGTTAATTTATTTCGGCGTTTATTGTAGGTCATAAATTTTGATTTATAATTTTGCAATATTCCATTTTATTACTTGTGACAATTATTTTATTTTAAAATTTTCTTAAAATATATTATACATACTATATGATTAGAAAACTTATTTTACCTTATTATGTAATATGATAAAATAAGTTTCCTTTTGCATCATTTATTTTGCGGATAAAAAAAAAAAAACAATTTACAATTGTTTCCAAAGAAAGGATCATTTTGCCCTTTGGTTGAGGGTAAATTGGTCCTTTGAAATTTCTTAAAATTTATTTTTTTTTTCAATTGCTCAGCGCCCTTTTAAAGTATTATTAAAATATAATTATGATGCAAAAAATAGTATAAAATATGACAGCAAAGAGCCAAAGTTTTATTTAAAAATTTGTGATATTTTATACAAGCTTAAAACTTAAGGGAATCATTTAGGGACACCTTCCCCTATGTAAATGTAAATTCAAAACAGGCTGTGCTTTTTAAACACTCCTCATCAAATAATGCAATTTTTAACATGAGTTAAAGCTTCGTACGAGTAATAAATATCATTGATTACTATGTTGAAGAAAAATGTAGCAACATAAACATTTTTTTACGTACTCCAGACATTGTCAATATGTCGATCCTTAAATAATCTATACATACTTATAGAAATAATTAGCTTGCAGGTTGATAACTTTGGTAAGATGCACTTAACTAATATTTCAGACTTTGTTTACTCGATTATACTTTGCTTTTTAACATTTATTGGTATACCCCAAGTCAACAACAAGCGGATAAAACCGCCGCTGGCGCTTTTACCTGTTAGTTGAAAAATGAGACTAATTAGATCTTCGTTTTAATGGCTAATCAAAGTAACACTGTATTAAAAAGATTACCTTAGCTGAACTCTTTTCTAGTTTGTGTGACTGCACTCATGAGACTTAAGACTTTTCTTTAATTTGATGTTCTTTTAGATTTAAAAAGAATTTGGAACGCTTGAAACGTTTTAAATTAGCACCATGAAAATGATATAAAAATTATTCTACGGATGATAAACTCAGTTAAAACAGATTATAAACTCAGTCAGTATAAACTAAAGTTATTACAAGCACTTAAATTATAAAATACTTTCCGTGACAATTTTTCTGTGCACTATAAGGACTACATGTTTGTTCTAAAAATAAGTAGCGAAATAAACTTCTGATACTAGCATATTTTTCAAGTATTTCTCATAGAATATAATATAAATTCTTGCGTGTGATTATGCTAAGGAACTTGCCAATGCGATGCACGATATTTTATCTACCGAAAAATTTATACTTATTTACTATTAATATATGATTTTAGTGCTAAAAGTATATTTAAATTACTTCCGAAAACATAATTTCAGAGGAAATAATAAATGTAGGGGCCAGCGATGAAATATAGTTTAACCTCGATATCTCGAAGTTGAAGGGGCACTGGAAAAATTCGAGATAACAGGATGGAATAAAAGGGGAATCAGTTTATAAGGGAAAAGTCATATATTCGAGATATCAAGGTTTTCAAGCTATTGAGGCTCGAGATATGAAGGTTAATGTGTGTGGTATAATGTGCGAGGAATGAAGGCGTTCTAAGTATTGAGTCCAGTAGTCCAGCTAAGAGGCAGAAACTTTTATTTTAAGATCATCACAATAGTAAGATTTAGTAGTCGCGTGCAGGAGAAAGAACAGAATGTTGCCTTGGCAACTCCACTTTGAGAAAGATCTGGTTCATTGACAAGCGATTTAGAAAAAAATTTGAAAATCAAAAGAATGCATTGAGATAATTTTGGAAAGAAATCTGAAATCTGAAAATGGTTGCATATTTATAATAAAGCATGATATGATAATTTAACACATAGAATTCATTGCACTTAAATTTCATTACATACATATACAGTTGAACATATTTATATTGAACATGCTTTTACAGATAGCCACTTTCTAACGCCAAAATATCATGTATTCGTCCATAAAACCGAAGCTGTTTTATGATGTCACTTCGTTATATCGTCATGCATAATCTGGTTCCTTAAATTTCGTTAAACAGTAAATCCTCGCTATAATGATAGCCGATATAACGATAAATATCTCTATAACGATAATGTACGTATATACTCTCTATACTGTATGTATGTATATGGTCTTATTCTTGAATTCCATGTAGTAAAATAACTGTAAAAATTGAATTACTGTTAATATTTGTATGCCATTTTTTGCTAAGTCTTCAAGGAACAGAATGTGTCTAGATGCAGTTTAAAATACATTTACCGGAGATTTAGTATCATATTATCGAAAAATACGTGTAGTAAGCTAATTAAATTGGAAAAATCGTAATTATATTGTTCATTTGGACAATATAATTAAGATTATGTCATGATCTCGTGCATTAAATCTCATGAACCTGATTTAATAAAAAGTTTAAATTGCTCAACTCAACCTGTTCAGTCGCTGATCTGCAGTGCGTTTCTAGCTGAACCATACATATCGCGATTTAATATCTTGAGACTTGCACCTTTTAAGGCAAATTATCCTAATAGGCGCTTTTCTCTTTCAATATTTAAGGGAGCGCGTTTTGTAACGGTCTCTGAAGTATAAAACCTTAAGAGTTATGCGCTCCTCATTAGAGATATAATGGGCGACATCATTAACCCGCAATTTACCACCACAAAGCATCATTTCCTTGCGTCTTTGCAGACATCTAACTTCAACCCGTGTTTTTGTAAAGTTAGCGAAGTATGAAAGTTTAAGGTCGCCATTCATTACTTACAGTTGACACTAATGCCCGTGCACTGAGCACGAGCGAAGTGAGTGTGTATTGTATTGCAAAATGCTTAATGCGGAACTAAATATACTAAAGATGTACTATAATGGTCCTATGTCTTCTGGAAAACACAATGTGATCATTTTATGTGTGAGAAGAGTCTATGCTAATAGTAGTTTAATTGAAAATTCAATTTGATTTATCTTTTTCCTAAACTATTTTTATTAAAAAAAGATCCCATGTAGGCACTTGATTAGTTTTCAGTTAAAAATAAAACTACAGCTTGAATAAAATAAGTCAGTTGGGTTGGCTAAGGCGAGCTACAGGGGGTTGTCTGTCTAAGGGAGGGATGCATTGGACGCCAAAATTTATAAGGTTTTTTAACGTGCATTCACGTTACATTCGCAGAAATCCACCCAAAATTCCAGACCGTCAGATCGACAGCCACGAGGTAGATCAAAACACTGGATCTTCACGCTTCAACCAAATACCAGTGTTCAGTGTCTTATCCAACTTGGCCATTGAATGGCTAAATAAAATGAGCTTTAAAATTATAGCGCTTCTCTTGATTCACTGACAGTAATTTTATGTGTAAGTTGTCATTGTGGCTAGCTACCACAGTTCCAGATCTTTCACTATGACAGTATGTTGTACAAAATACATTCATTTTCCAGTTATTTTAATTTAAAATTTAAGGTTTTTCAGCACTAAAACGTCATACTTAAGAAAAATTTTGATTGAATACGTGTATATATATATATATATGAGACGTCAGATATTTCAAGTAAGCTTCAGAGTTAAGGCAGGTAATATGGTTTATTGAACATTACAATTAAGTTACAATTTAGAATGAGAAGAGGGGAGGTGAGACGGGTACAAGAATCAGCGTGGACTCATGAAGCAGTTCCAGTGGCAGAAGTCCCCCGATTTTCGATGTGCGGGAGTATTTACGCTCACCCCCCCACGTGGTTTGCGAAGACATAACTCCGCCTCTCTACCATCTCTGATCGAAACACACACATTTACCAACATGACCCCCATCTGGGCCTACAAGGGCGTGAGGACAAGTGTACATCTTTTGGGTAGGCGTGGTTAATTTTGGGTAGGCGTGTTAAATAAATTAATTAAATATTTCATTGCTTCACATGTTATTAAAATTTTATCAGTCATCTTACACTTAGCGCAATCAAGGTTTGAAATGTATTAGATATAGAATGATATAGAAAATAAATTAAAAGTAATTGTGATCATTATATTCAATACATTGCATGCTCTAATGTGTATGAAAAATTATTATCATGAGTTAATTATCTATTTGCAAATTTAAAATGTACTTTATTTACCCTATCTTCTGCAATAAACATGCCTATGTTTCAATAAAAATATTTTCTGTCGCTCGATATATCGTCTGTGCTATCTAGTCATATTAGGACAACCTAACCCTTCAGCTTTTGACAGCCAGCTTCCACTATACATATTTGCTTATATTCTTTACATAGGCCTAAGAAAGGCTGCAGGTGCTCCTAGCAGGAAGAGTAACACTCACAGGATATGAAACTAAAATACAGTATAGAAATATTCGTTCGTATTCTAAAAGCATGAAATATTACCCCAAAAATGCTGAAAATGGAAAGGAACAATTTTACATAAATCAATGCCAGTTTAAAATACAGTCTACCTTTGCAATGACAGCTTCGCTGTCTTCATTCTACGATAAAGATTTCGATTCTATTGAATAGATACTTCAGATAATATTTATCGATATATATAGCTAAAAATTCTTTGTGAAAACTTAAACCTGAGATGACCTACCTCTCTTTCCCTTATTTCCAGTGATGTCTCTTTTACATCAATATTATCATTCACTTCAGTTAAATCTACCGCAGATTATAGTAAATTAATTTTATTACTGGATGCTACTAGTATGATAGGGTACAAATAAAATCTTAATACCGCACCTCTACTCATTGAAAAATTTCTCTCTGATCTGAAACTACATCCCCTACATGAGGCTGTTAGACCCGAACTACCATTTGCGCTCTTGTGATTATTTCACTGGAACATTTTTTGAACGCCGTAGAATATTGTGCTTGTAATGTTTAAATTACATAAATAATTTAAATTATTAAAAATGTATGATGATCAGTAATAAAAGGATTTGCGATGTTGAACAATTGAAACAAATGTAATAGTGTCCTCTTGTCTCATTCCATATATACATTTCCAAATGAAATAATGTCTTATTCCATATATTCCAAAGCAGACCCCTTCGCTTAAAAGTATTTTGTTATCAATGCATCAATAAAAATTTGTTAAGTTTAAACGTCGAATGAATCTGGAATGAAATTAATAAAATTTTTGGTTTTCGTTAACTTCTTTTTTGTTTTCAAATCCTGTCACGCGACCAAACCCTCCCCCCAAAAGACCAGCACACGAATTAATTGCACATACTATCCCAATATCCTTTTACTGCACTATCTAAGAATATTTGAAATCATAAGTGTTGAAAGTTCGTTGAATTCTACATTCACCTTCGAACCGTTCATTGACTTATTCTTTCGGAAGGGATATAAACAAAATTTGTGAAACGGTTCTCGTTTGTGTCGTTTCAGTGCTTGATGTACGTGCAACCCGTTAAATGTCAGGGAGATAACAGCTTCGGTAGATTCAGGTGAATCAAAAGAGTTAAGGTGATTCCGAGAAAGACGATCATGCAAATAAGGGGGGAATGGTGCATTTGGAAGGTCATATAGGAAAGGATTTTTAAATTTGAAGGTTTTGTTACTTCATACTTTTTTTTTCAATTTGAATTGTCCAGATTTTATTTTCAAATATTTCAAATAATATTTTTCTTTCACTTCCGTAATTTTTTTGTTAGATAAGGTCTTGGAGATTTATTAATAGTTTTTTGACATGTACAGTAAGTACTAAACTAATCTGTTTATAACTATCCATAACTGACAGTTATTCATTAAAAACGTTATTTACTAACACATACAGTGTTTTTTTTTTGTTCAGTTTTACACTGAATGAATTTATTTTATATTTTACTGCAAATGGAGTTTGACATTTATTGAAAAATTTAGAATTCACACTTTCTGTTATAGAGCTCTACCTTATTTGTAACATTAAGAAATTTGTGTCAGAAAGAGTTTCATAATCAATGTAATTCATATAATTATTTACATTTTTAGTTTATTTTCTGATTCAAAACTGATGAAATTCATCTTTATTTTATCATTTATATATTAACTACAGTTCATGTGCATTTTAATTCTGCGCATGTATGTCAGCAAACGTAAGTTACCACATTGCTGCTTCATTGAGTTTCACGTATTTCTTCAAAGTTTGCTAAGAGTTTTTACATTTTATTTCTTCTACGTAGACACGCTCATCGTTGAAATATGTTAGAAATGATTCATCTTTGTATTTTTAATTTTTAAAATTCAGTTTTCCTTTTTTCGTTACACTGGGTTTGCCAAAAAGTTATTGCGTTTTTCGTATGCCACTATTACGCTTACCCAAAACTACCTAAAATAACTGTACGAAATTTCGCACATAAGTTAATTCTTGGGCATAGGTGCTAGCTTAGGCAGCATTTTCAAAAATTCGAAAACCATGGGGATTAGGTGGGCAATATTTTTGACATAACTCACGTGATCTACAAAAAAAAAGTATGCATTCATAAAATCCTTGATGTTAAATTTAACACCCTAGAATACCAAAAACTCAATTTCAAAACATTTTAAATACTATCCTAGGAGGAGGGTAGACGTGGAAAAAAGGGGGAGGGTGACCATCTTTCATGAAAGAAAAAAATTTTTGTAAAATTCTTACTGTAATGGGTCAGAATTGTACAAGTGTGAATCTTCTGTTTAGGTACCTCTTTTTTGTAATTAAAAAGTCGTTGAAAAATTATTTGTTTGAATTTTATGTAAAATACAAAACGCAATTACTTCTTAGCCAACACAATATGTGTATTCGAAAGTGTTTCATAACCAACGAATTTATCATGATTAGCCTTTCTCCTTACCCTTCTCTCCTTAAAGTAACTTTGTTGTCCTTTATCCTGATTGTAGTCCAATCCCCCAATCCTCCGTTTAGGTACCGCTTTTTTATAAAAAGTCGTTGAAATTTCGTTTGTTTGAATTTTATGTAAAAAAATAAAATAAAAAACGCAGTTACTTTTTGGCCAACACAATATCTGTATTCGGAAGTGTTTCATAACCAACGCAATTATCATGATTAGCCTTTCTTGTTAAATTTACCACTGGATCTGGAGTATATCGATTCTACATTTTGATCATATCACTCTTTGCGCTTTTCACTCCAAAAGATTCTTCAATACGAATAGTTACGTTTAGCTTTTCTGAAAACATTTAGCTAATTCCTCTAGCTAACCTGATTCCGCCTCAAAAATGATAACAAAACACCTCAGCCTCTGACCCGCACATTATCCCCAATTTCCTGCGAGTACACTAGGTAAAGAATTGTTTCAAATCACCGGAGTTGGAAGTTCATTGAATCTTACTTCCACCTTAGCTAGCTACATCCATTGTCTTATTCTCTTTCACGCTGCAGCTAAACAAAAATTCGCGAAAAGAGATTCTCTTTTGAGTCGTTTCACCGCTTGATTTATGTGTAACCCGTTAAGTGTCGGCGAGATAACGGCTCCGGCAGTTCCAGGTGTATCGAAGGAGTTTAGAGGATGCCAAGAAAGGAGTTATCGCTCATGCAAATGAGGGAGAGGAAATGGCGCGGTTTAGGAGGTCAAAAGAAAGAATTTGAAAAAAATAGGTATTTTTTTTTATTCACGGAACTGCAATTTTCTTTGAATATCATAATTGCTTGATATTGATAGTTCAATTACTGTAGATATTTATTTTTGTTAAACTTCTTGAAATCATCTGTGACAATATGGGTGGTGTAAAAACTTGTATGTATTTTTTTCCCTGCCATGTTTGAACACATTTTTAAAGGCAATTAAAATTTGTTAAATTATTTGTAATTTATGTGTCTTTTAAAATAACCATTTTTATTATGATAAATAATACATTGGTACTCAGCTTTGCTTGCAAATATGTCAACATGATTTGCAATTAGTTTTACATTTACTAAGATGTAGTAATGTTCTACGTCCAAATGAACAAAAATATTAAAAAGCACTCGAAAAAAAACTAGTGGTTAAAAGATGAAATAAATCAAACTTCATTTTAATTATGTCTTAACTAACAAAAAATAACACATAAACACATAAAATAACGCATATAAAAGGTACTTATCATTATGGACACGTGATTCGGACGAAAAATATTATGGACAAAAAAAATGGACAACTGCTGTTGAAGGATGAAATTTTTTCGTCCAAAATACGAGTCCAGAATGATAAGTGCCTTTTATGTGTGTTATTTTACAAAATTTTTATTATTTAAATGTTCTACGTAGGAATACGCAGAAAACTACGTTGTTTTTGCGTTTTTACGGTAAAATTAGCTGCAGGGGGGCATTCAAGAATGTGACTTGTACAAGACACAAGTAAAACGATCAAGTCATAAAAAACAGTCGAAAATTTTACCTTTACTGCTTTAGCAAATGTGTAATAAATCAAACAATACAGTTTTTTTTTACCAGATCTTTAAAATCAGTAATAAATTTATCAAAGGTGAAATATATAAAATAAGTACCTAATTAATTTTAAAGTATGTTATGCACAAAAAATAATACGATTACTGAAAAAATCACATGTAGAATTTAACGAAACTGACGCACAATACACAAAAGATAGTAAGCTATAAAATAACATGAAAAGAAATTACAGACACGTGTGGTGTTACAGAATTTAGACTATGTATAAATCAACAAATTATATACGTCAGTTTGACATTAGAAAAGTACCTTCAATGTGGAATATCCGCCCCACCCTAGAAACAATGCAGCACCTACAGTGATGGGTTTTGCTGTCAATTATGCAGTTTTTCAGTTCCACTGGAAGCGATATTCATTGCTCTTGCAAAAAAGTTAAAAGAGAGTCAAGGTTCTGAGGAGGAGGATTGAGGGCAGCTATGCGTCTTCCTAAATAATCCAGGATATACTCGATAGGATTTAGGTTCGGTGACCGAGCTGGCCAATTTATGCTCTGAATTGCTTGCTGATGAAGATAATCATCTATGATGCAGCATTGTGCAGTTAGGCATTGCCGCCCTGAGGCAGGAAAACCTCACCTACTGCCTGGCAAAAGGACGCACATAAGCATAAAGAATGCCATATCTATAGGTATGAGCATTCACGGTTCCATGTGGAAAGACATGGAGGTCTGCGTGTATACCCAAAGAAATTTCAACCCGGAAACAGACACTGCCTCATGTCATGCATATGCATCTCTTTCACTGATATTTCATGAATGATAGTGGGTTCCAGGTTTTTTACCTTACAGTTACAGAAAATATTGGAGGCTTGATTTGTAACATGCAATTTTATGCTCCTTACAAATTATTTATGCCACTAATTTGCACACAGATTTACTCAGCAACATTTATCTGACAACATACTCCAATTTCCTATGGACTATTTTATTTTTGAGTGATTTATAGCTATTTTTGTAACTTTTCCTTAATTTTTGGAAACCAGTGTATGACACATCTAAACACGTATGTACACATCTATATCTATATATGTTTCATATCTATGGGTATATATATATGTGAATGTTAGTGTGTGGTAACTCGGGTCAAAAATGCAGCAGAAAGAAAAAAAATGATTCAATTCAAGCACAAAACATTTAATAAATGGAATTAAAATCGTTTCTTTCTTTTTCTTTTTTCCCATGATTTTTTTAATCACAAACATCTTAAATTCGATTATATCAATCAGTGTGGTAAATTTTGCGTCGATCCTTGCAACGGTCTATACACTCGTAGCAAAAGTATAGCGGATTGAGCAAGTAGACTGGCACTAACAGAAAACTCGCAGCAGACAATCATTGGATGTTTAGATTTTTACCTTTTGTATCAATCATCAAATTCGTGTTAGAATATTCTTTTAAATGTATTATTTTCTTGTAATTTTTTACTTTACCATCTGCATGTGGAATACTTTTAAAATTACGCATCGGGCGATTATGCAACAAGAACAGACATGATTAAACTTTATCAATGTACTTATCAAACGCTGTAACGCAACCTCGCATCCGCAGAAAGCCAGCAACACACTTCATTCTGTGACTCACACATTTTTCACTATTCCTTCTGAGTACACGAGGTAAGAATGTTTCAAATCTCTGGAGCTGGAAGTTCATTGAATCCTACAATCACCTTTTCACAACAGCTATTGTCTTATTCTTACGCACTGCAGATAAACAAAAATTCGCGAAACGGGTCTCTTTTGTGTCGTTTCACCGCTTGATGAATGTGTAACCCGTTAAGTGTCGGCGAGATAACAGCTACGGTAGTTTCAGGTGCATCGAAAGAGTTTAGCGGATGCCAAGAAATAAGCTTAAGTTCATGCAAATGAGGGGAAATGGCGCATTTTGGAAGGTCAAGTGAGAAGGAATTTCGTCGAAGCAGAGGCTAATTAGTATTCAGTTGTTTTTGTGTGATTTATTTATTCTTTGTTGAATGTATTAGTTTGGAGTTTTGCGTTTGAATTGTGTCGATGTAGTATATATTTTATTGCGGTTGTAAAACTAGAAGAGAGTAGGTCTGGCGTAGATAATTTTTATGTATTTAGTAAAAAGCATACTAAATTCTACTTTTATAGCTTAAAATAGATCTTGGCTCATTTGGACATTTACTTAATATTGTATGTTTGTCCATATCTGCAATCCTTAACATTATGCATACACAGGGTGACCCCAAAAGATGGAAACAAGCTTTAATTCATTATCTAATTGAGATAAGTGGGCAGTGTAAATTGAAAAAAATGTTCAAAATATGTTAGGAAAAAATACTCCCCATAAAAAAATCCTCTCGTCAATTTTCAAAAAGTTACACTTTCGAAATTTGTATACAGCCACGTACAAAAAGATTCCCAATTAGTAAAATGGACTTCACACACTACTGAGGTGATTTACTAAAATTCAGCCTCACACAGTCAAAAATACCTCAGAGATATCGTTAAAAGAGATAATTAGGCGTGTATTTTCAACGGGAACGTTTGATCCTAGAGTGCAAGAAATGATTTTCTTCCATAATTTCTGGACGACCCATGAAAAGTTATCATCCGACTCGACTGTTTCCCACCGAAAGCCATTGAAGAGTGATTTGAGTCAGTATATATTTATCCTAATATCTCTGAGAGGTTTTATGATGAAATTCTGAAATTTTGTACTTCATCTCATTGATCTATGGGACACATTTTACTGCTTGGGAATGACTTTTTACGGGGGTAGTATACTAACTTAAAAAGTGCTACTTTTTGAAAATTTTAGAGAGAATTTTTTTCTTAATCAAACACGTGAGTGGAGCCTGACATATTAAAAATGCAGACTTCAAAGTCTTCCTTTATAAAATGAAAAAAAAAAAAAAACCCGCCGTTTTAAATTGATCTATAACTGTTCGGCGTTGTATATTTTTTAATAAATGCAAAATTTTTGGTAAAAAAAGCATTACCTATCCTTTCTCCATAATAAACTAAATTACTCTCAATCGTAACTTTATAGAAAATGGATTGTTCAAAATTATTTAAGAAAGTAAAAATAGCAACAACCATGCATCCAACCGTTTCTCGAATGATAACATGATTACAGAGAACATAATAGGATTATAATCCCGGTAGAAAGATAAAGAAGTTAGCTTAGAGGCACAAAGATGTATAGTTGGAATACATGAGCTGGATAGTATTTTTCTTTCGCAATATTGCATCTTATGAATCAAAAGAAAGCTAATTGGTTATTAGAATGTAGTCGTGCATCTCTTCTGTTTATTTAAAAATATTATTTATTGTGAGGTTTAAGTCTTAATGTTATAAACATTGATATTTTTCTAACTTACTTACTGAGGAAAATGGTGAAAAATTTATTAATTATGATGAAGTGTTTATTATAAATATTGGTGTTTTGCAAGTTTTCAATAAAGTGCAAACAGAGATGCAATTAGACGTTGGTGAATAAAACTTTATTAAATTAGACATTTCCACCAATTATGTAGACTGTATCTGTTTTAACAGAACAATTTTTGTGAAATTATATCTGATTACAAGTTTTAATACTTAACAATAAATAATGTTTATCGTTTTGTAGTCAGTTATTCTACAAAATAATGCAATTCTATTTCATTTACTTTATTAAAAATGTAAATGATGAAATTTAAAGAGGCAGAAAAATTTAAACATTTAATTGGAAAACAAGAAGCCTGTGTTATTTTCAGGTATGTTTTAAATCTCTCGTTTTAATACTTAAATATTATCCAGTTCGAAAACACTTTAATAACGTTTTTTCGGCAAATTTCTTTAACATTATAAGCATTAGATTTATGTTAAGTGTGAAAAATCAAATAAAGTAATTATTTTGGTATTCAGTTTAGTTTTAAGAATGCTGTTACTCGATCTAAAGTATAAGGATGACAAAATTTTAATTTTATTTGCTGAAAATGTTTGCTTGGTAAAAATATTTATTAAGTAAATTTCGAAAGTTGAAATGCAAAAGTTTAATATGTGATAAATTTTGTTGAATATTTTATGCCTAAGTTTAATATCTAAAAATTCTTTTGTATTTCTTTTTAATAAAACTCTTCCATACAAAATTTTATAAACAAATGAATTAAAAAATTAAATTGCAGTTGCACTCAACTTACTAAAAGGAAGGATGTATAAAGACTGGATTTTACTGATGTAAAAATATAACACGTGTTGGCGTCTTAATTTTATTTTCATTTTCAAAGAAATAAACATAAAATATACATTTATTTTAATAAATCTTTATCTGATGAAATATGTCGCGTATAACTGTTGTAACACATTGTAACTTCTCAGATAATATATTGTAAAAACTCAACTTGTGCACAGAAACATTAAGTTTTTTAGGTTAATAAAGCTGAAATTGTTTCTTAATTAGGGAGAATTTCTGCAATTAAGCGAATTTCTATGAAATTTATGAAGTCCGGAATGAGTGCTATTTTTCACCTTAACGAATTTAGGACATAATAAAAAAATATTGTTTCAACAGTGCAACGTTGGGTCTTTTGTTTCATATGGAGTAGTCACAACTTAATGTTCCAAATTTGTTGTAGTTTGAAAGATACTGTGTTAGTTCGTGTTACTTTTGGTGCTTCGCTCCCATTAAAAATGCTGTGCTATTTATATGAAGCTTTTTATTTTGTACTTAAAGAAAAACTTTGATGTATATTGCAAATGGAACAGCGCTTTCAATTTAAATTACCATTCAGCTAAGATTTATGAAAAAAGTTCTGTTTTTGTTGGCATGCCGAAAGGTGGGTTTAATGTGATGCCATAGTCAAAAGGCATTTCTAAAATTTTCGTTCAGTTTTTAAAATAATCAGCTTGTAATAATCATGTTTGCTTTTTTTTTTTTTTGCAAACTTGGCAGCAAATTAATTTTTATTTTTTTTCATAAGAGCTCTGATTTAGTATATTGTGTTATTATACTGAAAATATTTCCCATGGATCCATTATAATCGGGTTTTTGTTTATCTCAGTACCTCGATACTATATAAAATTGATAATCACAATAGCTTTCCAATATTGAGAAAGTATCAACGCCGGTACTATTATCCTAGTAGGTTAAAGCATAATTTGTATTTTTTTGAAAACTAACATAATTATTTTTTCACTTAAATTTCATCACCCATATAAGAAAAAGTAGCATTATTTTCTATAAAATAGACTGTCACATGAAAAATATAGAAACCGATAGCGTAAATTTGAAATCACAATCCATTTACTTCATTTTTTTTCGAAAACTCATACTTTCCTCACTTCTGCAGCAATCTCAAGAACATAACGCAGTAACTACCCAACTGTGAAATCAAGATATTGCTTTATGTTGTCTGCCAAAAAACATATTCTTGGGGCGCTAAAGTGGGGAGTCGTTTGTCCACGACAAACAAAAGAATGTGTAATCTCTGCATCAGTGAAAGTACGGAGAGGAACCAAAAATAAATTCACGTGCGGAGTGTAGTTACATTTTTCCAGATCTTGGCATTGTATATACTATATGTATATACACAATTTTTTTATTACCATAGGCCATTTGATGTATTATTTTTACGCTTCCGTAATGCACACGCTTTTTCTTTCTGCTACAGTTTTACGTCATCAGATATTTTACTGGTTGAAGCGGTTTGAAGCCGTTTTTGTAGGTAACTCAACCCTTAAATGCACAGCGATGCATCGTATTTTTCACTGCCGGATTAGAGTAGA
The DNA here is from genome assembly GCA_038373885.1 of Cheiracanthium punctorium. NCBI lineage: Eukaryota > Metazoa > Arthropoda > Arachnida > Araneae > Cheiracanthiidae > Cheiracanthium > Cheiracanthium punctorium. The sequence continues at coordinate 885,602 of JAWZYV010015670.1, read as the reverse complement.
AGCCAAATTTCTTACGTCAATTTCACACACAAAATATAGTTTTTACTAATAAACGTGATTCATATTGCGAATAATAAAAATCTCACATATTTCTTTCAAACTGCGTATTTTTGGCAAAAATTAATTAGTTATTCGCTAAACTGATAAAGAAAATTCAACTTTCACTGGTGGCTCACGTGATACGCCAGAACGCTGGACCTTCACACTTCAGTCGCCTACCATTTTGACTTAAGGTATAGAGGAGACTGGAATAAAAAAAATTATACATATCAGTTATAACATTTCATATTTAACTCATGGCAGATTCATTCAATAGTCAAGTCATGGCAGTATGGTACAGTGCCCTCTAATAATTTAAGGATAGAAATTGCGAAGAAATTAGTTGAAATGTCTGGGTTCTGTGATGTACAATGTTCTTTTTTTTTCTAGAGAGAAAATCTCCACCGTTAAGATTTTTCTCTGTAAGCATTGTTTTGATTATGCAATTTATTGGATAATATCATTTTTCTGAAGCATTCTAGCTTTAAAATATACGATGAGAAATGTTATATCAAATATATTTGCAATTTCAGTAATAACTTATAGGCTACTGTTATACCGCATGCAGCTGTTCTACAATTGATCCAGGGTTGGGAACAAATGTAACAACATACACTTTAAAATTCTACTTACATGCCAAATGTTATTCCAGAATATCATTTAATGTTTTAAAATTCTGTGATGCATAGCTGAAATTTGTATGGATTTTTTTTCCCTTTAAGTTATGCAGATGTTAATGAATTACTTTACATAATCTTTTTTATTTTGAAGTTACGTAATTGATGCAATAAAGGGGATGGCAGTTCTTTTAGTCGAAATAACTAATATTACTTTTTTTGAGAATCAAATAGTTTTTCTGAGTCCTTTTAATTTTTTTACATGAACAATAGTTAAAGTCTCAAGGGAGATGTAATTCTGTGATGTACAACTCTCGATTTCTTCGATGAAATTAGCAGTAAGCAACTTGTCCTGTAAAATATATTCTTTTTTGGATAATTTAAATTATAAATTACATACCATTTATCACGTTTAGGTCTTCTCTAGTTTAAGTAATTAAAGACCATGTGTCAGAAATACAGTAATGTATAAATTATACGACTATGAGATTCGAGGAGAAGGGCAATTCTTAGTGGGTGATGAACCTTTGCAAAATTTAGGACAGCTAAAAATATGTTCTACCAAATAATCAAATCATGTCTCTCATTAATGTATTTCTTCATCGCCCTTCCCCTGTTCCAATACGTTCTTTAATATCCAGTTTTTCAAGACACACACAAATATAATTTATTTCTACAATTCAACTTAAAAATATTTGTAGTATAACATTTGGTTATTTGTAAGAATCGTGAATATATATATATACTAAATTTCGTTTGTTTCTGTGAGTGATAAATGAACCCATCTGGTCCTAAAAATTTCTTTGTCCATAGGAATTCAAGGGATTTATCTTCCATGCAGTTACAATACTGTATTAATTATCGCATGTATTCTTGAAAACGGCAGTATCTAATCCTTCAGATCGCTGTGACCTCTAGATCCATAATAATAATGATAATTAATATCCAATAAATCGCTATCTGTAGGAAGTTCTATCTTGAGTCCTCTTGTCATAATCTGTTTTCCTCTGTCTATACCATATAATTGTATGCAGAAAAATAATTGTGTAAGGACACTTGGACAAATTTTATGGTTTAAATTTTTATTTCGAAGAATAGACAAGACATTTCAGCAGGTTTTGAAAAATCAATTAAAATGCAACCATTATTATATAGGCATATTTATTGCATCAAATATATAAGTTGATAATAATGTATGGGAGCACTTGATTTCGAAAACTGTAAAACAATAAGGATAAATCTGTTAAGGAGAATATGCATTATAGTATTTCAATCTTCACGAAGGAATTAGTAAACTTGCATTTAGTTGCTTTAATTATTACCAGAGTAATAGTATATTTTATAAATAATATTAGAAAATAATGCTGAGCTCTGAAGAGCAATCATATCTTTATAAATCCTCATTCGAATTGAAATAAAGGTTGAAATTTCCAGTTACATGGCTTTTATACTAACAAGTTATTAAAATACTGTTTATTTTGTATAAACATACATTTTCAGTACATTAAACCAAAGTTAATTTTATTGTGTTTCTAATATTATTACACTACCAGTAGAGAACTCGTTCTTCATAATTTACTGGAATTTTCCTAAAACATTCAATTGAAGTTAATCCGAGCGCAGCATAATTTTCTGAAGACTTTTGCAATTTGTTACACGTCTAATGTAAAATGCATCGCAATAGGTAATCTAAAGTTAATAAGAGGAGTAAGCTATACTTTGCTTTGTAAATTCATGTTTAAAAAGTTTCTACGGACATTTTCGACGTCTTTTCAAACATCTGTGGAATACTCCAAGCCACTCTCTATAACGGTGTGGGACATATCCTAGTAAGCTTGCATGTTAAATTTTGAAGGTCTTGGACCATCCTTCTTAGCATTCTTTGGTGAAAACGCTCACAGAGACACAGAGATTTTATATTCTGTCTTACTTATATAGAATAGACCCTTTTTATAGATATTTTACACGTTTTCTTCGAATCTCGATTAATGGTTTAGTAGATTGTAGTAATCATCGACGATTAATTCTCATCTCTAACTTTAAAAATGTGAAAAGTTTGGAATGGTATCGATTTGTCCAAATTTTAATGTGTCGACTTCCAGTCATGAACATGTTTTTAATGCATGTTATAATTTCGTCTAATATTGAAGGAATACTGTTTTGTGTTTACATTGCCTAAACTTGGTATTTTATATACAGTAGAACCTCCCGAGTTGGACACCCCCATAATTTGGACACCTCCCTAAGTTGAACACTTTTCTGGAGAGCGAAATGTGTCTATAATATAGAAAATGTACCTCTATAAGTTGAACACCTCTAAAAGTTGGACACTTTTGAGAGAATCGCAGGTGTCCAACTTACCGAAGATTCACTGTATAACGTACCTCAGAAATAACTTTGTATAAAACAGTAAGGTCAGTGAAAGAAATAATACACCGTCTGCGATTAATTGCTATTTTTATCTTTCTTTGAAGGGCAATTTTAGAATTACAGACAAAAACCGTCATCGGTTAAAAAAGCTATTGCTTAACAGTCTGGTTCTATTTAAAACCGTCTGCATTACAGAAACAAAACAGTCTTTAATTAAAATAGAACTGCACCTATCTTGCAATTTTACTATGCTGAGTGTACGCCTATTACGTCAAATTTATAGTCCGTGTAGAAAATGTTCTCCTAAGTGTTGTAATTCGTAAGAAAATGCTTTTCCCGCACAAAAGTTTTAAAGTAGTAACTAATTTAAATACCGCTGACATATCGAAACATCCAAATTTTTACTCCCTTTCTATTGCTTGAGATAATTTAAATTAAGTTTTCGAGTTGTTAAAACAAAGGGGGAGGGGTGGAACTCCTCAGCACTTCAAACAAGAGTTCATACTTCAATACTGACACTGGAGCTCTTTTTAGAACATGCTTGTTACAAAGTAACTGTTTTGCCAGACACTAAGATCCCTCGAAAACTTCGAAAAATTCGATCTGAAATGCATATGACGTGACACATTTCGGATTCCTGGCCGTAAAATTAAGTCATCCACCCTGGGATGTTATCTCTCGCTAAGATTTATATATTTTTTTCACTCGAAGTCGAACTTCTCGCCTCGGTATCTTCTCTTGGTCTCCATCCAACTGGCAGGATCTACGTAATCAACTTTCTTCTAGCAGTAGTTTCCAAAAATAAACTCCAGTTTGAGGGATTCCGCTGTTGTTCTCTACTGGAAGCTCAGCTTGTTCTTTTTTTTTTATTTTTTGTAGCGTTTTGTTTTATTTTTGTTATCTATCTCGGATGTTACGTGATGTACCTTACTTCACTTCATACGTCATTAAGTTGATTTCTATTGCATTGGATTTTTCTTTGGTATGATGTGCTGGACGTGAGAAGATGAGCTTTTCTTTTGAATCATGTCAAAATTTCTCTGTGACTGGATATTGCTTGTTGGTTGTGTTACAAGTAAAATGTCTACGTGTTCATTATTCAGATATATAATGGGAGTGCGCACTTGTTTTCAAAGATATTTTTGTCTTCGTCTGTTTGATACCTTTAATTTTGATGTCTGCAACATTCGATAGAATGTCATTATTTGTGATGATAAGTCTGAAATGATGATTTAAATTTAAAAATTGAAAAAAATAATAAAAATATTTTAATCATTCATTTTTTATGTTAAAATAACATGTATTTTCTTAATAAAAGAGTAGCTGTATATATTCTATAGATTTTATATTTATTTATATTTATTACTGTTATATAACTTTTAATTTTTATATTAATTTAATTAGACTTCCAGGCATCATCGAATTGTCATATAATTATTGTTAATATTAATATTTCCATTCGTACTGACGATCTAACTTTCACATATTTTCTTCAGTTGCAATAGATGGCGCGAAGATTAATTTTACCCATAATAACATCTGAACATACAGAACAAATTATAAAAGGAATTCACAGAACAAATTAAAAAGGAATAAGGACGAATCTTATTGAATTTCATTCAGTATGCCAATGAATGGAATACATTTGCATTCGATATACCATTGAATACAAATGTCATCATTACATTTATAATTCTCAGAGACTCGACAGATAAAAGTTCACTCACATTAAATTTCAACTTTACAACAGTAAGACTATACAAATCCTGTAAGCAAAATCATCATATAATCATGTCCATATGTTCCTAGACGTTTTATGCACGTGATGCATAATTCTCTGATAGTGTGATTAAATTCTCTTGTCACCTGATTTTTACTCGAGACAGGATGAAGCATTCTTAACTTGATTCCAAAATTCTTAATGACTTTATTTGAAAGAGCCTTTATCATTGTATTACCCTTGACGAGCTTGTTAGAGATCAGAGAAAGAGCATAAATAAAGGTGAAAAGTGTTTCTACCCCTTCCTTTTGGTTCAAATAGCTGGACAAGAGTGAAGATAAAAATGACAAATAATACATTTATCTGAGCTGTGTGAAATAAAAACTCTTTTGAAAGCCATTTGAAAAATATTTTAAAGAAACGTGTCACGGAAAAATACCGCTTTAAAATGATAATAGATTATATATTTATAAACCAAATTCTTTAGTTTATATTGAATTCTTTTATGCTCAAAGGCATTTATTTAATCCGTCATAAAGCGCAAATATTTAAACAAATTTATATAAATGATTGGCAAATTGACCATCTGAATCTATCTACTTTCTCAAAAAGTTACTTTGCGCTTTTTGTTTAGTTTTCTAATTGTTATTTTTCAATTTAATATTGAAAATGTCTCCCGAAATTTTCAATATCTATTTAAAATTAAAAAAAATTAAAATGTAGAAAAAGAATATCGAATTAAGAATTTAGGATGAAAGCTATGCTGCATGACTTAATTATTCTCCAGAAATAATTTAACTCACAAAAATATAGGTCTTTACAGCGATTCTAGAAATATCCAAAAAATAAAAATAATAATAATTATGCAAATGAATAAACACAAAGTTTTTATATTTTCGCTAGAAAATTAAATTATTTCTGGTAACTATGCATTAAATCTACTTAAAAGCTTTGTTGCTAAAAACATGAAACACAATTGCAATTCTTGTGAACAAACAATAAAAGTGTTTCTCAAACAATATAATGTCATGGCAGTTGTTTAAAGAAAACTTTACACTGTAACGGACAATATCTGTAACAACCTCTCTGCATATATGTGTTTAATCAGGTAAAAGTATGATATTAACTCATACGGATAAATGTAGGTAATAGAATTATTGATTGTACTCTTATACAAATAGTGCTATTTAGCGAATTTCATTCCAGCAAGTGAATATAAAATCTAATCTAAGCTGTGTAATTGAAGGAATAACGAAATAAATTCGTGTAAAATCCTCCATGGAAGTATAGTCTCTGTTGTTTCTGAAATCCTTTCATTGTTTAGGAACGTTAAATGAGAGCCTTCAAAGTAAGAATAATAACTTGTAATAGTACATACGTTTTATCACGGGACAAGCTTTCTTAAAAGATATTTCGTAGAAGGGAATGTAGCTCATGCCAACGAAGGTATTTAGCCCTTTAAGAAGATTTCTTCCATAAAGTGGAATCTCGTCTGAATGCTTGTGGGATTACAGGGTGATTCAGAAAAGAAAAGAAAGTGAATTAAGAGACGGAGGTAAACACAAAAAGAAACAGTTTTCTTAAAGACTGCCTCAAATAAAGTGTACTACAAAGGCTCTGAAATATTCGAAGGAGTGACGCAGTGTACAAAAGCCCCTCCCCTCCTCGAAAACAGGCTGTTTCGTCCAAACCTCCTTTTTTTTGCCAGCATATTATAGCTTACATAACTAAACGCAGCCAACGAACAGTTTTTAGTAAGATTAAGAAAATATCAATAAGGTTCAACTGTAAAAATGTTATAAAATACACAAATTTTGCAAAATAATTACAGTGGCTGGACGTAGACGCCCTTTGACTCTGCTACGCCAGTGATTGCAGGCAAACTGTGAACTACCCTAGCAGCAGACGGAAGTCTTACGATGAATGCCTCTTCATAGTCAAAAAGGACCTTGTTCACCTATTCTCCAGCTCTTACATTGCATGCATGCATGGTTTTCTTTTTCATCCACGGTAGATCACAACAGCAATACCCTTTTAGCGTTTTCGGAGCTGCCCTTTCGAAACGCAAAAACATGTTTGCGTTTCATTTATTACCACCTGTTCAAGTTTTATTATCATTTTAAAATTATCCCCTATGTATCTGTAGCGAGCGCGGAGACTTTTGGAACAATATATGTTGTGTTGACATACGAGTACATCGTAGTCTTCAGTGGTAGGTTGGAAATCAATCTTGATTCGTACAATTGAATTCGGTTACTATACGAATGTGTGTAATCACTGATATTCATAGTTTTCAGGTTAAAATATTATCCAGTGTATTTAAACGAAGTTTTCTTGGTTTTCTGGTATTTTCATATATCTACACAGGACCCTACCAATTGTACATACGTGAAACCCGTTGCCTTTTAAACCGTCATACATAAAAACACTCACCACAATTTTGATACTCAACAAAACGTGCAGAAACTTTTGAAAACTAGAACACTAGTAAGTTTTCAAGTCTGATGACTTCCGTACATGTATGAAAGTTAAAACTTTAACTCGCAAATGGGCAACCTCCGGCCATCCGGAAGGATGTGACCCGCAAAGGCTTTTCATCCCGCTTGCGGAACATATCAAAACTCCGTATTAACCAATCAAAATCCCATATAAATCCCAATTATATGGCCGGAGACTCTGCTAATATCCTGTAGTTTGGCTAGCGACTTTCCGAAAGTTACATATACCTGCTTTAACTTACATACATTCTATCAAAAAAGTTCCGGGAATATTCAATAAAACACAAAATGTTTATTACTCATCCAAATGTATTTTATCGCCTTCAAAGTAGGCCCATTTCGAAATAATACACTTATACCAACGAATAATCCAATCATCAAAACATTTTTTAAACCCATTTTTCGGAATCGACTTCAGTTCTCGCAGCGAATTCTCTTTTAAGTCTTCTATCGACTGAAAACGAGTGCCTTGAAGTGGTAATTTAAGTTGGGGAAAGAAAAAAAAGTCGGCTGGAGCGATATTGGGTGAATATGGCGGTTGTTCGATGGTATTTGTTAAGTTTTAGGTCAGAAATTCGTTCATAATGATAGCCTAGTGAGATGGTGCGTTGTCGTGGTGCAAAATCCAAGAGTTTTCTTTCCAAAAATCCGGCCTTTTTCGATGCATTTTCTCTCTCAATCGCCGCATAACGCTCAGATAATATTCTTTATCTACCGTCTGGCCTTCTGACAAGAATTTCGAGTGCACAACACCGCGATAATCAAAGAAAAAAGTCAACATTTTGACTTTTGATCGACTTTGACAAAGTTTTCTCTTTTTCGGCTCAGTTGGAAGGCGCCATTCCGAAGCTTGTTGACTGGTTTGCATGTCAAACTCGTAAACCCACATCTCATCACCAGTTACAATGCGTTTTATGAATGCAAAACTCGCAAAACACTCTTGAATTGAACTGACAAAATTGAGCACTGTAAACAAATTAAATGACAGATAATGCTCAAACTCCGCGTCAGTATAGAGGACAGTTTTTTAAATGACCGATTTTTGACAGAATGTATGTCTACGGACAAGAGCCCACCTATTACACATTTGTGAGACCTTCGGCCTTTCCAAGAGTCATAAAAAGTTTCTCACTACAATTTAGGTACTCATCAAAAGGTGGAGGTACTTTTGAATATTGGCATCCCAGCCAGGAGGTCTTTCGGAACCACGTATTTACTAACGTATATTTGATGTAATGTGGTCTGTAATAGTAGTCAGGAATAAAACCCACGGCCGTAAGTTTGGCAGTAAAGTTTGCCAATAACTATATTAGACTCTTCCTGCGGCCACTGAAACATTTAGGCAATATACTGCAGTATTCTTTGTTTGTTGTGCTTGAAAGCGTCATGGAAACAAGCCCATGTGGAATCTTCATCAGGTTTGTTCACCCGCCAAAGTGAAGTGATAACAACATTATCCAACTTTGGTGCCACTTCACTTTTGCATCAGAAAAGGATAAAATCCGCCTGATTCACACTTCATATCATTCAGATCCAAGCGAAACTCCTAATGACTTTATTTGGAAGGGTCTTTATCATTGTGTTACTACTCCTGCCGAGCTCGTTACAGATCAAAGGAAGAGAACACCCCCGCTGAGGGGGAGCACGGCTACCTCTACCCCTTTCTTTTTTGTTCCGAACTGGCCGGACAATAGCCAGGATGGAAATGGGAAATAATTTATTTACCTGCGCCATGGGAGTCGAAGGGGAAAGGAGAAATAAAAGTTCTTTTTTCCGACAGTCTTTTGAAAAATCCTCGTAAGAAATGTGCCACAGAAAAGTGCTGTTTTGTGATGATAATGGACTGCGTTACTATTACGATTTTTTTTTTATTCTTTTCTGACTTATACTTTTAGCTTGCATTATCTTCTTTTATGTCCAGACTGAAATTCACTCCTGCAGATTTATCAGCATTGTACCGTTAATGTATATTTCAGTCTGGCTGGGTGGCGGCTCGCATAACTCAACACGGAAAGAAATTTGGTACATAAATTGTTTCCGCCAGCAATATTTTCTTACTGTTGAATGAATATCAAATGCTACAGAAGTTATGGAGAAATGGTAAAATCTTGTGCAATGTATGGGTCTGGGGAGGTACTGTTCCGACACAGCCAGCTGCATCAAAGAAGGGTCTCTAGAACTGTGGCACGCGATGAACATTTCGATCGTCCGCCATCTTGCTGGTAGTTAAGTCGAGCGATGGCAACGGCTACCCTTTTCTCAGCATTGGACAATATATCCAGCTGTTCTCGCATTCTTCCATTCTTCAGCAGATGTCAGTGCTGTTAAAAATAATCGGGACACTTTTTTACGGGAAATGACGTGCTGAAAAGTAAAGGATTCTCGTTGAGCTATGTCACCCGCAACTATTTTTATAGAAATCAAATCTATTCTTCGTGACTGGCAACAGTCAAAACGTCAGAGTTGGGTGTTCTCAAAGCAGGAACACTGCGCGTTAAAGGAGTAAAGTGTTCTAAGGCGTATTTATGTTACCTGGGGAAAACCGACCGAAACTCCAGACCGTTAGAAACTCCAGACAGCTGCAAGGTAGGCCCGAACTCGGAACTTTCACATTTTAGCAAGTCACTATGTTCAGTGTCTCACCCACTCGGTCATAGTGGGGACAGATTATAGAATGGATCTACCATTCTTCAGCTGTATAAAATTTAAAAAAAAACAAAATAATTCTGTTACATTTTTATCAGAAAAAATAATTTTTTATATCAATAAAGTGAAATAATATTTTCTTTAAAAGGGGAACTGGACAGAGGGAATATAGGATAAAAATCAAAAAATGTGAGCTCAAGAACTACAAAAAAGTGAATTATTTTATTAAGTAGGACTCACATACCTTAAATGCTTGTGTAACGTCTGATGTTAATCAAACGTTAAAGAAAATGCAACTGCTTAACTGAAGAATTTAATTAATAATCAACACTTATTTTTGAGGATTTTAACAGAAACTGTTCATAAGGAATACTTAGCATCTAAAACGAAGAAACGTTTAAATAAACTTTTTTGAAGTTAGTTTACAGCTGTTTTTATGAACGATACGTTTTATTACTTGAAGGAAAAAATTAAACACATGCTGAATACACCTTTATTTTAGCCGAACAATTTTTCACAATTTTTGAAAGCATTTCAATAAAAAGGTTTTCTGCAATGCGTACTATCCCGTCTACGTAGATTAAGCGTAATATAAAAATTTCTGTATCTGTAAATCTAAAAATCTATAGCTCGGAGAACAGGAGAAGGAAAAACAAATGAATTATAAATAAATACGCATATGATATATTTGTTAAAAAGACTGACTTGTGTTGTCGAACAAGAACTTTTTTAGGAAATTAGTTTTAAATTCCGTTACTCACGTGCAAGAATAAAAATAAGTAAGAGCTAATTCTAAAAATAAGAATCCAATGTAATAAAATTTTTAAAATATAAAAATGCCTCAGTATGCCATTCAGTATCGAACCCGAAACGAACGAGTGTAAAGCGAACACATTATGCAAAGACCTTACTCGTTTTGCAGCATTTTCTGAAAGTACTGGTAACAAACAAAAAATTGTAACACTGTTTCTATTGGAAGCGCTTCAGCGTTTGTGTTGAAGCATGAATGATTTTTAGTAAAAGGATTCAGTTATATATTTTGCTACCGTGAAAGTAAGGGGGCAACCTGTTTTGATGTTTAATTCATGAAACCCTAACCTGAATATGCATTTCCATTTGGCAGACTTTTTTTGGTGGGGATTTCTTTATTCCGCCATCTTTCTTCTGACTGCTTCTGACGTAGAAGGAAAAAGGTACTCAGGCTGAATTTCGTGCAACTCGGATATTTCTGTTCGGAAAGTAAAAAATTGGATACCTTCGTTGTCAAGGTAACTAGCAGAAAGTTGGCCCTTTAGATTTTTCGAAAGAAAAAATCGCTCGTACTAGGGTCATTTCAGAATTTGGTGCCATTTGCTGTCCGCCTGTATTTTTTAAGGTAAATTTAAATGATTTTTCTTTTTATCGTGATTTTTATGACAGTTTCCAGTACTGAAACAATAGTTTAAAAAACATACTATTTAATAATTAAAAAAGAAAGAAGAAATGAGTAGAGAAGATACTGAAGTACAGCTGTCCGAATCATAGAACATGAAATGTTTTATACAGAATTACTGTCCAAAAACTAAAATTTCTGCCCTGACATGCTTTAACATGGTGAAATAGAGTTTAAATTACATTATGAAAAGATATTTTTAGGGTTTTAAGAAAAATGCAAGCCATTTTATAATTAAATATATAGCTGTCCGGTCATTGATGCCACATCTATTACCATACATTATTTTCAACTTTTTATTGAACAAAATTGAAATTTGAGAATAGCAACACTTCTTTACCATTAAACCCTGGTCGGAAAAGAAATATAAACAGACTTCTTGAGTTTTTGGCATTTGACTAAAAAAGCAAAAGCCTGTTTATGATAAGCACTTTTATTGCATTTCATGTCTGTTACCGAAATTAGTTCTATAAAATCTATTTATTATTTGTTAACTCAATTGATTAATGTAGATCATTTAGTTTTTTTGTCTACATTAATGTCACTTTTCATGCTCTTATGGAATTATTTAGACTCATTTTTGTTCTTCGAAATGTCATATTTGTTACCGGTCACGTCTGTTACTATAATAAGTAACAGACATAACAAAAAAAAATTAATAAATTATTTTTAGCTCTGAAAAACTATATTATATGGAAAAAAGAAAAAAAGGACTCTTTAATTATACAATAGATCAATTTGCATTATTTTGTGCTAAACATGAGTGTACAAATTTTACATGACAAATTTTATCATTTCAAATAAATTGACAAATAATTTGACAAATTTTATGAAGTCTGATGATGGAAAAATCTAAAAAACTTAAGTAAAAGTAAAAAGGCATGAATAATACTGAAATAATGTTCAGAAAGAGGGTACGTTTTAAATTATGGAAAAAAGCTACCTGTTTTTTGAAATTGCATTTTTGCTACTTATAATTCCAAATAGCACCCAATTTTAAAATTAACCCATTAACGCTAATGCGATAAACCTATATGAAGGGCCCTATTTTTTCAAGATAGTTTTTTTCCTTACAAGAGTTCACTATTTCTAAGGATAAATGATGACCAATGGCTGAATGAAAAACGCCACTGAACATTGAAGATGGTTAAGGTGAGTAGGGTCAGGGTACTTGCCTACCGCATGTATCTCTGGAGTTTTGGGTGGTTTTCTGGAGATGTAGCGTGACTATGCGTTAGAGCCCCTTAAAAATTCCTTCGCCCAAAACATCCGCCTTTTGGCAGACAACTTTCTTGCAGCTTTGCCTTTACCAAACCAAGGGTGAATATCTACATACACAGCTTAGAAAGAATAAAAAACCTAATAAGCATGACAGTTTGTACGTGAACCCCTTCAAGTGTCCTGCGCCCAAGGCATTCCTCCTAGGCACATTCCCCTAGTGTAGGAACTCATATAGCATAAACAAACCAAAAATGACGGTTTATTACTCATCCTTCAGCTCCACAATTCCTTCAAATATTGTTTCCAAGAGTACAATTTTGAATTCTGATACTTTGAGAGATTCAGAAATGCTACTTTTGTGAAAATTTATATCTACCTGGTTTATATCTACCGATTTATATCTACCTGGAGGAAGGCTCTATTCGTGCCATTAACCTAGAGCATCATGTGTCACTCTCAGTTAGTCTTTTCTAACTCTCGAAAAGAATGTAAATTTATAAATAATTAAATAAATGCTTACGTTTGTATATTGCTTAGAACAATAACAGAAGAAGGCTTACGCGCAATAACGTTGTACATTACTAAATCACATAATATTTTTATTGATATTGCATTTCTTATAAAAATGAACTTTGAAAATTAAAATTTCCTTGCACATTAAATAACTTTTAAGAATCGTGTGACATTTTTATCAATATTTCACTTCTAAAATTCTTAAACAAATTAATTATATTAAATATAGATAAATACTTTAAAACCTTTCCTCACTTCTTAAATTTGAATAAAATTCAATCTTACTTAAACGCAAATAAAGATTTCGTTCTACGCACTTCCACCTGCTATGACCAAATCAAATGAACCGTCTTCAATTTCGCCGGAAATCTTCAAGTACGTGGCTTTAACTATTTTATGGGGTCCACTTATTCGAAAGCCTTTCCATAAATTTACGGGCAATCAAATGGGAAGAACAATTCAAGGCTTTTTGTTTCTGCAAGAGTTGATTCGACCTGTGTAGTGAACAATGGCTGTCTGCATAAATTTCATAATTTATTTAAAAACTAAATAAATTTCATAATTTATTTATAAAATAAACTTGGAAGCTTTCCTAAAAAACAAAAGCAGTATATAAAGGAAGAATTTTTTTTCAGTGATTCAATTAAAAATGGCTACAATTGAGAAACGAAGAAAAGCAGGCTATAATTAAAAATTAGACTTTGTTTTTAATCTTAGACATTCATTGTTGAAGTATAGGTATCTTTAAGACAGACAAGATAATTTTCAGGCTAAGATGTCTTTATTGTTAACCAACAAAACTGAAAAACACATTTCTGGCCAATGAGTATAACATTAAAAACATAAAAAACCTGATTTTTACAACTGAATTTTTACAACTGATTTTTACAACTTTAAGATTTTTACAACTGAAATAACTGCCGTGAACATTTTTTTTTCTACAAAATACGTACAAACGGAGGTGTAGATGAAATTTTAAACACAGCGTTTAGTCAAACTGACTATCTTAGGCTACTATCTTCAACTGAATAAAGTGTAACATTTCTTATCCGATGATTTTGCATACCACCGTTTCCTTAACAATTGAATAAACTCTTATGGTTTTCATTTTTATGAGAAGTACTATTTTAAACATTAAGTCATGATTATACTTTTTAAAAATAGAAAAGTCAGCAAACTATTTCAGTAAATAAATTTTGAAACAAAATATATTCTTAAACTGAAAAATACTTTTTCTAACTTCTAATTTGAGTAAAACTCAACCATGCTTTTCCCCTACTCAAGATTTTGCATTTCTTAATAGAAGCCCCTGAAGTAGACATAAGTCTCTTTTCATTTCTATAACTATAAATAAGTATTTTATTTTTTGAGATATCTAATTGCATAAATTTCTTTTCAAGACATTATTTTCTGAAATTTTCGATGATTTTGTGAATGATACATTGTCTGAATGTCAAAAATCAACTAGGAAATTTTAAATTCATAGAAACTTAAGAATCAAATTTCACAATAATTTATTAACGAACATTTCCTTAACTCGATGGAATTTATTCCTACTTAGCTTTACTTCTTGAATTTCAACAAAACACAGCCTTATTTAATCGTCAATAGGGATTTTTTTGTGAAATTCAATACGGTCTCACATGAATTAGCTGTTATTGTACCGTTGTTCTTATTGATGCGAGTAACAGGAGTGCATGTTGCCAACACTTCATTTTTCTTTATCACTTTCAACTTGACAGTCACGTCGGCTACTCTAACTGGGATGATAATCTTCGACAAGCCCATAAGAGTTGCACCCATAAGGAAGGATATTCGACCAATCCAAACCGGAATTTATTGTTGTCTAGTACAGTTTCAGAAACTATTGATTCAGTTCTTGGTGGCAGAGTGAACCCAGTCTTACTATTAATTGTTAAACACGTAAAATGTTTCATTTTAAGGTCTAAAACAGTTATTTCCTCTGACGCAGCTCATAATTTTTGAAGTTCAAGCTGGATTTATGCGATTTTAAAGTCTAGTCCAAAAACGAAAGAGTCTGTAATATCGGCGATATATATTACACGGTCGCATCTTGAATTTCCGAATGTGATCTCTACTCTTTCCTTTCCGCCCGCTCCAATCGTGTCACCTTTCACAGTCTAAATGTCAATCATGCTTTTTCGATAGTCAAGGTTTTGTTTACCTTTAAGATAAGCCACTTAAGTAAACAAAATTTCCCTTTCCATTTCTGTAATGAAGTATTGTATGTTCATGAAATTTCAAAAGGACATCAAATTTCCATTATATTCTGATTGAAAGACATTATTTTATGAAATTTCTGATAATTTGATGAATACTTAACTATACATTCTATGAATGCCGAAACGCAAGCAGAAAACATTACAAATTCATAAAATCTTAAATTTTACAATAATACTGTATTACCGAGCGTTTTCATAACTTGCTGAAATTTATTCAGATTCAGTCTCACTTCCTGAATTTCAATAATACTCAGCCTTACTTCATTGCAAATAGAGATTTTCTTGCGACGTTCAATAGAACCTAAAGATAAGCCAGTCCGGTGCACAGAAGTTCTCTTCTCAGTGTTGCAATCACGTCAAATGAGCCGTCTTCTCTTTCCTGTGAAATCTTTAAACTCATCACTAAAACTATTTCTAAAGTCCTCCAGTGAATTTACAAGCGATCAAAGGGAGAACATTTCGGCAGGAATCTTTTTGGTACTTCCGTGGTTTTGTGTGAGCGAAGTTTTGGATAATAATCGTCGAAGGGATTCAAATGATAAATTTATTTCTTTCATGCTGGCGTGGAGCTAGAAGACTCCATTCTGAACGTAGGAAGTAATGCAGAAAGTGATTTTTGTTGTTGGTGTGGTCATTCAATGAATGATGGTAAAAAATGTGAAGGTAAGAAAAGCATGTGATGAATAATTGTCAAGTTCCTCTTTTTTTGTGTGTGTGTGTGTTAAATTTATGCAAAACAGCTTTTGTTCTCAAGATTAAATTAAAACTTTAATACAAAATTAAATTATTTTAAACCATTAAAATTTTTGCATGCAGATAAGGTAAATCTCTTTAACATTCCTAAAAAAGGTTTCTATTATTTTGGTTTACTTGTTTATTTACACTCTTAAAAATATAGTTCCACGTTTCACCGAAATTCCGGTGACAATTTAGTTGCAAACGCTATTTTGAAAAATGTGGTTCTAAGATTCATCATTTTAGCGGTGTCTCCTCAAGCACCATCATGTAGAAAAATTAATACACACTACTAGAATAAAAGGGGAAAAAATGTTCTACTCGGGACACGAACCCACAATGACCAGTTCGAACGATCGCGCGTTGACAACTAAGACACGAATGACAATACTTTTCGCAAAACAAATTATATATACCATTGTTTTATCTCAATTTGCAATAAAAAAATTTCTTAGTAAAAATAGAATATTGTGCTCTGGTATTTTACACGTGATTTTAGAAAAGTATTAGTAACTCAAAAATATTGATGAGTTATGAGCTGTAACAGGTGTCACAGTCGGTCCTATTTTTTTTAAATTCCTACCTCTATAAATGATAGCGTAAAATGTTCTACTGCTTCAACAGTTGTTAAATGTTCTTTTATCTGTTAAGGTTTTGCCTGTCAACTCATTAAAATACTAGGCGATAAATAAAACTTTGATGAAGGTAGGAATTTAAAAAAAGGTAAAACCGACTGCGATGCCTGTTATAGCTCATAACTCATCAATATTTTTGAGTTATAATCAGTTTCTGTTCTCTTTTAAATGAATATAGATAGCCATTGCTGTCAAACCTGTTTATTGGATGTCAAATGTGATGGCTCCTTAACACAGCCTATATTTTTTAACAAAGGTTCTTTCTTCCATTTTCGAAAGGTTTTTCTTTTCGAAGTATTCATGTAGTTTTATCTTATTTTTTGCAATCGCCTCACGCGAGCTAATTGCGGCCATGTTAGTTCAACGGAAAACTCTGTTTTTCACAGTTTAATTAAAATTTGGGTTCAATCGGTACCTGGCTTTTATAAGACGTATTAGGGTGAACCATTAATACGGTTCAACGTATATGACATTTCTCTTTCTGATTTCACCAGTTATGTGGTGAAACGTTGAACTTATACTTTTTCTTCCGACAATGTTATAAATAAATGTATTATAAAAATTTATTATAGCAAGTTTTGAATTGAATATTTGCGGTTTATAATGCGCGTTTTTTTTTCTTTTGAGGCAGTATACTAAGTCTATTTTTGCACTCCTTAATTTAATTGCGCTGTATGTCCAGGTCAAATTTTATAATCGATTTTTCGCTCGCTTCCATATCCACAATTGTAGAGATTTTTTGCGTACTAATGTATTTTAGATAGATAACAATACATTAATGAATCATTGAAAGCTTTTAAAATTTATAATTATACCCAAATCCTGCAGATGTTAAGGGCATCTATCAAAAGGCGATAACGGAAAGATTGAGACTTTTAAATGTAACAAGGAAGACCGTGTCGTTTACGTGCAAACATGTTATTGGCCATCAATGCATTTGTTGTCGCACACATGAATATTGGTTTTATCTTACACCATAACTTTAAACATTTTTTATTGTTATTTAAACTTTTATTTCACAAAATTGTTGGAAAAACGAACAATGATTATTGTAGCAACAATATTGTTCGAGCGCTTATCAAGTGATGATGTTTTATTGAATTTACATTTTATTTGAAAACTTCTACGAAAGAAAACTTATCAAAACTGTTACTTTATTATTGACAGCATCCAAATCTATTTTGTTATATGAATATAAGGAAATGCCGTCCTGGCTCCATGAATGATTCTATAAGCGTGTTACAATGCCATGCTGATCACGGCTAAGAAACCGGACATTTGACGGCAAGCGAAATAACCGGCGGTCTACTGGTTAGCGCTACTGTCATTCATGTAGCAAAGCCCAAATTCGGGTCCCTATTCCAAATTTTAGGAAATTTCGAAAGATGCGGGTAATTTTTTTTTCCCCGACTGTAGAACCTTTTACGGAAAAAGTCTTTTTTAAAAGCACTTTCTTACAATGATCTTATAATAACTTTGCTCCAGATACAACTAAATTAATGCATTTAATTGTCTTACTCCTGATTTAAATTTGTCTAACTATCCTTTACTAAACAGCTTTAAAAATGAGCATGCTATTTCATTACATGTTCGGATTAAATACAAGTTTATGGCATTGATTAAAAATTGTGCAGTTATTAATTGAAGTAAAAATTCATTATGTATAAGTTCGAATAACGAAAGATATGTAATTATATCTGGAGAAAAAAAAAAAAAAGTCTTGTTGCAGTTGCATATGGCTGATGAATTCATGAGCCTTTATATCACTGATAATTACTAAAGGAAGTAAAAATTCCCATGGAAGTTGCCTACTTAAAATATTAAGCATGAAACTTTAAATTATTTTAGTAGGACACACAGAATAATTATCATACAATAAACTTCATTAAAGATTACTGACTAACGATTTTCAAAAAATATAAGTCTTTAAGGGGACAAGGGACGTTAAAACTGAATACTGTCATTTCTTAATTTTTAGTCTCCAATCATACGTAAAAATGTTTAACACAAAGGCTTACATTTACATTAATACTAAAAATAAAAAATTAAATATTATTTAAAAAAATATATTAATATCTTTGCGAAAAAAACGCACATTCAATATTTTTTTCAAAATATCCCATGCGCATTCCAAATTAATAAAAAGCTGTTATTTTTTTACAGTGTACTTGCAATGCATATATGAACATAACTGCGCATTAAATTTTCAAACAAAAGTTAATTAATAGAGATATAGGAATTTAAATGTAAAAATAGGGTGTAAATTTAAAAAAAAGCTACATCCCACATGAATTTATTTTTTCTATAAAGCTTACCCTTTTCACACATAAAAATGAATGCGCAGATATGTTCATATATATAATGCAAATGCATACTTAAAAAATTATAGCTTTTTATTAATTTGGAATGCGCATGGGATATTTTAAGTAAAAAAAAAGAAGGCGTATTTTTTTTAAAATCAAGTTTTCATTAAAAAAAATATTTATTTTTTAATTTTTAGTTTCAGTATAGATGCAAACTATTATGTTAAACAATGATTTTATGTTAAACAACTTTACATATGATTACAAAAGTAAAAATTCAAAATTGAAAATTTTGAATATTGAACGTCCCTTGTCCCCTTAACCTACTAAAATCCGAAAGATATGATTATGAGAGGTTGCTGTTGTATATATATATATATATATATATGTATATTTAAAAGGTTTTGCTCTTTTAATTACTAAATAGTTGATATTTTGATCAAATTTGTTATTTCAATGCAACAGTGCTTGCAATTTCTCAAAGTATATAAATACAAAAAAAAATGGTTTTTAGTTTAAAGAATAAATGGATACTTTCTTTACCTGATAAGCATTCTTTTTTAACACTAGAAAGGCGGCGTTTTCCGTATACCTCGAAAGGCGGCAAGCGGTCATTTTGACCGCTCCCAATAAATCAGTTATTTCTTCCAAAATTTTAGAGATTTCTATATAAAATAAGTTTATAAGGTCTTTAACTATTAAATTTCCCATTTTTATCACATGAATTTCGTGTTCTGCTCATCATTATTTTATATTATTTTTTACGTTCATTTTATTACAATTATACACATTATCGATTATTTAAAATTTAGGAAAAAAATAAACAATAAGGCACACTAATTGAAAATTATGTTTTAGCTACACAAGCTATTTAACTCCATATCACATTTGATTATTATTTTAATAACATATATATTAAAAAATAACGATATTTTAGAATGACTTACATTACGTACTGTTACAGTCTTTACAGATACTCATCTTTATCACTTTGCTAGTACATGATCCACAAACTGACTTTTTACAATCAGAACAAATGTTTAGTGTTTTATTGCGGCAACGATTAATTTGGCACTGTTTGCGTTTCCTGCTTGATGTAGAATATGCACTGTTTGTACTTGCATTGATATCAGGAAGCGGAGACATCTTGGAGAAAATATGTTTTTTTCGGAGCTCATCAGCTAAACTCAAAATATAATCCCACCTCTTGATTTTTACACCGGTAGTTTATTTGTAAACAATCCAGGCATTGCAGCTAGGTCAAGAATATTATAAAAAACTTGAACAGGCCATCGCCGGGAAGCGGATTTAGTTGTGTATTTTCTTCCCATTTGATCAAGTACATCCAAACCGTATTTAGTCGAGTTGTAAAATTTAACAACCTCTGGCGTTTTCTTTTCATTGCTTTCAACTTCCAGTGTAGAATGTAAAGTACTTAATAGTAACACATTTTTGTTTTTCTTTCCTTGGTATACTGTTAGTGTGATGTCATTATGCTTGAGAATTTTGCTTGAATACAGCTCTCCTTTCTTAGGCTTGAAAGATTCGGACACTTCTTTTTTTGAACGATTCAATGTTCCAACGAGGCTAAGTCCTTTTTTTCTCAAATTTTTAGCTAATTTCAATGATGTAAAATAGTTGTCCGTCGTAATGTTCCTTCCAGTATTATGAAAGGGTTCTGCTAAGCGGCATACTACATATTCTCCAACAGTTTCATCTTTAGGTCTACTTTCATTTTTTCCTAAATACGGTAAGGCATTCAACAAATATTTTGATTGAACATCAGATGCTAACCAAAATTTAATGCCAAATTTGTCTGGTTTTTGTGACATATATTGTGTAAATGGGCAACGTGATTTACTAGGGAGTAGTTGCTCATCTACAGTTATGTTTTCACCTGCCTTGTAACAGAGTAAGCAGTTTTCAATGAATATGTTCCAAATTTCTGATACAAGTGCAAATTTGTCTGTTGGAAGCCTTTCAGATCGTGTTGACTTCAGATCGATTCGCAAATATCTCATGATTTCTTTAAATCTATCACGAGGCATGGTTTCATGAAAAAAGTTAAGACCCTAAGTCTTGGACCAGCTGCCGTCTGCTGCTGCCGTCTTCCAACCGAAAAAGAATCAGAAGGAACTATACTTCACACTGTCCCATCTTTGGCAACTTCTTTATTACGGTCACTATCGTCATTTTGCGAGAAAGATGTTAGTTTAGCACTGTTTCCAATAATTATGCTTTGGTTTTTACCTTTTCTTTTCAATCTTTGATTTCCTTTACGTGAAGTACTTTGATGTCCATATTGAGAATTATGATAACTTGCTGAAGAAGTACTTGCATTTTCCTCATCTTCAGATTCCGAAGAATAATCATTTTGTTCGGATACTGTAGAAAATGAATATCCATCTTCTGAAGCTGAATCATTTTCTTCTTCTGGAATATATATATCGTCAGGCGAATCAGAACTTTCATCTGAACCAGAATCGGTTTCAGGTATATTTTTCAAAGCTTCAAGAATTTCTTTTTCTGACAGATTTTTTTTGCCGACTGCTCTTCGCGACATCACGAGAAATAATGTACGCCCGAACAGGTCAAGAACATTGAATGAAATGAGCATGTGTCATTCTAAGGGAGCAACTACTGGCAGTTTTGAAGAATAGAAAATATTCACCTGACCAGCAGGTGTTATTCGACTCCATTTTCTGGCCTACAGATTTCAACAAATCATATTCAAAACACCCCGAAACGGATTGCATATAATCGGCAGGTGTTTTTCACCCCCTACAACCCCTACCCTTTATTTATTCACATCCCAGTCAACAAAGGTTAGAGATAACAAATAATGCAGTAGAAAGTAGAGCATAAGATGATATGCTTGTCAAGCGGTCAAAATGACCGCAGTCCGCCTTTCTAGGTATAAACACTTATAAAATCAATATTAATGAGTAAAAGTAAATATCTCTTTTTTTTACACTATCCTTATAAATAATTAGGAAAAGTCAATGAACCAACAAGAAATCGAAGAATAAGCAAGAAGAATATGAGCATTTAAAATTCGTTTGCGGTCAAAATGACCGCTCCCGCCGTTCTAGTGTTAAATTCAACCCTAATTTAATAGCTAATAAATACTTTACATTGAATTTCAATAAAACCTTAAGTTAAGCCAATCTCGTATGTTAGAAGTCCTCTTCTCACGGCTATAATCAAATACAAAGAGCCGTCTTCATTTTACTGGGGGGAATCTCAGAGATTTAACTACTTTATGGGGGCCTTTTATCCAAAAGCCCTCCAACAAATTTACGGGCGATCAAAGAGAGAACAATTCTGGAGGATATTTTTTGGTACTGCGAGCTTTTTCTTGTTGGAGTCCGCAGAAATTTTATAATTTATTTATCTGACATTGATATTTTCAAAATAAAACCAAAAGCTTTTGTAAAAATCAAAGGGAGATAAGAAAAAAAGAAAATGAAGCCTTTTTTTATTAATTCAATTAAAAATGGTCTGAAATCAGAAGAAAAGGAAAGCATGTGATAGATTCTGATTTAGATTTTTTTTTATCTCACGTTAATCGCTAAAATATAACGTTCTTTGTTAAGAAAAGAAAATAAAATCTCTTGGGGATAGCTAACCCCAAATTTAATTTAAAATAAATTTAAACAAGAAAATTATAAAACTAATTTATTGCAAATCTGTACACGTTTAATAATAGCAAGTAATTTTCATCTCTAAAATTACCATCGTATTATTTTTTTATTTATTTTTGTTTTTTTTGACAACTAAAATGAATACAGAGGTGTTGACGATTCCGAAGCGTTTAGTTAAATTAATATGTATTAGCTTACGTTTCTGAACTGTTTAAAGAGCAGCATTCCTTATCCAAAAACTCCGCATATTATCCTCTCCTTAAAATTAATAAATTAGAGAACATTTCGGATTTTACTTTACACGAAAAGTACTTTTTAAGAATATTTAATTAACATTGTAAAGTTTTTAAATATTAAAAAGTCATCGACCAATTTCATTAAATAAATTTGGAGATATATATATTCTTTAAATATTTTTTTTTTTTTTTCAGTTGTTGAATCTGACTAAAATTGTTTCATACTTTATTGCTAGTCACGATTTTGCTCTAGCATTAACGTAAGCGATTACAATAAGAAAGCCTTTGACAGTTCCAAACCGATAAAGAAGATCTTCATTTTTATGAAATATCTAATGGCATGAAGTATCTTCATTTTTTGTTATTTTATTGCGATTTTATAAAAGTTACATAATATGAATGTCAAAGAAAAACTATAGTAAATTATGAAGTAAACTAAATATTTCAATGACCCAAATCCAACGAATATTTCGAACACTTTCTTCGCTTGCTGAAATTTATTTATACTCAGCCTTAACTTCTGGATTTCTAAAATATTCAACCTTACTTTATTGTCCATAAAAATATTCTTCTGATCTTTTCAATAAAACCTTAAGATAATCCGGTCCGAAGTACTGAAGCTCTACTGTCTTCTAGCTTTTATAAACACATCAAATGAATCGCTTTCTCTTACCCGTGAAATCTTGAAGCACATCACCAGAATTATTTTACAGGGGAGACTCAACGTTTAAGTCCTCCAACGAATTTACAAGCGATCAAAGGGAGAATAATTCGCCAGGAGTATTTTCGGTCCTTCCATGCTTTTGTGCGCGCGAAGTTTTGGACAGTAATCATCCGAGGCAATGAAATGATTGATTTCTATCATGCTGGCACGTTTAGAATAGAACGTATAGGCTTTTTAACACTAGAACGGCGGGATGGGTCATTTTGACCCAAAACCAGATTTGATTCCGTTTTTTTCGAAAAGTTACGAACGGAATTTAAAAAAAATCGTGACTTTTCCTAACTTTATGTTATTAATTATCTGTAAAAAATTTAAGCTCGTAACTTTTATCAGTTTTTCGTTTTTAATATGTATACCTGATATCGTGGAATGGGTCATTTTGGCCCAAAATTTCTCACGAGTCTGGAATCCGAAGTTCAAATTAAATAAATGTTATTATCATTCATAAAATGAACGGTAATAACATAATAAAGGGTATAATAGCATAACCATTATGTCAGTTTCATTGCAACGTGAATTTTACAAGTCGGGTCAATTTGACCCAGACCGCGGTTTTAGGTATATCTATCTCAAGCGACGCGGTTCTAATAAGAATTACAGCAACAATATTCTTGTACTTTTAATGTATTCCCTCCAAGCGGCAAAGACGTAAAATCCCGTCAACTGCGTTCCAGTTTTTACTGCAATGCATCTATAACTTAAATTATTTATAACAGGTATCATAAAATATGTTCCGATATTGAAGCTTGCATGGAATTTAGGAACTTGTTTTTTTAATAATTACAGATCTTCCTATCAAAATTTTATTTTTTGTATTATTTTAAAGCTACATGAAAATTTTACCGTAAAAGCAACTTTACATTATTTGCCCATTTCCAGGACGCTCAGAGGGTTAAACTTCATACGAATGTTAAGGTTGAACTAATATCATTACCGTTGAAATATAACATTATTGCTGCATTGCAGAGTGAATCCTGCAAGTTGGGTCAATTTGACCCAGCCCGCGGTTCTAGGTATATCTGAAACATCGCGGTTCTAGTGTTAAGAAATAAAAACAGCGAATTTGTTGCTGTTGTTCAATAAAAAATTGGTAGGAATTGAAAAGGCAATAGAAGGACGTGAATATTGAACTCTATTTTTTAAAAATTATGTTGAATTTATGTAAAACAGATTTTGAGACTACAAAATTAAAATTTTAATTCAGAAATTAGACAGTTTTTTGTTTTCAAGTATGGAAACCATCGGAATTTCTGCATACAAATAAGTTAAGCTATTTTAACATTGCTTTTGGCTGAAGAACTGAAGAGGCTTTACATCACTGATAATTACAAGAACAAGTTTCCTACTTAGAATGCTAATAATGGAATTTTTAATTATTTTATGAAGAAACACTTAATAATTATCATACAATAAAGAATGAAGGATTGCTGACTAAATATTTCTTTAAAAATATGGTTTTCTAATTTACTAAAATGCAAAGACATGATGATCCTGTTTAGTAGCATCCGCTAATAAGCATAAAAAAGCGGTTTTTTTATTAACTAAATACTTTACATTTGGTATGAATTTGCCTTTGAATGCGGTAAAGCTAGCGTATTCTTTTAAAAAGTAAATAAAACATTATTTTAAATATCATAATTATTTTAAATCATATCATATTATTTTAAATCAAATATTTTAAATCATATCATATTATTTTAAATATCAAAATAATATCATAATCCATGCGCTGTCCCTATTTTTCTTCTTTATTTCATTAAATTTGAAAGAGGATCATCATTCATGAGTGTGCCATAGTTTTCTTCTTTGTTCCATAAAACACTTCTTTGAAATTGAATCTATCTTAAAATCGCGTACTAAAATGTCGTATAATCTACGCCAGCCATATTCTAACTATATTGTGATAAACAGTAGCGCTTGCAAAATTTGAAAGATATCGACAAGCTAGGTTTAGTTTTGGGGACTTACTTTCTCGCTTCAAACTTGGCGATAAGTCATAAAAAATTGCAAATCTTGGCGACTTTCAACATTTTTTTCTACTTCCTTCCGCTGTTTGGTAACCCTAGTGAAAAACGCAGCGGAAACGTGTCGACACAAATCATGTCTGTGAATTATGTCGACAGAAAATTCTGGCGCGAAACAAATAGGATTCTAGTGCTAATAAGGAACAGAGTTTAATTTAAGCTACGGACGAATACTTCTTTTAATTGCTAAGCATTCTTTTTTATAAAATTCAACCTTATTTTTATAACCAATAAATATTTTGCCTTGAATTTCAATAGAGCCTTAAGATAAGCCGTTCTCTCGTGTAGAAACTTTTCTTCTCACGGCTATAATCAAATCGAACGAGCTGTCTTCATTTTGCCGGGGGAATCTCCTATGTGCACGGTTTTAACTACTTTATGGGGCCCTTTCATCCAAAAGCCCTCCGACAAATTTACGGGCGATCAAAGAGAGAACAATTCTAGAGGAGTCTTTTTGGATCTACGCGCTTTTGTTCGAGCTAAGTTCTCGGACAATGGCTGTCCACGGAAATTCCGTAATTTATTTATCAGACGCAGGGACATTTCTGAATAAAACTGGAAGATTCCCAAAGAAACAAAGGCGGTGAAAAATTCCTAATTCAATAAATAGCGGTGAGAACTGGAAGTGGTAAAGAAATACGGAGAATTTTTTAGTTTTTTTATCATTCATTAAAATATAGCTCTTCTAGTAGAGATAAAAGAAATAAAAATTTGACTAAAAAAATGTTTTTAAGACTAAACTCGCTGCATGGAAATCTTTGAACTCAATATAGAAATGGTATTTTTAGTATCAAATTTCATAAATATATATGGTACTTTTCCGTTTGCCGGACTCAAATGTCGCCAATTGTGAATCAATCGTGAGCCAAGTCGCTAAGCGAAGCAAATGATAAAACAGTCAACGGAATAAAAGTCGAAAACGTTCAACTATAAACAAATATCAATTAACGGGAAGCAAAACAAGTTCAACTATAAACAAATATTAATGGATTGTAAACAAAACAGTTTTACCCCAAAAGTATGCTTATAATGATTGGATTTTCCATAATACGGTGATGTCCTTGAGAATTTGCTCAAATTGATCGCTTACTTCTCGTCTCCACATAAATTCAGCATTTGTCGCCCGGCATTGTTCTTTCGTTTTGTAAATAAGCTCTCGTCTATCTCAGCTATTTTTTCAGGACCACCGATTTTTTTTTTTGCTCACGTTCCGTTAATACTTCAATACAAACTTCTCTTAAGTAGTTGTTCTAATCTACAACTGTATTATGATTCATATCCAATACAGTTGGTTTTATGTTTGTAAGAAGTTTGGCGGATTTCCACATTATTTGGCGATTTCTTGTTTGTGCCCGGCTAACGGAAAAGTACCATATATATATGTATCATTAGGTGTTACGGGAGTTCTGTGTAGTCGTGGTCCTGATAATTCGAGACTGTTGAGGCGCATTCTCGGCCTGGAGTACTAGGCGAGGCGTTGACGGGCAGAGCTCTATGTAGCATTAGGGCGCTACCGGACAGTTGTGTCATGGAACCGGTGGTAAGGCGAGGGAGAGGCATGGCTGTTGAAGTCTCCTGGCTGACTCGGGACTCTGGCTTAGAGTCGCCATTGCGGAATCCGGGCCGGATGGGTTGCGTCGGCCGATCGTCGCTGGCCGGGAGCGTTCGGCGGGAAATCCTTGGGCCATAGCGGCCGTCGATGGAAGATAATGAGACGGAGTCAAACTACGATTACATGATTTTATTTGCCGACTGGGTACATCTTATCTTAGCAGTTGCGTCACGGGGAAATCTGCTCCTGATCCGTCGCAGGTCCTTATAAAAGCTCTGGACGTCATGACACATGACCCCAAACGCGTTGCAACCATTGGCCAAAAGCTAAAACTGGGCAGCGGTTTTCCCAGGGTTTGTTATGACTTTTAAGACGCCTATGTGGCTGTCTGCCGGGACCGTCTACAAAGTTACAAAGGAATTGCAAGGGACCGTGTATTAATTGCAGTTTTTGAACGCGGATTTCTTTGTTCCAACTGAATTAAACTGCGTATTTCCAGAAATATGGGATTTTCATAGGCTTTTGACTTGTAATGTTACATATATAAACATATATATATATATATATATATATATAAACATATATATATACATATATATTACATATATATAAACATATATATATAAACATATATATATACATATATATTACATATATAAACATATATATATATATATATATATATATATATATATATATATAATTATAACAATGAATAATGGCATATAAAGTCAAATCAAGCATCCATAATTAATTATTTAGAAGATATCCTATTTGTAAC
This sequence comes from Cheiracanthium punctorium, assembly GCA_038373885.1. Taxonomy (NCBI): domain Eukaryota; kingdom Metazoa; phylum Arthropoda; class Arachnida; order Araneae; family Cheiracanthiidae; genus Cheiracanthium; species Cheiracanthium punctorium. Next base: position 857,669 of record JAWZYV010015670.1, on the reverse strand, counting down.
GCGCGACTGCAGCTATGACAAACAGAATAGAATATAACTAATAAGTAAAACACAAAACATACTACAAATAAGACTTATCTCGCATAAAAATATAACAGCTATTGGCAAGAATTAGAAACCAGATTTTGAAGCTAAATAAAGTGCAAGAATTATTGTGAATCTGGTTTCTAATTCTTGCTAATAGCTGTTATATTTTTATGCGAGATATGTCTTATTTGTAGTATGTTTTGTGTTTTACTTATTAGTTATATATATATATATATATATATATATATATATATTTCAAATAACGCCGCTTCAGCAATGTTACCCACTAAATGATCAATGCTTGCTGTTCGGTTAGGAGAGGTAGCACTTTTCTGTTCACACAACACAATGGTTAGATTCTTACAACAATATCGAATACAATTCAAACATTTTAATTTTTGTGTCATTTTCTTTGGAAATGTGGTAGTTGGTTTTTCTAAATATCTTTAGACCTGAAAAATTTTCATGTCTTGGGATCATATATTTTCTCTACTTTATTTTAATCAAAAATTTCGGGACGATATTGATTTCTATAATTTTAACTTGAGGTGATAAAATGCTGCGATTGTCACATGTAAAGTGTTACGTTAGTCACGTCAAATGCGACCAGTATTTGACCGAATTTCAAAATGAAACTATTATATCCTCTTTAATGACCTTATGATGAATACACTGAAAAAAATAGGCCACTGACATCTAGAAAATAATTTATGGAACCAGAATTTATGAGTCTATGTACTCACTATAAATACTAGATCATATAACGAGACACTTCTGAACGTATCTATCCAATTTTTAAACCTCTCCTCTATAAGGTGGTCTTTTACCCAGATTAAAATATCTTAAATCGCTGCGTACTCCAGCGGGTAGACTCACAAACGATAATTCTAGGGCTTTAAAAATTTAATTAATTTCTCGTTATATAAACTAGTCTTTCTGCTGTGATTAGCTAGAATACTATGGACTAGAAATTTTTGACTATTTCGTCTGTATGAGTTGTGTGCATCACTTACACGTATAATTTTATGATCTATTTTTATAGTTTTGGGATACTGAAAATAGTCATCTATCCGTTTTAGATGATGGGGATATTTTTTTATCCATGTAGGAGTAAAGCTAAGAGAGTTATCTAACATTTAATACGAATTAATAAATCTTTCAAAACATTATCGTTTTAAGCTACAAATTTTGCGTCGGTCACGATGGAATTAACCATAGCATACTTCTGCTCCTGAAACACATAACTTTGTATTCTAGGAGCAGACAATTTTTATAGTTTTACATAGGATTATCATAGGATATCCATAGTAACTTCTAGTAACGAGTAATATTCCAATAACTATAGAATGTGCTGCTTTGATGACTGAAATAACAATTTTGTGCTAATAACCTAGCGTTGCCTCAAAACGCCGCACTAAGCACAACATTATCGCATAAAGGAAAACTCGAAATTTATTAAACGTCTAAGTGCTTATTAAATGTCTACATATATTAAACGTCTAAACTCTAAAACGTTGCAATATTTTAATCATTGCATAGTGGGTTCCCTAATCAGAAAATGATAGTAAATTATGCCTCAAGTATTCTCGTAAAATCTGCTTCATAAAACGGTGTTTTCCGCTCTTGGGTGGATATAAATGTTTGGCCCCAAATTGTTACCGTGCCAGAGAATGGAAACACATTTTGAAGAGCGCTGTTTATTGCTTTTTTATTATGACACAAAAGGCTGCGGAATAATGTCCAAACAATTTTTCAGAAAGAGTCATAAAGGATCGAAAATTTCCCGCAGCATCAATTCCCTCTGCTATGAAACGTAAGATGTGACATTGGCCAAAATAAGATTATTAATATATTTCATGGATGCTGATAGCTAGTCATTTTTGTATTTTCAAAATCCTGTATTTATCGTCTCAAAGCTCTTGATAGCGAAATTTCTCATAAGTGGACATATGCTCATCTTTGATACCGTTATCTCATAACTGGGAGTTCCCTTCACCCTTCTGAAATTTAATGACAGTATTAATCCTTAAATGCCCGAAGTTTAAAAATAAATCTTAAAATGTTTTGGACTTTCATTTTCTAAATAAATTTTGGGAAAAATATTTTTAAAAATCATACTTTGTTTTAGGTATGGTTTACGGCTAAATAACAGTTTTTTGTCAATTGGTTACACTGGGCTTTAGTCTAAAAAATAATTTTTCTTAATAAAAATTTTGCAATTCACACACACACATGAATTTTACGAACTATGATAAAGAATTTATACTACGTATGTACTTTAAAAATAATTAATTCTTACTACAGATATAAAAATAATATTGCAGAGCATTGCATATAATCAATGTGGAATGTAAAATAAATTGTTTTCTTTAAGATACTTGACATTATGATTACCAACTACTTAATTAAGGCATTAAATGTAATTTTTTGAAACAGTTATTATTTCTATTAAAACAATATTACATTTTTCACATTCTGTTACTGTGTATCTTTTGCAGTTAAGGAATTTGCAGAGACTAATCTGTAGAAAATATCTTATACACATTAAAAAATAAACTACAAAATATAAGTAGTTTGATTCTAATTCAAGTCAAATATATTCAGTCAATCTTAAGTACCCCTCATAATCACAAACTAAAACTGCTCATCGTTCTCAAGGCTTAGTTGAACTTTATGTCTATTGCTGCTGATTGGCAACACACACAAAAATCTGAAGACAACATATTTTAAAGTTAAATATCCAAAAACTGTCATAAAAATGAGCTACATACCTTATTTTTTTCTCAATGATAAAGCAAAAGATTTTACTTGATCATTGTAGAGCAAAATAGGGCATTTGCAAGATTCCGAACAAAACAAAAAGCACATGTAGCAACAACTGAAAAAATAAATCTATCTATATTCTTAAACAGCACTAATGCTGCGATCAACATGCTGAAAATTGATTTAATGATATTTTCAGTATGTATCTTTTAGGCAAGATTCGGCATTAGAACTTGAATGTTATTCTAATATAGCATTGTAGAAGGCCAAATTGGGTATGATGCCGAAAGGCATACACGGATTTTAAGGGAGTATTTATATACTGTGCGCCGGTCACATACAAGCACTTTTTCTCCAACTAATTACAGAGCGCTGGATGGGAAAAGTTCTCCCCTCATAATGAAATTTAGAGCCCGCAGTGAAAGAATTTGTTCTACAATATCAGAAAGGAACATTCGAAATTAAAGTGACAGCAAATTATTCAAAGAAATTATAGAAAATGTTGGAAAATGGCAATTCAAGCAATACTTTCCATGAATACAAAGTTACGGGCTTTATGAAATATTTTGATGTCTCTTTGACTGCAGCTGTGAAAGAATTTATTATTTACAAAATAAATGCGTTTGCCTATTATTAGATATTTCAAAAATGAAGATGTTACTTCCTTTGTTTAACCTGAATTCAACTCGCCTTTGTAAATGGGCATGTTAACAAGAATACAAAATTGCCATTTGCGTTGAGCGCAATTTGAAAATTAAAAGACAATATATTTAAACATTTCTAGTCCCACCATTAACTTCCCTTAATTATCTCTAAATGGTAATTAAAATTAGAACTAAAGTCTTTTATTCTGAGGCTTTACATAAACTTTTTCTTACAGCATTCTTTACATGTCTTAAATGCCATTAAAGCTGTATATATACATCTTAACTTATTGTTCCTACCTGCTGTGAAACATTAAATACTCGTACAAGAAGACGAATTTCGTTTTGAAGTAGCACACACATGACGCCTGTCTGAAATTGCAGATTTAAATAACGGGCAAACATTTTCCATTAAGAATGTGGCATAATGCCTATGCAATGCATTTAGATTTAAATTACAGGATGCTTTCTTTCCCAACGTTTAATTGTTCGTTCAATGTTTGCAAACTAATACATACATAATTAATTCATTGTGAGACGCTACATTTAGCATAGGCTGTGGTATTCTGGGAATAATCCTGAGAGTAAAGTGTGTAAATTCATTCAATGCTGGGGCTTATCATGTAGCACATTGAAAATTTTACATTGTGACTTTGTGCCTAGCCAGTTCATTCCGTATCGTTTAAAATATACTGTGTTGTTTTCGTTTATTGAGTAATTTTGAAAGTGCATTTGGATAAAATGGCTTTATCAATCAAAGTAGTAAGAGCAATTTAGAGTTTGTCATTCCTTAATATAATGATTTACACAAAAGCTTCCTTTGTTCACATGTTTATCCTTGATACACACTGGCCTTTCTATAAGTGCCGAATAACTTCCTGTTTAAAGCTGGTTGTAATTGACGATAAAACAGATCTGCAGGGAAATATTGAACATAACATAGTTATTTAATCTTACTTTGTTTTATCAAATTTGCAATTTTATTGCATTAGTTTCTGGGCCAGGTTTTATTTAACTAAGTACTTTGTTAAAATTTCAATAATTTAAAATTAATAAGTCAGATTAATGAACATAAAAAACAGATTTTATTTAACTAAAAAAATGTATTTAATATTATTCTGACGTTGTGTCTGTCGATGCTATTGTTTCAACTAATCTCGTCTCCATATGGAAAAGCCACTCAATTAAAATGAAAGCAATAAACAGTATTACTACTGGAAAATGAAAAGGAAAAAAATAAAAACACTGTCATCTTTTAGATTTTTTGGAGGAACTTGATGACGTTATAATGATCAGAGATTTTCAACCAAAAGAATTACAAAGAATTGCAGTCAATATATCGTCGTTGTAAAACCAATATCTGCTATGTGCAAAAATCCATTTATTATTACCAGTTTTTATTAGCAGTTATTATTTGGCAATATTCTGGCTAATTCGCATGGCATAATTTTTTAGATATCACAGTTCACAAAATAATGCTTTAAGTCACGTAGACGTCTTTTTATACAAAAATTTGGTTAGTAAACTAGTCATAATAGCCAAAATGTCGAAATCTCAAAAAGTGAACATAGAGGATATTCATTTTTTACAACGACGATAGTTTCTTTAATATATATATATATATATATATATATATATATATATATACTGTTTTTACAAAACTTAAATCATCAATATTTCGTAAATCATATCAGTTTTCATCCACCCATTTTAAGTATGCATTTATGCATGAACTTTGTTGGTTTATTTTTTCCACGGTAAAACAAAATACATTTAGACTGCAGAGTATAGCATTTAAATTGTCATACATTTTAGGTATGACATAAAAAAAGCTTTCCGAGTGTTTTAGAATTAGATGCTTTATTTTAGTACCTATTACTATTCAAAACAGCCTTTCATTTGGAAAATACATCCATGTATTTGAAGTACGTGGAAAGTTTTGTAAGTGTGAACAGAGAAGAAATGAATCAAAATCAGTTTTAAGAAAATGTATTTATTTTTTAGTTTATTTTTATTTATTCTTAAACTAACCATCTTGTTTGTTTAAGCAATTTTGTATTGTAAAGTTTTCACAGCTTTTGAAAGAAAACTGTCTCTTGAATTGCTAACCGTGAGTTTCAGTCCATTTCAATTCTTCAATATCTTTACAGTCCTTTCTGTCAATATGGCACTGAAGGTGTTTAAAAAGAAGGTTTGATACAAGATATAGACTGCATGATGACCTGTTTCAAAACTTCCCAGTTAAATGATACAAGTCCGATCACGGAAGCATAGCGAGGTCTAGAGTTACATGAAGCGACTAAACACTTAGTCAGAATGGCAAGTGTTTTGTAATTAGAGGGCTCATCGGAACTTTGTCAAAGTTGCACAATAGGTAGAGGCAAAGAGGATTGATTTAGGCGACGGATTTGACTGCTCAGTACTTGGAGAGTTGAGTTTTTAGGTGTTAAGATTACTGTATGAAAGAAATATGTTTCGACGTATAAGCCGATATTGTGAGAAAATAAAGAGAACTATGCGCATTCAAAAGAAACAAAATCATAAAATTGAAAGACATCCTGAGTGTTAATTTTGTGTATTTCTCATGAAGTATAACGACCACGAAGATAGAATTTTGTAAAACATTTTCCCTGACTATAATTAAATTATAAAATCATTGAAACAAAATGTTATTAAGTATTTTTTTTAATATTAGCCACAACTGTAGTACAATAGATTGATGCGCCGCAAAATATATAACTAAAAACACAGAGAATCTTGAGTTTTGTTACACATCTTGAGTCATGATGACGTCACTACTTAAGTTTCGCGGCCAATCTTCCTACAAACGTGGGCACACAGTGACGTTTCTGAGACTAGTAGAATCGGCGTTTTTTTTAAGCGATTACAGATTGGTCATATGGCGATTCATGACTAATTGGTAACCGGACCGAAAGTCACTTGATTCTACTGATCAGAGAGAAGTTATCGAGTTCCCATGGCAGTATGAAGATTGACCGTGTTATGTTTACAGTTTTTTTTTTATAAATTCTCAATGTAAATCTCAAAGTACATGTCATTTTATTACTTAATAGTTGATCAATAAATTCTACAAATATTTAATTTATCCCATACTCTTAAATTTTTTCTTTCGCACTGATTGAATTTATTAAAATTTAAAATAAACAAACATATTTTAAAGTGCATTTAATTACAAAGATGGCGGTCACATTAAGCAAATCAGCATTTTATAGAAATTAAATTCTTATTAAAGCAAGATATGCACTTACTGACATCAACAGTCTCCAGAGGTTCGTTTGAGAACTTAAGTGGAGATGAAAAGAAATTTCTCAACAAAATATCCACGATTAGAGAATTGAAACCAATTATGCCTTCAGCTGTGAAGTTTAATGAATGGGAAAATATCTGAAGAGATTAGCGTCTCTGAAGATTTGTAGATGCAGGCATCACTGTTTTCTCCTTTCGTAAAATTGAAGAGGTAATTTCGTCCTTTTTTTGCATTAACGGAATTGTTAAAAGAAAGGGAATTTGCTGTCTAAAGGAATAACAGTAGCGAGTGGGAATTTATTGAAGAGGAAAGATGTTACTTCCGAAGAAATGTATTATGAGGAGTATTTTCAAAGAACTCGAGGTATTTATAGGATTTGCTTGGATTTCGAATGCATTCAGACAGTCTTGATAGATACAAGAAATGCAAATTCTATTGATGAATGTCGTCTATAGTAACTTTTGCTGCATTATTATTAACTGTTCCCTAATATGAGATTACTGTTACAAAAAACAGAGAGTCGTTTCTGTACATTCGATAAAATAACTGCAATTCCCGTTTCATTAAAAATCGTGCCCAGCTGTTTTTATCGTATTCTCCACTTTGTGCTCATTTCAAATAAATTTTCAATAACAGCGGTATGAAGAATTGATTTCTTTCCCCTGAAAAATAATTCCTACTCTAAAAAGTTGAGATAGTTGCATATTTCATTTCGTATAACACGACACATTTAATAAAATTCAAATACATTTTTCAAGAAATTAAGTTATAAAAGTAAGAAAAAACTGTTTTTTTTTTCCGATATAACAGCAAAATAAATAAATAAACAAAATTTGAGCGTCTCTATAAAGGGACGGTAGGCACAAATTTTCTTTTCTTTTTAACTGAGAAAAAAATAAGCTTCGGGATACTACAAAGCATGGTATTGTGTATACTCTGTGCAGAATTTCCACGGTTATAAAAGTCAAATCGTAAAAGAAACATTTAAAAATTGAAGCAACAAATAAAGTTGTACAAGAAAACACGATTCTCGAAATTCTTGACTAGGCCAATGGAGATATACTTTAAATTTCAACTCAGACCTTCTCCGACTTTCGTATGTAACCTGAAGTGTCAACATTTTCTTTAATTTCACCACAGAGAACACTTATCATGATGCTAAAACGAAATAAAGAACTTCTAAAATTCTCCTCGTCAGTTATTACTTGAGGCAACTTATGACCTTGATTGAAGTACCAACAGTTAATACACCGTTCGTAAGGACTTTAAAGAAACGATGTATTCAGCACTCTAATTTTTTTTTTGTTCCCGGTCAACATGCTTCCAGGGAGAATTGGCAACCGACAACTCAAACTGTCGTATTTGAGCACGAAGTATCTTGTTTAGCCAACTGGTCTGTCTTTTCATCATCATCATCAAGCATTCGAGGATTAGGCAAAATGTCTGTTCCTACTTCCTAGTCTTCCCATATCGACCTTGGTCTTCCCCTATTCCGTTTTCGTTTGGGCCGTTTGCCTTTCTGATGTTTTCATTTTTAATTTCATGATGTTTTCATTGTCCATCATTGTGAGATGCAGCCCCAAACTCTTCTCAAAAATCTCATCTCGTCCTCCTAAACTCTATTGATATTTCCATTCTTCATCGTCCATGTCTGTGACCAGTATGATCAATCTTTTCATAACCGATAAAGCCTCTGTGACCTCAACTATGCCTAAAATGAGTGTTGCAATATTTATGAACCCTAGGTACTAATGAGTTGCATTTTTTCCTCCGTATCAAGTGAAATAATCAGAACTAAAATAATTCAATACAGCAATGAAAATGTGTGTGTGTGAAAGCATACTCTTTTATAATTCGGTCTAAATTTATCCTACCATATAGCTACGCTGATCCCTGACTCACCTCTAACAATTCCAGTCCGAACACTTCAAAGCAAAACTTTTACCGTCATTAATACAAACAGATTAAAAAGTTATTGTCTAAACTGTAATAAAATTCACGCCGTGTGTACAAACCGCTGAAATTTTTCATAATCATGTATAAAAATATAGAAAACAATCAGCGCTACTTTAAAATTCTGAAAATCCACCCGTTCCCTGATTTTTAAGCAATTTTTCGCTCTTTTCAGCTCCATTTTATTTCCGAGAGTAAAAGAGTAGAAAACGAATACAAAATTACCATTTTCAAGTGAAAATGAAGTGACAGAATGGGGAATCCAATTCGTTTAAAATAGTTTTTCCAGGTAACATAGGTTAATTTTTTTTTCGTAATCGTCTACTGAAGTATTAATTTAAGAGGGTCTGAGTACACAAAACGAAATCGTTTGAATGCGAAAAGTTTCTGCGCATTTCCAGGCAATTATGAAATTCGATTTGGGTATATAATACAAATTAAATATGAAGCTATTTATTTTAGGTGGACGAAGATGAAATATGAGAATAGACATATTTTCGTCAAATGTTTTTTCTAGCGCCTGCCGTAATTGCCTCTAAGACAGATTTTTTCTTCTAGTATATACTCTAACATGTAGAAATGTTGAACTTAATGGCAGCTTTGTATACAAATTCATTTAATTTTATTCGTGAAAATAAACTAGAAAATCAACGCCCAGAAAATGCATTTCATTCCATGAGTCTGTGATTAGCAGTAAACCATTGACAAGATTGTTCAAGTGCGTAATTTAGTAGTACTTCCCCAATCCCACATTAAATTAAGTTAAAGAAAATAATTAGTTCTATCAGGAGAATTTCGGTCACTTTAAGCAACCCATCATGGTATGGAATAAATTTGTCGCTGCAATACAAAGTACGCACTTACACAAATCATCATGGCACATCCTCGAAAAGTTTATGATATAGCTCGGCACAGATAAAAAGAATAAACTTCTCTGCAAGATATTCGCGGTTTCGAGAATACATCGAGAATTGAAACTAATTACGCCTTCAGCTGTGAAGTTTAATGAATGGGAAATTTCTAAAGAGATTAAGCTCTGCGAAGATTTGTAGATGCAGGTTTCGCCGTTTCCTCATCGTATAATTGAATAATTGAAGATATTATTTCATCTTTTTTTCCAGATCGACGAAATTGTTTAAAGAATAGAAATTAACTTTCTAAAGAGAAAAATACTATCAAAAGGGTATTTATTGGAGTCGAAAGATGATATAAATCACATAGTACAGTTAAATATATATATATACAGGGTGCCCCGGAACTTGTATAAACTTGGAATGGCAGTACACAACATCGTTAGGTGGCGAGTTCTCAAGATCAGCAATTGTGGCTTTCTCATTCTCATAGTTGAACAAAATTTTACGGATTTTTGAGAAGATTATCTGCCACTAATTCTTTATTTAAAGATTTGGCGGTTGAATAAGCCCAAACTTTTAATGTTAAATAAAACATTTACATTTCTGGTCGATAATCTTTTGAAAAAACAGTAAACGGGATCAGATATGTTTGTTTTCTTTTGTTTGGTGGTAAGCCAACATTGGGGGCATCTGCCTAGTGGGGGTGTTTTGGCCAAAGGACTTTTAAAGGTGCTCTAGCGCGTATTCACGTTCAATCCGGAGAAAACCGCGTCAAACTCTAGACCACATATCGACAAACGAACATAATATCACCTCAAGCCCGCGGACTGAATGTGGACAGCTTCAGCTTTTGATCCGGCCCGCGAAACATATCATATCCCCGTATAAAATCCATGTAAACCATTCAAAACCGCATATTAATCCCAATTATGCGGCCCGTTACTTCGCTAACAACCTGAAGTTTCTCCGGCGACTTTATTAATATCCTAAAATTTGACCCGTAACTTTTCAAAGGTTGCCCATACCTTCTCTAGACCGTTAGATCGACAGACGCCGGCGACCTTCAGAGCTCGCGTACAGCGCCATCTGTCGATTTCCAGCCGTGCTTTCCTGTGTAATTATGGTTCCTATCGATGTTGGTTACCTTCCCTCCAAGTTTGTACTCTAAGTTCCGGGATACCCTATTCATAGATATATATGGTGGCTCTTAAATTCGGTGAAGTTGTGGCGGGTTGTTTTGCGTTGAGCGGTAGGCCACAACTCGTTTGTGTTGTAGTCTGGCCTGAGCTTCACGGTAGTCAGCGGAGCGCTGGAGCAACCACGATCCACATGGTTGTGGCTGTCGATGTATTAAATAAATACTCCTGGTTTAGGCACACGTATTTTATTTTAACAGCTTTTCAAGCAGACTTATGTAAACACACACACAAACACACAGACATATACATAAACATGGTATATATCAGTGCTGGTTATACAGGAGTAGGCGGGTCGATCGGAGGGCCGGATTTCACCCATTTGTTGGGTTTCATTGAGATGATGACCGGTTGCCCGCTGCTGGAACTTGTAGTCGGGCCAAGAAAGGAAGGCTTGCGGTTTTACATAATTGTATTTTAGCAGCTTTAATTACAAATTCTTGGTGGCAGTTGCGGCCACAAAAAAAATATCTCTCAAGGCTGTGCTAAGCCGTTTTATTAACTATTGAGGTCGTGTCACATGACACGCGCACATTGTAATAAACTGGTTAATCCCAAATCTGGGCAGCGATTATCTCATGGATTGCTGTTTCTTTTAAGGCGCCTGATTGACTGGGCGCGGGGACCGTTTGTAAGATTACAAAGGAATTGCAACGGACTGTGTAGTCGTTGCCGAATTAAGCAGTTTTAGATCTCGAATTTCTTTAGTTCGCAATTCTAAATTTGGATAATAGAATTTAAAGAAGTCATGTTGCATTAAGGGTTTTAATTAATTAATAGTATTAAGGCTAAAATATATATGTACTTTAAAAATACAATTACTAAAGTATTTGTTAATGTTCGCGTTTCAATGAATACTTGCACAGTGTCCTTTTGGTGTAAATAGTACTGTGGCAAATTTTGTCCTTATGCAACCATGAATTTCAACTAAAATAAATAATAAAATTAAGTTTTTAAATAAGCTTGTTTTTAAAAATATATAGAATAAAAATGACCCTGAAACGAACATAATATCAATATAAACCTTTCATTTTTGTGGAGTGATGATTATTTCCCTGATAAGGATGAAAAGGTAGTTTTCACTTTTATAAACAGTTGTATTTGTTTTGTTTCTGTGTTTTATACAGTTTGTTTCTATAAATTCAATTATTATGAGCTTCATAAAGTATTAAAGTGCCATTGAAATGCTTTAAATAAGCTAAATTGAAAAAATTTTAGACATTTTTCTCGTTAATTGCATAAATCAAAATAAGGGGACAGTTATGCACTTGTATTTCCAATTGAAATAAAGTTTAATTTCCCCATCTAATAGAGTAGGTTTCAGATTTCCGTTATACATGTATTAGTCTACTTCAGTACATAAAATGTGCAAAGCATAGCCATAATTTTACTTTATGATTCCTCTCTAGGATATTTGTAGGATATGAACTGCATGTAGGTAGTATGAACTGCAGAAGCAAAATATAATTTTAGAGCATTCCATCCCTTTTTTAGATCTTCTCAAATTAATAATATTATTTTCACCTGTTTAATAGAATTTTTTCTTTGAATAAGATAGGTAATTTATATTTAATACATAAAAAAATGTATTTTAGAGTGTGTCTTCAAGACAGAAAAAAAAATTTGAACTTGTGGGTGGATTGATTAGATACAACATCATGATATGTTTTAATTGTTATGATAAACGATGATTCTTCAAACGTTTTTTACACGTTGTTTTGGGCTGGAAAAATCGAATTCAGTAATTAAAATATTAATTCGTTTCCAGCAGTAAAAACTCCCGCTTCATTAAACGTCACAGAGAATAAAAATTATCGAGCTGTATGAGAACCAATTATAAATTTAATCATAATGGCCCTCTTAAATTATTGTTCATTTAAAACGGAAGAGAAAAACGATAGTTGAATTTATGATGCCTTAGAGCTAAGGATACTTTTTTAATTGCATTGTAAATTACTTTGAGCTGGAAATGCGTAGTTAGTGAAACAATAATTTTGAATTGCTGTTCAATAAAAACACCTTTTCATTCGTCTTTTATAATTAACTATTTCATTTAAAATTCTTTTTTTTTTACGTAACATATTTAGAAGAAGACTATAAAAACATAGTGTATCATCATCGTAGGCTCTTTTTACTTAAGTTTTAGTAAATTCTAATCATTTCCCTGATTCTATAGTAAAAAAAAAAGCACTTTTGAATTTTTCTGCGCACTCTAAAATGGAGAACTTAATGTTATAAATGAGTCGTTAAAAAACTTTATTTTTCAGAATTTAAATCGGCTGTATTATTGATGTGTGAAATTTTCTTCATGCTTTAAAAATCTTATACTTTAGTTTGATACGCTCTAATCTTGAATATTGTAGTCTTGTTTGGGATCCGTATTATAAAAATAAAATGAAAATTCTTGAGCGGGTGCAGACTCAGTTTACTCATTATTTATATTACAAAAGTAATCCTATTTACATTCCGAATATTTCTTCATCTTACTTGAGAAGTGTTTTTGGTCTTCCTAGTTTAAGTTCTCATCGTGATTTTGTTTATTATTTTTTTATAAAGTTGTCAATAATATGGTAGATTGCAGTGATATTCTTCAAAGTAATTGTGTAAATGTACCGAACAGGTCTCTTCGTAATAGCCATTTATTTGTGGATCCAATTATAAAATATAATTACACATACTCTTCGTTATATAAATTTTATAAAATTTATAAGTTTACTTTAGATTTGGATATTTTTAACATGTCTTTTAAAGTCTTTAGAGTTAAGTGTTTTGAACTTTTGCAGTCATGACTGGTATTTATTTTATCTCTGTATTTTATCTTTTTTAATTTTTCCTTATGTAATTTGTCCTTTTATGTATAACTGTAAATGGATTTTAATCTGTAGTGTGCATTTCTTTTATGAAATAAATAAATAAATAAAATAAATAAATAAAATAAGCAATATCAAAAACAGCAGTGAAAAATTAAAGTGAGTTTTATTTTGAACAAAAAGAGAAAATTACTTTTTTGTATAAGGGTAAAATAATATAATTTATAAATTCACGGACAAAGTCATAATATTTGCTTAGTTGTAATAGTATTATTAAGATTTATAAAATTCACTTTATAAAAATTAAATTAATTTTATTTTTTAGATCTGTGAAAATAAAGTCGAAATTTTTTAAAGAGTTAGGTGCAATATCATATTTTTTCATGTATAATAAGTGTCTGCAATAAAACTGGGTCTATGAGATAAATTCACTACATAATCTATGAAAAAATTAAAAAGTTTTTAAAATTTCTATTAAATAGCTATAAGTGATATACCATAGTAATAAATCCAGAACTATAATCATCGGAATGTTTTCATTGAAGTCAGATTGAAAAAGATTTTTAAAATCATGATATTTCTGCTTTAAGAGACTAAGAAATATTCTCTTGTTAGCGTAGGACGATTTCTTTAAACTATATTAATATTTTTCAGCGTTTAATATGTCTTTTTGTCTAACTCAAAAAATGAAAAAAAAGCAATCTAATTAATATGAAACTTTTGACATTTTTTCTTTTAAGAATTTGAGATCAATTGATTAAATATTCTTCATGCATTTGCATTCGATTTTGCAGAAGTAAATCATTCATATGTACAAAGAAACAAAATCAAACTAACATTTTTAGATACAGTACACTCTTGAAAATGCAGCGGCTGGTTAGTCCGTCACGTTCAATAATTCAGCGATCTGCGTAAACACCTATCATTTTGTCTTCCCACCCACCACAGATGTAAACACTCATGTCCGCACTTGTGATTCCCTCCCTCTTTCGTTACTGTTTTCTAGTTCATCTAATGTACACCGCCCTCCAGAAGTTAAGGTACAACCTGTTTTTGTGAAAATTATGGAAATGAATGAACATAGAAGCAAAAAATCAGGACTAACGGAACACTAAATGGTTCTTTATTGAGTATGACATAGAAATTTACATAAATTCAACACAAACATGGTACAAAAGAACACTTTTGGTAGAAAAGTCCACTTTTGGAGAAAACAGTTTATCAAAGCTTTTTGTGGAAACATGTGGTGGAAACATTACAAAAATGGGTTCTAATAAGGAATGTGTCCACCCCTGACTGCAATGCACTGGCGGCATCGATTCTCATGCTGCTAATTAAGTTGTCGGACACCTCAATAGGGAACGAAGACCACGCACGGATTAGTCCTTGTTCAAGCTCATGCAATGATCTTGAAGGAGGACTTGAAGCAGCCACTTGCCTGCCAAGGTAGTCCCAAATATGTTATATCGGACTGCGTTCTGGAGATTGAGCTGGCCATTCCATTCGCTCCAAACCTTGACTCTCAAGATAATCCTCAATAAACACAGCTCGGTGAGGTCGGGCATTATTATCCATCAGAATGAAATCATTGCCAAAAGCAGCAGCATATGGCCGAATATAGGCATCAAGGATCTCGTCCCGATATCTCACACCAGTCATAGCTCCTCCCTGGAACACATGCAGGTCAGTGTGACCATCGTGTGGGATCCCTGCCCAAACCATTATTCCACCACCTCGATAACTGTGTCTTTCCACAGTGTTGGATTGATGGTATCGGGTGATTCGTTCCCTCCAGATAAGCAGAAGTCCTGCATCGCTCTCTCCAGTGTGAATCTGGACTCGTCTTTAAAGAGTACAGAAGCCCATCACTGTCTGGTCCAAGGAACATGTTCCCTAAGACAAGATAAACGGGCCCTTCTCTGCTGTCCGTTGAGGGGGACACATACAAGTGGTTACCTTGCATAGAGACCTGCATTGTGAAGAAGCCTTCGCACCGTACTAGCGGATATTCTTCTCTCTGATGCTACAGACTGGTCTGCAAAAAATGTTTCTTCTTTTCCGGGCCGTAAGATCTATAAAACGATATTCTGTGCGTGTTGTATCTCGCGGTCGGTCTAGAACATGTCTTCTGGAACAGAAGTTTGCATTTGATATTGATTCCAGAGATGGTGGACCACACTGCGAGACACATTAAGACATCTAGGAGGATAAGCCTGTGACAACTCCATTTCCATTCATATGACCGTCCGCCACCTTAACGAATCGGGCAAACAGTTTCTCTAAGACACTGCGGGACCCTGCTACCTATTGTTAACGAATCTGCTAACAAAAGTTGTAAATCAACAAAAGTTACACGCGTTATTATGAAAGTCTAATATTTGCACATTTTTCTCTGACTCATATATGCCTGCTCTTTTCTATAAAAACAAAGTGGTAGCTATCGTTTTTGCATAAATTTGCATAAAGTTCATATTTATCATTTATATAAACCATAAATTGTACTGTCAGTGTCATTATGTTTAATGGTCAGCTTCGAAAAACATGCTGCTCCTTAACTTTTGGAGGCCATTGTACTTTGTAGTGTATCCGTTTAGAGTACTACAATGCCGACCAAATAAAAGCACAAGATTGAAAGTTTGTGTCAATACCGATAATAGATCTTGATAATCGAGATTTTTTCGATAATCTGGTGGTTTTCAGGTACCATATTTTGGATTATCAAGATTGTACTGCTTTTAACAATATATAGATATACCGGGTGCTCAAAAATCATTATAAACTTTACAAAATTATTAAAAAAGAACAAATGATGATAAAAATGTTCGGTTTGAACTAATGGCATCAGAAAGAGGGTGAGTTATTTTTAAGAAGAAAAAAAAGTTAAAAATGACCAATAGGTGGCGCTCTTGTTGAATATGTGAAGCAAATTAATGCAAATGTGGTATGCATTAAAATAAAATCTGCAGAAACACAACGCCAACACAATTCTAGATTTATTTTGCAGTGCGAAATTTCTTCAGTGCGTCTGATGCTGATCCGTCATTCTTATAAAAGAGCTTGATAATCAACGCTTTATCCTGTAACGACAGCATGATGTTAGCATCGATTGAAGAGTCCACGGGAATTTGAGTGTTTTATTGACAGCCTGATTGCATAAATCATCTTGGTGAATGCATAGCAGCGCCACCTATCGGTTATTTTTAAAACTTTTTTTTGTTCTTAAATAAAATCCACCCTTTTTCAGATGCTATTTGCAAACCGCAATTTTTTATCATCATTTGTTCTTTTTTTAATGATTTTTTAAAGTTTGCACAAACTTTTGGCGCACCCGGTATATGTAAATCCATTAACCTATAGTTCTCGCCTAAAATCTACAGTTCTCATTTCCGGAATCAGCTTTAATCACCTGTATTTTATAGATTAGCCAATGACAATCGTTATTCATGTAAAGAGATGTATGTACGTATATATATATATATTGTTTTCGAAGTTACACTCTCCTCTGTTTTGCTCTTCAAAATCTTCGCTGCAACAGCCACCTCGAGCAGCAAATTCGAGAACACAGAGTTGCGTATTCTACCTCTTTTTTCCGCCTTTTCTTTCGAGTATTCGCATTCGCTTCATACTCTCTTGGATTGTTGCCAAAGTACGTCTCAAAAGTTTATGGAAGACATGGAGTCTTCAAAATGAAAATCCGGTCAGCGAAGTTTCGCTCCTGCATTCTTATCGCTCCTTCTGTTCTATAGGAATAAAAGTTTCGGATTTTTACTTTTCCTCTTTGGCATTCAAAGATATTCGCATGTTCTTGGTTTTCTTTTTTTCTTTTCTTTCGTATTCTTGGTGGAAGTGCCATCTTTATCTGTGTTGCAACGGTTAAAGTGATTTTTGTAAACGCTCCGTAAAATGTTTTAAAAGCTGTTTTTAGCTGAATGGCTGAGGAATGTGAAATGAGGTTTTGTTCGCTGCATATTTGTGAGTGTTTTGCGAGAAACATCGCAAAAAATGTGAAGTCGGCTTTTGAATTGCATCGTTGTGGAACAAATTGGAATTTGCATTCGATTTTCATTTGTGAACTGAAGGAATCTACGTGTTGTATTCTAATAAATCTTAGAAGAATATGTATAGAAAGTCCAATTGGATTCCGCAATGAAACATTTTTGCTAAAAGTTCCTAAGAGTCTTATCAGAATGCGTTACTCAAGTTTTTCCCCTTTCGACCAAAATTAGTTTGGATTGATATTCTTATGCAAGTGTACATATTCACTTTGAAAAAATAATCAATTTTGCGTCCCATATAACATTTATTCTCTGGATTGCGGAAGTTCTTACATTTTATGTTGAATACAAAAATCAAGCTTCTTAAAAAATCAAAACTGTTTTTCAATTATTGCGTTCCATAAATTTGCTTTTTCTAAAGTGAAATATCTCTTAAAGTTAAATATATGCTAATCATGTTCAGTTACAGTTTATAGCATATCTATATCTATTTCTCTTTGTCAAATTCAAAATGACTTGCAGCATTGCTGTTATTAAAAAAGAGAGATAATTTGCGGTAAATATACATTGCCAAGTCTGACGAACATGCAGAATTATCATTATCCAAATTCCATGTGTCTTAACTTGATAATAATTTCTCAGTGGTTAAGTTTTCTAAAGCTCCTTTTTTAAGATAGAATTACTGAAAAAATCCATAGCCAGAAGGGGGCTGAGGGGCTGCAGTCCCCCCACCGAAATGAGACCTTTCACTTAGCTTACATTTTAACTTACAATTGAAATTTTGCTGAAAATTTGATACCCCCTCCCCTCCGAAATAAAATCCTGGTTACGCTGTATTCGAAGTGTGATATCTTCAAACTCATAAGAATAAGATTGATATAAGATTAATAAGAATTGAAACCCTGAGCTCTTTTAACAGTGCCGTTTACCGCGATTTTTAAAGCAATCTGAAACAATTTGTGAACTGTTTGGAAATTCTACTACAGGAAACTACTACTTTGAGATCGTTAATTAAAAAAAGATACATTATATTAATTTCCTGCTTTTTCTTAATTTTGTAAATTACGCTGCAGCTCCAACTTTTGCTGGAAAACAAAGCATTAAGTTTTTATTTCTTATATTTTATTTGTAACGTTCTCACATATTCAACGTATATGAAATAAAATTCTTATTTCAGGAAGAGAAATTTCAAAACTAAGACCTACAAATAATTCTTCGCTTACAAACACTCCCAACAGATGAAGCGACAATAAAAAAAAACAAACTCTAAAGTATGTTTATTGACGTAGTATATTATGTAGAAGTACAAATATAAGTAGGGCGTAAATCTCACGTTGTTCGACAAGATATATAAAGTAATGACCCGTTCCAATACGTCTTATTGATCTCCTTCATTTCTTATTAGTAGAGAAATTGGCTTAGCCACACATTTCTCGTATAAACTTCTCTTGTAACAAATCCATTTGATCTGTTGCTATGTCTGATAGTAACACTTCTCAATGGTGACTGATGAGTAGATTTCAGCTGACTGATGAGGAGATGTTATCCGTGACTGAGGGCAGTAGGAAAATCTCTTATTGTGTCTCCTGTGAAAGTGACGAGTAAGAAAAACTTGGGAAAGTTTGTTTGGTTGAAAATCGATTGGATTTACCTATATACATATCTTTCAATGAGTGATTATTTTTTTCTTAATACAGTTCCATATAGTAGTATATCTTGACTAAAAGCAGTTAAATTATAGTCTTCAAAAGGCATGACGAGCTATGGTTAAATAGAGGATTCTAAATGATACATGAGTAAAATTGAATTTTAAGTGTTTGAATGATCTGTATATACAGCTGTTTTAAAATGTAAGCAATTTATAATGTAAAAAGAGGAATGTCTCAAATTTACCAATTGCACAGCTGAATACATGTACGAACAGGAGAATGGTAAAATTAATGTTGTCAGTATTTTTTTTTTTTAAACTAGCCGCCAAAGCGGCCTGCTTAGCCACCCCATACCTTCTGTTCTTTATACTCAGAGCAGTGTTGACTAATTTTCTGGACTCATTTCAATGAAAATTACGTTTCTTTATTTTAATAGTATTTGTCATTAAATTTATTTAAATTAGAGTTGCTGCACATTTTGAGTGTCATCCGATACAAAAGCCGATGTTGAAACAGCAAATAATTAAAATGTGCTTTAGCCCAATGCATGGCGACATTTTTTAGAGGGGTTATTAATGCGCCGAATATTGTAAATTCGATATTTTAAAGCTGCTGTGAAAAAGTTCGAAAGATCTTGCATTTTTGTGTATCCGTTATTGTTATTTTATAATCTAGTTACTGCGTGAGATATGCCTGCTCCATTTGACATCATTGAACTATTAATTTGGATTTTTACACATGCGTTATTGTTATTGCACTAATGTTTACATCTAGCTGTTGCCATTCGCAGCGTGGAAATATCGTCGATTTTAGTACCGCATACCTCAGCGTATTATATAAATTAATATTTATGTTTGAGGATGAATTTGTATACTTGTTCGCATATTCTACATCGCGTCATAAATAAAACGACTATATAATTTGAATATGGAAAATCTTCTCGTCGTTCTTCCAGTTAATATGTCTGCACGAGAATACATATTTAACGACCCTTGCGTTATTTTCTTCTACAAATCGATAAAGTGTCTGTCTGATAATTGCTTTGATTTCGTGAATTTACAAGTTTATTGCACTGTTATTCTCTATATTTAATAAAATTCGATAATATATTATATATCTTGAAATCAAATATATATTTTCATCATAAAAGTAATTTTATTTTAAAATATTTATATGAAAACCACGCTGTATACATATTTTTAGACGCAAAAATTATATTATTTTTAGACGCAAATATATATATATATATATATATATATATATATATATATATATATATATATATATATATATATATATATATAAGTTAGGAAAGGCATAAGGAGATTTGCTTGGCACTCAATCAAAAACTATTCAAACTATTCTATTCTCTTGCAATATGTAAATTTAGAAATTTCTTCTTGTGTTAAAGTATTACACAATATAGGAAACATGTAGTTCAGGAGTCTTTTAGTTAAATATTTATTTATTTATTATCCCAAATAAATAATAAAATTGTGAAAACTGTTTATTTTGAAGTATTGTGTTTCTAAAACGTGTTTAAATTTCTTTTACATGGGAACTCTTTTCTAAACAAATTACAAATTTATATATTAAATTGAAAATATCATTGATAAAATTTATTTATAAGATACTACTTATGTGTGGTTAAAATACCCAACAATTTTAAAATGTAAAGTTAATAATACTTTTTTTTGAATTTAGAAAGGTTTTCTTACAGAAACTATTACGAATACGGAAAAAAGTTCCATAGAGAAGACATATGAAGAATTATTCCATTCCTGAAAAATATATTCCCTGTATACATACAAAACTATAAGTTTTATTTTTAGAGGAATTTTGTTCAATAGGTAATCAATATTTTCAATATTCTATTTTGGAAAAATACACAAAATACGTAATTTTATAGCAACAATATTTTATTATATACTTTAGTTTTACGATCATGTGATCTTCCTTGCAGAATATAGAAATATGCCATCATACATAGTTATATTTGTAGTACTTAGATGAAAAAATATTCATGAACACAGATAATAAATATGAGATTTGTATTCGCGTTCAAATATAAAATTAATACCAATGGAATTTCACCGTTATTGGTACTTCCTCCGTCTTCTGTCAGTAGTATAATGCACATTACGACCACTGGCCCCATGAAACGGTAACGTCTTTCTTTTAAAATTCAATATTAATTAAAATGTTGTAACGTTTTCTTCGATTTTTCATATCTCAATTATTTCTAGGAACTCTAATTTTCTTGCGCTTTATGTGGCTCAAAATGACTTCTTTTCATTATTTTCAATGGAACTTTACAAATATTATCGTTTTAAATATGTTAATTAACGTTTAATACGAATGTTGTTAAAAAAAGTAAGGTAACAAGAGCTCTAACTGGCACACATATTACCCAAGCGAATGAAATTCCACGTCTGGGTACAACAGATGGTAGCAGCAATGCCCATATATGGTCATTAGGTGCTATACAATTTGCTAAGACGCTTCCGATTGAACGCATCATGGCATCCTCTTTACAGATCGGATCTCGCACCCAACGATTTCTATCTGTACGGGTCGTTGGATAAGCAACTGGCAAGATATCATTCCCATAACTACCGCAGTTCAGGACGACGTCGTCAAGCGGCTAAGTGACTAGGACCCTCAATTCTTCAATGACGTTTTCAATAGATTGGTAAACGTGGAACAAATGCTTTGATGCTCATGGAGACTTTGTTGCAAAATATTCTATGCCTTGCTATGTGTATCTTTTGAATTTCGCGAACAAACACTTTTAGATAAAGGATTTCTTGCCTTCTTTCTGAACTATCCTCGTACACAATATGACATTGCATTGACATTTTTATGACATAATATGACATTTTTATAAATGTTGTTCTTCGGTACAAATGATCTGATATTTGATGTATAATTCATTCATTTAATACCCATTACTGAAATGAAATTTTCAAATGATATTGATAAATGTCTTTGAAGATATTAGTGTAGAAGCTGTTGCTTTAAAAGTACGATGAATGTTATCAGATTTCCAGTTTTTTAAACATTGTTTTATTCAGATACATTATAATTCATCCCACTTTGGAAATTTTTTAGTTTGGAATTCCAGAGTTATTTCATGCATCCTACGTAACTTCAATTAGATACTGAAAAAAATCACGGAATTAATTATATTTGTTTTTTTGATCAAAGGCTCTTCGCCTAAACATAAAGCACAAAATTCATTGATGTCTTTCTACCAAAGAATTAGCAAAAAAACTGCGATTGGGAAAAAAATATTCTTAAAGAAGAAATAAATTTTATCGGCTACCATTTACTTATTCTTTTAATTATATATTCGTTTCAGACAATTGGATTTTTACGCTAGGATTACTTTTGATTTTTGCTTAATTTAATTTCTTCGTTAATATGCAAGAAATCAGTATTTTATCTAAATCGAGTTTCCACTGAAAAAATGTATTTTTTATTGAATGTTTCATTAACTTTCATTTGCCATCCAAGTATTTTTTCGCTCTTTGTCTACATAGACAGTAAATTAGACAATTAAAAATAAACAAATATTTGAACAAATCGTAACTTAAAAACATTATTATTCAGCGTAAACAACTTCCTATAGTTAAATACTTTTTTCTATTCATTCAAAAGCGTCGAGATTTCTTGTTGCTGTCGTGAAAAAACTTCATTAAATTTTAAAGTGACTTGTTTAGAATTTTTATTAGAAACAAGAATATTCACAAAGGTATTCTTCTTAATTTTAACTTTTTTATTAACATTAATATGCTCTATCTTCGAAGCAAAGGTATTATTTATGCATTTCGGAATAAGAGAATGTCAGTGATCACTTCAAGTGAAATTTGACTATTCAATAGCGTTAAGCGAGATAACAAACAATTGAATTTATAAGCTACAACAGTGACAATAATCCCTGTTACAAAGATAAAAAACAATATAACAGTTTTCTCTGGGTTATTAAATGCCAAACAGACACGCATAAAGTAGAGTTAGAAGATCGTAGTAGGCTGATGGTTGAGGCATCATACCAGAAAAGCAAGGCTGGCAAAAATTGTTATTCCATCAGTCCTCTAGGAGGTAGCTTGTAGATTCTAAGGTCACATCACAATCTGATAAGGATCTATATTGTAGTGTGCCATTTACAAATGAATATTGCAAAATGTATAAATGGCATCTATATGTAAATAATAAATGCAATACGAGTGTCTTATAAGTTCCAGTATTCGTGACATATGCATTTATTATTCAGTAAACAACAATTGAAAAACAATTATTGTTATGCTAATGGTAAAAGGAACTATTAGCATTATATAGAAAAAAATACAGAACTGATATTTATAATAATTCTTCAAAATATCCGCCCCTTCCTGTATGGCAAAGCTGGACTCGTTCCCGCATGTTGATAGAGATCCGTTTTAACATTCTCGGGGAGACATATTTTATCCTTTGAGTAAATGGAAATTTTCAAATTATCTATTGTTTTAAAATTACATGCATCAATTTTATTCCTTAAATATCCCCAAAGAAAAAAATCCAGGGGGATCAGGCGATAGAAGTGACAACAAAAATTTATCAAACGACAGAAAAATCTTCTACCATATCCATGGTTCCATGACTTACAGGACAGGTTAGAACTTCTGTTGGGACCAAGAATCTCGTTTATTCACTTCTAACATTGAAAAAAAAAATGCTCGATAAGTTCCCTACAAGCAGGTGCTGCATCATTTGGATGTTTATTTTACCAAACATCTTTGCACCTTTCATACGTTTTACATTCAAAATAAGCCTCAAGCTGCAAACTTATATGGATGTGTGCTAAATTCGTTTCGCTGTGAAGAGCCAAATAATACAGAGCTTTAGTTTTGCACAGAGAGCTCAAGAAGAAGGAAACGATAAAAATAATTTATATAATGATAAGCGAATGAGAAATATATATATGAAGGGTCCACGGGAAGAACGATGAGAGTCCAATACAGCTGATTTTCCAAAAAATCGAAAGGCGCACGGGACTTCCCACGTTCTTCCCCAGTAAACTGTTTCTTTCGGCTATTTTTTCAGTGCATTCTAATCCTTCTTGCCCCTTATGGGTTCGGGATATTAATAGTGCCACTAATGAACAACAGAATGCAGTAGAAACCTCGACATTGACGAAAAGTGGACTCTCATCGTTTTTCCCGTGGACCCTTCATATATATATATATATATATGTAAGAAATCATGGGCATTGGGTTGTTTAAGTTGGAAGCATTGAAACTTTTAGAACACTCTGAAAAAAGTAAACTTGTTGGCTAATGGACAACTATGAATCAATAACATTTTTTTAACAGTATGATTATTTTTTAACATTTTTATCTAAAGTGAATTTTTAATTAATATTTAATATGCAGCATATTTTTTTCATATCATTTACAAATGTGCATTCTTTGAGATAATGCTCAAAAAATAAAAAAATCGCTCTACAATACTCAATAATCTAAACTGTACAACCGTTTCGTTCGTTTCACGGTAGTCTGACATTTTATTTTTCATTCTCTTTTATTAAAATTTTAAACGCGAATAAAAAAGATAGTTTTATTTCCTTGTTCGAAAAATCTCTCTCGAGCGTCACCAAAAAGTATACGACTTCTTCAGCGCTGCAAATTATCTGTGATATTCGGCCGTCGCGGCCAATTAAAGCCTCACATTAAAGTATCCGGTATTTCTAATAAATTCTGCGCCGTCACTTTTTATCTGCTCCTTATTTCATTTTTGTTACTTAAAAAATGACCATGTTCCGGAGTTATTTTAATTACTCATCAGAATTAATTTCTTTCTGCGATATTCATCCCTGAATTTTCCAGACTTCATTTATTGAAATTTATTTAATTTTGATATATACATTTTGGTTAAGATTTATCAGCTGAAAATGTATTTAGCTAAGAGTTAAATTAATCGAACAAATGATTAATAATTCATTTCGTTGTGCTTTTAATACGTAATATCAAATTTTATATACCTTATTATTATTTTTTTAATATTTATATTAAGAATTCAGAAGAAATGATAAATAAATAACAGAATTAATTAAAATTCTATAAATACGCTGAAGTCACTTTCAAAATTAAAAGTACATAAGGAATTTTCTGAATCTTCGAGTGCCTATCATTGGTGGAGTTTTAGTCATCGTTTTCAATTTTCAAAATATAAGATTTTGTGCACTTTAAAGTCGTTGTCCCACTTCCATTTCAAGAAAAATTTTCCAATACCCAGCTCATAAAGTGTTTGGACAACGACTGTCCTTCCATTACTTTCACTCATTCTGTTCGGAAACAGTTTTATACGTCTTTATGACCCTTCTTCTGCTGATTTTTATTATTTTATTTGTGTATATTTATTGATTTTGTTTTATAGAAAAATAGTGCTGTTTATGCCATCGTACTTCTGTTTTTGTTTTCCTATTTTAATGCTTTTTGTTTTCATATTTTTATTCATTTAGTGTATTTTACATTATTATTTAACTTATTACATTTATTTTTAATTTACTACCCAGTTTTTGCTGACTACTACTGACTACTATTTCTTTTCCTTCTTCCGAATGTCAACTTTCTCCGCGCCTTCTTTACTTTTAGTATTTTCTCCTCTTTCTGGATGAATATTAAACATGGAACAATTTTGTTTATGAGGAAGGGAAGGCCCTTTGTGCTTTTTGAAACGTACATCTTGTACTTCTTTTATGCATGCATAGAAATACAAAGTTGTATACATTAATAAAATAAAATAGGTTTTTATTAATAGTTTACTTTTTCATTTATATTGGATGAAAATTTTTTTCTTAAGGTTGATGTTAATATTATCCATAAAAATATATCGATTTTATTTCTTGAAAAAAGTTACAATTAATTAACTTAAAAACTTTGATTCGACAAATTAAAGAATATCTAAATTTTATAAGTTTTCTATTACAGACTTTTGTTTTATGTTATCTTTCCTATTTTTGGAAATTTTGAGGCAAAATGTTGTACAGTTGATTTTTGAGTGTACATAAATGATGAACTATATAAATATCAAATATCCGTAGATAGTGAGATTGAGGCTATTAATAAAATTGTAGTGTATTTTTTATGAAGTCACAAATTTACAAGTGATGTGCAGTTTTGCACGTATGCAAAGCTGTATATCCGCATTCCCTCTCAAAAATCCATTCAAGTGCAACTCAATGTCTCTATATTGAATTTATATTGTTCTTTGTAAAAATTAGAGTATTCAGTATATAATAACAACTTCTGTTATTTTTCGAGCTGCATGTCTTTTTGAAAGTTAATTCACTGAATTAATATATTAAATTTATCCTACACTTTTGTTGAGTGGTTGTACTAAACATTGATAATGTTAGAAAAATAGGTATTGCATTTCAGTCAACGGTAAATAGAATTTACAGAAATGTAAAGAAAAAACTGAAAGTAATATAAATGCTATGCAAAATAAAAGAATTATACATAATATGAAATTCTACTTTCCATGAAAAAGACTTTTTATAAAGTTCACAAATGTTGGTGACCAGCTCTACGACTGACATTTATCTGAAAGAAAGAAAAGAGTATTTTTCTTCTTTTCCTTTCTTTTTCTTTTTTTACAATAATTTGTATTTTATTCTCTCCAGACGTTTACAGTATTTCATGGTTTTTATACGTTTATTTATATTTATTCTGTTTTGCAAAAATTGCAAATCTAGTTAATACAATGGAAACATATTCCACTATTCACGTTTAATAAATGCTTCTAACAAATAAATAAGGATTTTTTTGTTTGAGAAGCAACACATTATCATATCATAAATCTTTTTTATGTGTAGATTCTTTTATGTCCTCACTAATAACTAATCGGAACATACAGACATTAATAAAAACACATATGTGTCCACAAATCATGGAAGCTGCAGCTTTTATTCTTGAGAATAATTACTGTAGCTGTCAGCTATTCTTCTTCTGGACGCTTTTGTTGCGGAAATATAGAGTATTTATGAAACATCCAAATTGTTCCTTAATAATAACTTCTGGTGTTAGCAGTTTATTGAGTGTACGTTCACACTCACATATGTATTCTCAAAGGAGCGAATTTTTCGTCTTTAGGAATCGTTCATTGTTGTTTTTATACATCGATCATAAATGATATTAATATATCTTCTATCGATTCATCATATTGAACTAAAAGTTGCTATTTTGGAACTGCATTCTTTTATTCCCCTTATTTACCCTTTTCGTTTGGAAGAGCTGGCCTCGGGTATATATTAGTGGTACCAGGTAGATTTCCTCAAGAGTGGTCGCGACAGTCATCAATGACTGACGCGGCAATTAATGTGTCTGTAAAATATTTCTAAAATATTTATACAGGGTGGTGACAGATCATGGAAAAATAAGGGTACTTTATCCATCGAGGAAAATCATGGAAATACCAGGGAATTTCGTAAAAATATCCAAAAATCAGGGTACTTTATCCATCGAGGAAAATCATGGAAATACCAGGGAATTTCGTAAAAATATCCAAAAATCAGGGAACTTGCGTTTTTGCCTAGTGAACGAGATGATATTTAGTTGTGGATCAGCTTCTAACGTCAGCTCCAAGTCGTGCCGTTTTGGATCATACAATAATCAAGTGATGCAGACGCATTACGAATCCATGACTCAAGTGATGTAAGCACTATATGGGTCCAAAATCGCAGGAATTCGGACTTGTACTAAGATGCGAATAATATGAGACGGCAAGCGCTATAATATAGCGCTTTGTTGTAACTTGAGCCGATTTTGACTGAATCTCGGATGCCGCCAATTGTCGAAGGTAGTACCCAAAGAACTTTTCTTGGATGCCAACAAATCGGCGACAGAGTAACCAGAAATATTTCGTAGCCGCCGTCAATTGGCGGCAAAAATACAGAAATGGTTAAAATTTATATGTTGCTGAAAAAACACACCCATGCAAAAACCCTTAACGGGTGTGGTGGTTTATTTTTGTTATGGTTAAAATTTGATGAAAACTAAAGCCTAAGATGATCGTACAGTGGTATTATGCCGCGCATAACCTGCCTGGCAAGTACTCCTAGTATTACGCTGAAAAAATTGAAAAATGATTGACATACACCAAAACACTAAAAAAACTAAAGACTCTATGAATTGCAACTAAATACCATTTATTCTTAGTCATTCCACTAATATTAATTAACAGACGATATTAACATAATTTTAAACTTAAACATGTCTGGGGGAGATGTGGTTTTGGAGGATAAGGGGTATCCACAAAAGGTTTGAAACACAAATAATAAATAGATTACTGGGAATATTCACCATTATGATGAGGTAGCCATCTTTACACAAGACACGATCGACGCGTGCCCTATTGGAACCGCTTTCTTCCTCTTAAGCCATCATCTAGCCTCTGATTCCATGTTTCTTTTGAACACAACTTGATCATATTGATTCGAAGCACACACTGATTTTTTAAGTCCGTTCACACCTTTTCCAAACTCTCTTCTGCTTCTTTTCTCTAGCACACTCGTTCTGTCATCTTTTTTCTTCTCCCACGGGGTTGTTTCCTCTTTTCTTACCCCCTCTTACATCATTGGCTGGAGTTTCTGATTTGTTCGTATCGGGGAATTAATGCATCCTCTCGTCGAATCCCAGACATGTTGGTGGATCATTCGGGAATATACCCCGCCAAATTTGCATATCATTTTCGGCCATAAATATTTTAACGTTGACAGTTCATTGTGCTATAGTGTCCAGACTGTCCATTGCCTGGCGCCTCTTCTAATTTACGGTCCACTTGTGTGGTCTTCCCATGGGAACCGTCTCAAAATTATATTTTACTGCTGTTTCACTTCACCACATCTCTCCCCCGTGTACATAAAAAAAAAACAAGAAAAAAAAAATATTCAATGTCCACAGTTACTAGTTCATTACACGTAGCTACACATGTGCTACGTTTTAAAATTTGGCACTTGTCCTGTATAGTCCATGCGATATAGTCCATCACACGTAGCAAATTATGTGCTACGTTCTACCGTTTAGTAGTTGGAGTTTAGTCCATACACAATAGTCCATCACGCGTAGCTACACACGGCAAAAGTCTCAGTTGTGATACATTTGTTCTCCCGTTGTGTCTCAAGCATTTTGTGGTTTCACGTGAACATTTTCATTTTCCTTTGCGGCTTTGTTTTGTCAGATTTTGTTCAATCTGGCAGTATCGATAATGTTTCCGAACCCCTTTGCATTAATAACATTAATGAGTTACCTTTGTATCTTGTTTCTCAATTTCTTCAAAATAATATATTGTACACCAATGGGATTGTACACACATTATTATGTTTGATCACACATTCTGTACCAACATGTACCATATTTATATTATTAGAGATGGATATATATATATTAAGAATAACATACAATATCATGTGTGTGTATTACTTGTTACTCATATATATTTATCTGCATATCATAGAAAATACTCGTCTTCCTTCCTTTTTTTTTTTTTTTTTTTTTTTTTATTTTGCAACTAAATACCATTTATTCTTAGTCATTCCACTAATATTAATTAACAGACGATATTAACATAATTTTAAACTTAAACATGTCTGGGGGAGATGTGGTTTTGGAGGATAAGGGGTATCCACAAAAGGTTTGAAACACAAATAATAAATAGATTACTGGGAATATTCACCATTATGATGAGGTAGCCATCTTTACACAAGACACGATCGACGCGTGCCCTATTGGAACCGCTTTCTTTCTCTTAAGCCATCATCTAGCCTCTGATTCCATGTTTCTTTTGAACACAACTTGATCATATTGATTCGAAGCACACACTGATTTTTTAAGTCCGTTCACACCTTTTCCAAACTCTCTTCTGCTTCTTTTCTCTAGCACACTCGTTCTGTCATCTTTTTTCTTCTCCCACGGGGTTGTTTCCTCTTTTCTTACCCCCTCTTACATCATTGGCTGGAGTTTCTGATTTGTTCGTATCGGGGAATTAATGCATCCTCTCGTCGAATCCCAGACATGTTGGTGGATCATTCGGGAATATACCCCGCCAAATTTGCATATCATTTTCGGCCATAAATATTTTCGGCCATAAATATTTTAACGTTGACAGTTCATTGTGCTATAGTGTCCAGACTGTCCATTGCCTGGCGCCTCTTCTAATTTACGGTCCACTTGTGTGGTCTTCCCATGGGAACAGTCTCAAAATTATATTTTACTGCTGTTTCACTTCACCACAACGGGTTAGAAATTTTTACGCAGCATTTGACTTTATAGTTATATGAATTTTAAATATGGGTTTTAAAAATAATGATATCAAATTTTGAGTGACGCCCTGCTGGGATTTTTAAAGATTTGTTTTTAAATTCCATTACAGTTACTTTCGTTTTATTTTCTAAAGAAGATTTACACATTTAAGCAATGCTTTTAA
Organism: Cheiracanthium punctorium; assembly: GCA_038373885.1. Taxonomy (NCBI): domain Eukaryota; kingdom Metazoa; phylum Arthropoda; class Arachnida; order Araneae; family Cheiracanthiidae; genus Cheiracanthium; species Cheiracanthium punctorium. Next base: position 827,044 of record JAWZYV010015670.1, on the reverse strand, counting down.
TTATGAAATACACTGTCAAATATATCACACTTTCACTGAGTCTATATAATGTATTCAAATGAATTTATTTCAATAATTTAATTTATCTTTTGCGTCACGCTATCCAAAAGTGCAAGTAAAATTTACGTAAGTATTTAGTTAGTGTCATAGTAACCAAACTAAGTGAAATGTATATGAAAATTTTGCTTGCTCTTTTGGATAGCGTGACGCAGAAGATAAATTAAATTATTGAAATAAATTCATTTGAATACATTATATAGACTCAGTGAAAGTGTGATATATTTGACAGTGTATTTCATAATTAAAAGCATTGCTTAAATCTTCTTTAGAAAATAAAACGAAAGTAACTGTAATGGAATTTAAAAACAAATCTTGAAAAATCCCAGCTGGGCGTCACTCACTAATTTGATATCATTATTTTTAAGACCCATATTTAAAATTCATATAGCTATAAAGTAAAATGCTGCGTCGTAAATTTCTAACCCGTTAAGGGTTTTTGCATGGGGATATCATTACTTTTTGGGGGTATGGTCAGAAGATAATAAATTAGTTTCACGGGCGAATTTCAGAACTTTGCTTGACAGTAAGTTATGTAAATAAATATACAAATCTGTTTTCATGAAGTATCAGAGTATTTGATTAAAAAAGTCACAACAGGATCTTTTGTAACATGTAACAGAAAATTGACATATTTTTGTTAGAATTTTATAATAAGAGGCATAATACTGACTATAATCAATACTTTTTTAAGTAATTTTCTATTTATATTTTGGGTCGAGTACATATTAGTGTCCTTGCCGCCATCTTAAATTTTATTTCATTAATTTGCATTCAGTTTAATGCTAAACGTAACTTAATATTTTACTATAATTATATAACTATTGGGCTCCATCAGTGGCTGAGCGCATAGCGCTCTGAACTGGGAGACGGAAGGTGCCTGGTTCGAAGACCTAATCGTTCGGAGTTTTCCGTGGTTTCCTCCAAAACTTAGCGTAAATACTGGTTAGGACCCCTTAGAAAGACCCCCACGGAGGGCACCCACCTCTCGGCTTACAACCTGCGTGTAGCTAATCGGCCATAATTCTAGAACAACAATATATAACTTTTGGTTCTATTGTTTTAATGCATTGTGATTCATTAATTTGCTTTCAGTTTAACGATAACCGTAAGTTAATTTCGTTAAAATTATTAATTTAATAATCTCGTTCTTAATTAATGATAATGTAGTTACTCGTTCTATTGTTTTAATGCAATTTAATCTATTAATGGCATGTTTGCTTTCAGTTTAATGCTATCTCAAGTTAAATTTTTAACTATATTATGATGCACTATAAGTTTTTAACTAATTTAATGATACATTTCAAAATTGTTAATTAAAATTAATTAATGACTATAATCATTAATAAATACATATATGTATATAGATAGAGAGATATAAAAGGTTACGTATATTATAAATTTTTGTTTCTTTAGGAATTATGAATATCATCTGCTCTTCAATATCATTAAAGAAGGTGCTCTGGTCGTAAAGAGCCAAATCATTAAACTGATCGAAGCTAGGTAAAATTTGAATACAAATAGTGAAAACAAAAGATGAGCCAGTCTAATGCATAATTCGGTAACGATGGTAACGTAACATCTTATTTCGAGCGATGTAATTATTACTTGACAGAATAATTCAATGTTGAAGTTGATGAATAGAATATCAAAATGTCGACCATCAAACATGCGAGTCCATGACTCAGTTGAATGGGGAACACAAATCAATCCACAGCTCTATTATATATATTGTACGCAATGAATGATGCCGTGAACTTAAATGCGTTTCTGTCTAAATAGGTGTCTGCATATATATATTGTGTTACATTGCTTGAGAAATTAAATCTAAATAAAAAGTATAAGATTGATAGGGTAAGTGTATCAGTAATTGAGACTTTAAGAGCAAAAATAAGCAATAACTTGTAATTGCTAATTACTAAAGTTATCTCGACACAACATTTTTGTTTTCAAAACTTACGCAAACTTGGAAAATTCATTTTATGATATAATTTATTATACAATATTAGAAATTTTCATTTTTTCTATATTTTATATAGCGTCATGATGGTGACATTAGGAAATGACACTAAGGATAAAAAAATTGGCAATTGTGATTAGCACATCATGCTTAATTGAGCCCTAAGAAATGAGTAGAAAAAGCATGCTGATTTAAATTTAATGCAATGATGTAAAAATGACTGAAGCAAATTTAATGAAATTCGGTGGACATGATAGCAAGTCACGGAACTTAAAATATAGGCATTGATGTATTTTTAAATGTTCATTAGATTTTGAGATTTTGCGAAAATTGTTACAAACTGAGTAAATTTTTGTTCGCGTATCCCTCAATAACGACGACAAAGGTGACTGAAATGAAAGGGCAGGTGATGACTCTACTTAAACTATATCGGCGAATTAAAAAAAAAGTTTAGATTTTCTGACTTTGCTAAAATTGTTTCAAAATGCGTAAATATTTGTTCGTGCATCTCGTAATAACTGCTAAAGGGAATGAAATGAAAATTCATGGTATGATAAGTGGTCACTCAAACTATATGCAGCGGATTTAAAAAAAAAATTTGAAAATTGTTTTTAGAAAAGTTTCGGAAATCTTCTCAAAATGCGTAAATTTTTGTTCGAACATTACGTAAGAAAGACTAAAGCAAATGAAATAAAATTTGGTTCTATAATAGGTAAACATGCAACTTAAAATATATCCGTCTAATTTTTTGAAAATTTGGATAAGATTTTGAGATTTTGCTAAAATTTATTCAAAATGTGCAAATATTAGTTTGTCGATAATATATAAACCACTGTAAGGATTGAAATAAAACTTAAATTATAAACCTCAAAGTACTTAAATTTTTTTAAAGATTTTGAAATGCTGTGAAAATTGAGAAAATGTTTACTCCATTCCTGAATAATGGTAATCGGATAGAATGGAATTTGATATTATGTTATGTGACAAACCAATGTAAACTATAGATGCCAAATTTGTTTTAAATATTTCATAGGTTTGCGGATCTCGGGAAAATTGTGTAAATGTTTGTTCTCGGATCTAAAAGGGCTGTATGGAACAGAATAAAACTTAGTAAAATTTTGATCAATAACGTCTAAAACATTAAATGTCGAGTTTTTAATGTAAATTCATTTATTTATAATTCATTTTTTTAATTTGAATAAATTTTAAAACTTTGAAATATTTTTATTTTTTATAGAATCCCTTTAAGGCATCTGGAAGTTATATATTAGTTATATATTTGATTTTTGAAAAACATTATTTGTCTTATTAGATTTTTTGAAAGTTTTTTGGAGGCATAATATTAAAATATCTGTATTAAATCAAAAAAAAAAAAAAAGTTACGAGTGAAAAATTTCCTTTTGACATTAAAATGTCTTTCCATTAAAAAAAAAAAAAAAAAAAAACCGTTCACTTTGAAAATAAAATATTTTCTCAATTGACAATTTCATTAAGCACTTATTTAATCTCCAACCTGTAACTTTTCAACATTTTACAAAAGTTACAACTTTGCTTTCTATTCTTTTGCCAATATGGTATTTTCCATCTTTGTATTTCTACTATGCTGAAGAAAATTCAGACTTTTTGAAAATGTTCATTACAAAATAACTCGTAAACGACGGGCACTTCAGCTATTTATCTGAAACCATACAATTTAAATAAAAATCCAAAAAGAAATTAGCTTTCAATTGAAACGGTTGATAATGAACTTATCTTAATTCCAGCACAAAGCCAGTCACTGAAAATCGGATTTTGATTTTTTTTTTCACTGTGTTCAAAATCTTAATTTTTATATCTAAAGCCCCTGAAGATAAGAAAATGTTGCATAAAACTAAAGATATAGGCTAAATTGAGGCTAGATAGCGCCATTTGATAAAAGGTCTGAAAGAAAAGCTTATTATAATAAATTATGTCGTAAAGTTTTAGTTACTGGTGCACCTAACATAGTCGCACCTTTGGAGGGTGCACTAACTAGTGCATCTTTTTTTCCTACCTTATTTTAAATTTTTTTCGGGTTATATTAATTACAACAGATAAATAATTAAAGTGATTTAACAGCTTTTTGTGACACCCTGTATATTGAAAAATGATCTAAAGATAACCTTCTGAATACCTATTTACTGTATCGTCTAAAAAATTTATGCAATTTTCATGAACTTGACTGGAACACCAATAACTAACATAAATGTCAATTACTGGTGAAATCTATTTTTTTCATATAATATTTGACACTCCATCTTAAAAATAAATAAAATATTTATTTATTTAAAAAGTTGTAGAGACTTATTTTACGTACTATTATCTGATGCAGTTCAGTTTACATTGATTTCTAAAAAAGAAGTATGCTTCAAATAGAAGCAGGTTGATAATGAATTAATCTTAATTTCAGGATTAAGCCAAGACTTTTTTATCCCTGAATTTAAAATCTTTATTTCTGATATCTAGAGGGTCCTGGATGTTAAAAAAGATTGCATAAAATTAAAGGCAAATGTCTAAATTGATACTACATAGAACCATTTGATAACAGTTTTGAAATAGAAGCTTATTATAATAAATTATGTCCCAAAGTGTCAATTCTTGGTGCAGTGTCAATTACGGGTGCACCTACCCTATACCAAAGTTATGACATGTGTGGAAATTACTGTTTTCTTTGCATTTTTCATGTCATAAAAGAACTGTGCTATATTTTACCTTTAGACTCAAAATAAGCATAACTGGCAGACTTTTATATTTCTTTTCTTTTAAACTATTTAGTAATCGCGTTTAATATTATTTACCATCGTTATATTGAACGATGGAAATCGTCCATCATGACATCGTTATTTTGAAGGAGTCACAATACCTGAAATTCAAAATGATAACAGTACTTGTGTAAGGAAAATTTGGAGTTATGTTTCAAAGTATCTGTTGAATCTTTATTCCATACACACTTTGATCTTTAGGTGCAGTCTTAAAATTTAATTTCATAGATGTCTAAGAAATAACTATGCACCTATTCAGAACTAAGTACCAATGCATCCTCACAATCGACTTCTTGCTGAGGCTTTAAGATACATTGAAAAAGTATTCCAATTTTAAGAAAATTTTCAACTGTTACTTTAACATAATTAGCTAATTACTCTACAGTAAAAAATAATCCGGTATGTAAGAATAAATCATTTCGAAAAAAAACTAATTAGGATGGATATATTTAATAAACCTGTAGTCCTTTTTCAGGCATTATTCTTGTTGCGTGAAAGGAAATTAGGAATTTGCTTTACCATGTAACTTTCACTCATCATTTTACTGCATGAAGTTTGAATCGTCTTGTAGATAAAGAATATTGCTTTGTATAGTGGTTAAGTATATTATTTGACAGATTGTAAGACTGTTTTGTGCACTGAAGTTTTTGTGCACATTTGTTCTTATATATAATCATTCATACGTCATAAAATTACTTTCTCATCTCCTCTTTCCCTCAGAAAATAATTATTTACAGGAAAGCTCCAAAATCTATGTTCTTGATGGGTTTATGGGTTTCTGAACTCCTGTGTCTAAGTAGTGTATAACATAATCGTAGTACTATCAGAGACTTAAGCAAATGCAAACGAGAAAATTAAAAAAGTTTTCTTTTCATGATTTCATTATTTTTTTCTGTCAGAGAGTTTATGTGCTAGTGTTACCAGAATACTTTCCTAAGTCTACAACGTGAAACAAAGACAGGAGTTGATTTCAAGCCAGAGATCTTAGTGTAAGCAGACATTTCGAAAGCTAAATTTTCTAAAAATAGTTTATATGTAATCTATCCTTAATAAACTATAATTTTTTTACGCTGAGTTGTGTTGAGTTGCTTTGGTGATTGTCTTTGCAAAAGAAAAGAAACATTTTTGGCGAAAGGAACAAAATAAAGAAAATCATACCAAACCTCATTGCCAGAGAATATCTTTATTCAGAGAAAGCATTACGAAATGTTTCTTAATTCAATTTTACTAGAAGTAATTTGTACTTCTGAGAGAGGGTAGACAGATTAATCTCTGCTTTTCTAAGTCTTAAAAGAAGAAACAGCTACCAGTGACAGTTTATATTTTGTTTTGAGCAGTACATCTTCCATTTTATAAACGATACTTTCTAATTAATCGATAATCGACTATCTACATCCAAAACTGAACATAAGGGCTATATCATCAAGTTTGAGGATAAAATTCTTATCTACGGTTCTGTAATATAAAGGATAACAAAGCATTTGCCAACATCGTGAGAGCTGCGAGACACATAAAACCTTAGACTAACATTTAAACTAAAACATTCTATTGAACAAAGACTTACAATTCCTAAGGTGTCTCCTAAAATATATAGAGTATAACAAAGCTAATGGTCACAAGTGTGAGGGGTGATAGAACTTGATAAAACAAAAAAATCTGCATACGATGGGGGGGGGGGGGGGGAACGAGGCACAAGACAAGTACTTATAGGGCATGTACTTGGTGAAAATGAAAAATGCAATAAAGGCAGGTAAGAAAGAATAATAAAACTTTATTATTGGGAACTTGAAAACAGGCCGGAGTTGCTGAAGAAAAGTGAGGTAGTACATCTGTCCGAGACACATGCTTCGGCCAATTAAGTGACAGTGGATAACCCCTGCCACATGATTATAGACTTTTAGCTAGATCACCTCAAACGTGCAGCTTGCAGGCTTACTGTGGCCCACATTTGTTTGCTCTGCTTATTAAATATGAACACATGTGAACATGGTTTCGTTCAGGAACAAGACACATGTTGCTAAAGTTACCAGAATGCAACTGTTTCACGTGCTCGAAAATACTTTTATTTAAGGTCTAGAATTGCTGTAGATTTGTCAGATTTAAGTTTACAACACGTGAAATATCATATAGCTGACCACTAGTTCACAGCGATTTTCAACTGCTTCGAGAATTGTCTCCATTTTATTTAGCCTTCTCACGCTTTGTGGTCGACTTTCATGAAATGATTCAGTCTTCAGATCTCTCTGTGGGACATTCGAAATGTTCTTTGAACTTGTAGCGCAGGGGCGTAGCCAGAAATTTTTCATGGGGGGGGGGGTTACGACTACTGCAACTCACATATATGCATGCATGTGTGTGAAGAATATACATTTTGTATGGTAAAAAATTCCTCATAGGAGGGGGTTATGACCCCCCTAACCCCCCTTGGCTACGCCCCTGAGCGCTGTGTTTGGCAATTACTCCTGTAAGACTGTTGATGAGCGAACTACGTGTATAGGTACTTTTTTCATTACTGTATAGCGATGACAATGAAAATGTTAAGGCTAGTAATACATTAAGGTATGTATTCCAATCGCTGACCTCAACCCTCTCGTCACCGAATTATGAAAAATCAGAGAAAATAAATCTGTCTAGCAATTAGTGCATCTGAAATACTATTATAAATCATGCAAAAATATTTTTTTCTAATTTCGATTAATATTAGATTTTTTCTAATATTAATTTCTGCATTTTCGAAGCATTTTGTTATGCTAAAATTAATTTAAAAGGATGCACATATTAGATAAAGGTTGAGGAATAAGAAAAAAAAACTATACTTACCTTAAAAAGAAAAAAACGGTAAAAAAGCAGCGTAAATATTTTCTTAATTTTTCTCCTAAAACAATGAAGCGAAAATTGTAAAAATGATCTAAATTGACTAGTACTGCAATCTAGGCACTATTTATGCATCTAGTTAAGAGCCTCATATACTTTCTACATAAATTAATGATATTGATATCACTGAAAGAAGAAAATACTAAATTTAATTGTTTTCTCTCTAAATATTGCTATTTGAAGTAGGAGCCTGATATGAGGTTCAGGGTGACGAGAGGGTTAAAACATAGATTTTATGCCAGTTATTTTGTTTGCTTCGACATAAAAAGTATAAGTGCAGTATTTACGATGAAAACTATTTTTGTGTGAATTAATTTCAATTTACTATAGAAGATTCCTTCCTTTTCAAAACGCTTACTATTATATCCGCATTCACCAAGGTTTCCTGCCGAATTGCTAATGTTCTCTGTACTTAATCTCTGTGGCTCACAAGAATGTGCTCTGTGGCTTTAACTGTACTCATTCGGCGCATTTAGATGAACATTTTAATAGTCTTCACTGCAGCAGTAATCCATTCACTTAACTATTCAAATGGTTTTCGCAGAAAATATTAGTTTGACAAAGAACACCATGTGCTCCATAAAAAAGAAATTCAATGTGTTAAATTAAGTGACCTTGGAGGCCGAGGAAACAAAGCGAGGTCGTTTTTGCCAATACGCCCAGTACAGAATACATTACAAACATAGTGAGGAGGTGCATTCTTTTCGTGCATCGTTCATATTTGTATGTATAATACTTTTCAACATTTTTAAAATGCAACCCTCTGTATATTCATTTACTTTTGTTTGAAGAAGAAAAATGTCTCCAAAATGCACTTTAAAAAGTGACTGACAAGACCGTAGACTGTCAAGCAATGAAGGATTTTCGTGTTTTCTTGGAAAATTCTGATCATACATTTTCGAGCCTTTTACAATACCGTACACCGTATAGATAATAAAAAAAAGTACGTAAATTTTGTATCAATTGATGTTTAGAGACGATAATATGAGTAGAAATAGACAGGCAGACTGATAAACAAAATTGCAAACTTTTTCAACTTTCTTTTTGAAGATAGGCACACGTTCTAAAACAGACAATCACACCTTAAAATTTCTAAATTCAAAATTCATGCTCATGAAAATAATCTTTTGAACCATATATCCGTATAGTTGCCATTGTTATGACAGTAGTCATCAAATGTGTTTTGGCGGTCGTGGGATACCCATCTCTGCTCTTAGCGTTACATGAATCGCGTTGCATCACAGTCCAGGAAACAAATACAGCAAAAGGAAAAGAAAACACAAAAATGACTATCTCTCTTTCACTACGTGTGTGTAGAATATATTCAGGGGCTGTTCCGAGCCGGAGCGTCTACAGTTGGTTCGGAGCCAGTGTTCGTTTGGATAACAGCATTTTCCGAATGAGTGTTATCTAAAAATAACGTAGGGCGTAAGGGGAAGTTTCCGTTTGCCGCTGGTCTTCCTTTTCAGTTTTATTTATGAACATTTCTAGCATTTTTGTAGCACAACTTCAAGTCTATTTTTCTTGCTTTTAATTGGGTCATTACTTTTTTGTGGAGTGTTTTTGTTTGTCGAGGTGACGGTTTCTTTTAGTTTTCCGCGCTATTTCTTGAAAAAGGACAATAATGCGTTAAAATAGTTGAATAAAGAGAATATAGAACTGAGGGTTTTAAGAAAGTGTTTCAAAATCGAGTACTGTATACTTATTTCTTGCTATTTGAGATTTAAATCAGCGATACTTTGATACACGATTTTTATTGTTATATCAATCTCTCACCGCAATAATTAAGTAACTTTTATTTATAAAGCAAAATAGAAATTTTTAATATTGATTTTACACGTAAAGCGGATAATGTTTGGAGGTAAGAAGAGCATAGATCGTTACATTTAAATTTCTGAGATAAATCTTTGAGAAAAGAAAGAAAAATAATGTTTGAAAACGTTCTCTAAAATTATTTTTGTGTGTATTACAATCACTAAAACGTATTTTCTCAAAACGTAAACTTCCGTACGGTCTTAAGATTAATTAAATTGAACTAAACGTATGGACGTATGATTAAATAAATTGTAATAAGTATCTGAGCGTCATTTTCAGTAAATATATTTCTGAAGGAGAAAAATTCACAGTTTAAAAAATCGTCCATTTTGTATGAATACTGGGTATTTTGAAACTTAATGTTATAATGATAATAATCCTCACGAGACAATGGATGAAAGGATATTTTTACATTTTATTGTATTTTGCATTAAAGTTCGAAATAACTCGCTATTGTGCTCTTTTGTTAGAAGTCTTAAAGAAACAATGGGAAATAGTTTGCATCCTTCCGTTTATCTGCAAAACTACTAACTTAACTGGCAGTTACAATTAACACATTTCAGTCATAATTAATTATCTAATTTAAGATCGAGCAGATTAATTTTTTTAAATGACGATCTTATACAATATTTTTTAAAGCCCACTGTGACAATATGTAATTTTTCTAAATATGTATTGCGTTCATAAATTTTCAATTAAATGAAAAAATGTATAAATATAACACTGCAGTTTTAATTAAACGATTGTATCATAGATTATAGATTTAATGTTTAAAATGTATTTGGACTTTCACTTAAACTCAGTGCTTTTTATTAAATTTACTTATGTTCATAAATTGCGGAGGTAAAATTTAAAAGATCTTAGTCAAAACTAAATACACCATTTGTACGCCATTGCTTCATAATTTTAGGGGGGTCATAAACCCCCACCCCCACCCCATGAGGAATTTTTTGCCATGCAAAATGTATATTCTTCACTACATTATCACACACATGTATACATGTATATGAGTTGTAGTAGTCGTAACCCCCCCCCAATGAAAAATGACTGGGTACGCCCCTGCTAGGCACCTCTGTGTTTTGGGTAACATTTTTGTACCAATGCCGAAAATCCAATGCTTCCTAGTTCCATTTAATTGGGTGGCCCACGCCCACTTTGTTTATAGGACCTTTAAGGAGGGTGTAATTTTTTAGAATTTCTAAGGCAATGATACAAGGGAAGGTAAGGACATCATATTCGCACATGATACGATGCGCCTTTTCTTCGTTTTTGTGGCGCATTTCCTACATATAGGGTCTTTCTGAAAAAGTTCCATAGTATGGAGATGCTTTTTGAAATGGTAGTGCCCTGTGATGAACCGATCAAATGTTTGAAATTTTTCGACTGTGGCCAAATTTTAATTGGTGAATGGCGTCAATATTTACCCTGATGGGTCTTTTGTTTAACTAATTTTTAATTTAAATTCTATGCTCTCCACTTTGTACTTCCATCAAATTTAAATATTTTTCGTCCAATACTTTTATCGCTACATGGCTCTGAACATCTCACGTTATTTTATAACCAGCCTGTGCATCGTGTAACGTACTCATTAATACAGTTATACGATTTAAAATCTATGTACCGTTTTTCGCCAAAAATACATTTTTAAAAAGTGATTTATGGCATCTGAAAAAAATTAAGTGCTGAATTAACAGTAACAATTGAATAACATATTTTGGGAAACAACAATGTATTACAAAAATTATTACTTTCCAGTCATATCTGCATTCAATCAAAAAGTTAAATCAGTGTGTCCTCCCTTCTCCTCCAGAACCAGTTTTACGTGTTTCGGCATGTATTCCACTTAAAAATTTTTCGATAATTTGCTAAGCTCTATGCCTAACCCGAATCAACGAAAAAATTAAGCTACTTTTCGGGCTGCAATCCATTTTTGAGAGTCTTCGAGATAACCCATGGATACTCTACTGTATTTAGATCCGAGGAGCTCCTTGGCGAATCTAAAACAGCTATTTTTTTAATTTCTTTTAAAAGTATGGCAATGAGGGAAATCTTGCTGAAATATTCCATTTTTGGAGAAAAACCTCTAGTTTAACTCAATACTTTTTATATCATTATCTCTTTTACCAGCAGTTTTTCATCATGCCTTCAACAGGAACGCAAATGGCCCAGCTCCCACAATTGATAAAAACAGTCCCAAAATGTTTTACAATTCAATTATTATGTATGATAGTGTACATCTATGAGTTATATCGATGCTTCGCGTAGAAAAACATTAGGCACTATTTCGAGTTTATCGAAATCTGAGATTTCGCTTCTGAGGTAATTTCTAAGTCAAAGTCTTTCAACCTAATTGATTTCCTAAGGAATTTTCAAATTCTTAATGTCAAAATGATGCCGATCTCACTTTAAGATATGTAACCCCGTTTCTTTAAAAAAAAAAAAGAAAGAAAAGAAAAACGAACTCTCAATTGGCGCTGCATACGACTTATCAACATGTGGGTAGGTGTGGATTTTCAGATTTTTAAAAAGTGCATTTATCCCCTATATTTTTAACGTCTTTGTGCAAATTTGCAAGTCGATAAGTCCAACGGCGTGAATTTTATACAACTTTTTTCACAAATCACAAAAAAAGCGTGAGGGTACTTTTGAAAATTAAACTATGAAGTAGATTCTACGGCTTTTAATAATAATAACTTTCTTCCAAAATTAAGCAATTTCCTGAAGATGAAAAAGTTGCTAAAAGTTAGAGAAAGGGTGAATTTTCAAATTTTTAAATTACTCCAGATTGTTTTTCTTTTTATTTTTACTTAATTATTAACTTTTAATCTGATTGTATCAATGGTGTGGATTTTGTTGCTTTTTTTAACATAACTATTTAATATTTTTGGAGTAACGGCGCTAAACTTTTGTATTGGAGTGGCACAATTCAAAATTGTTATACTTCTTGCCTATTATTTATAGTAATTTCAATTAGATTACCTTACGAAAGTTTCATACTTTTTAAAAATATCTTTGTTATATTATATGTTATATTAAAAATATCTGTGTTATGAAGATTAAAAAACAACTCAAATTTATCTTCAACTTAAATTTGAATTTTTAACAGCTTTTGAAAATCAACGGGACATATTTAAATATTTTCAAACTGTGCTCGTACAAATTTATCAAGAAAACAAATACTTATAACTTTATTCAAAATCTAAATTTCTGCAAGAAAAGAGTAAAATTCTTTTAAATAATTTCTTCATCTTATTGTATGAAAATGTGCCTCAAAGAATAACCAGAATTCATTATAATTTCTAATTCTTGCACTCACAAATTACTTTCCGACCCAGAAATCTTGTAAAAGCCATTTTTATCGAAAAATTTCTATTTCACTTTTAATTTTCAATAAACTGCGCCTAATTTATAATTTCCAAAATGCAGCTGAGGTATCCTCTGGGAAATTCTGTTCCGCGTGTGATAAAAGAGGAACCTGTGAAAATATCAATAATAAAAATATTAAAATGCTTCAAAGCACTTTGTTTTACAACGTACACTTATTAAAATGAAAAATTCAGTCTCTACGGGTTATTTCTTATGGGGAAAATGCAAATGTATGAATAAAATTGCCTTCTTGTAATTACAAGTACAAGCGTTTTGATGTTTATGTTTAAGTAAATGCATTTTATTTATTGATTAAATATTCATGTGATTTTTTTGTGAAGTAGTGATGTGCATCATTATTGTAAAAGCTATTACGAGACGAATAGAGATTTTAAAGAATTTTATTGATCGGTGATGGCGATTGTTTCAGAATCTAAAACAATTAACACCAAATATAACTTAGATGGACTATTGGTTAATTAGAAAGCAGTACATTTTTAAAGATATTGAAATATCTTGTTACTAAAATTAATTAGATTCGTAGGTAATTACAAAGTAGAGAATGGAAATACAATGTTTTTTGAGTCTTATTCCTTATTTAGTAAATCAGTTTTATAAGATACCAGATTGCAATGCATAACTTGTGACTTTCTCTATATGTATTCCTTTATAAACCTAAGATACTCATATCTAATCAGTATAAGGTGTTTTATATCTTTAAACCCTTAAGGAAGGGTGAAATTAATCTTATAAAGCCCCAAACTTTGCAAAAATTTTAACCACCGAGCCACTATTTTCAAAAATTGGAAACAAATGGAGCACTATAGACTGTCGAGTTTGTAATTAAAGATATCAGATATTGTTTTGTTTTTTCTAGATAGATAATCATTCATGAACAATTCTGATTTAAGAAAAACAGTAAAATGAGTTTCAAAATAAATTTAATAGTTAAAAAATGGCTTCTGATTACAGAAAACATGAAAATTGACCATGGAAACGTGCTTATGAACTTGAATGCTTCAATCATTTACTATGCAACTTAAAAACTTTTTGTAGATGGCTGCCATACGTTGTGATATTGAACTTTACTTGAACATTTTTTTTTCAATTTAAACTGCCCACTTATCACTAATAGATAAAGAATTAAAGGCCGTTACCACCTCTTCTGGGACAACGTGTATACTCATAATGACATGAGTGTATACGCACAGAAGGAGAATACGAGAGCAAAAATCTGCGATCCAGTTACCTTTGCTCTTGCTAGGTGCTAATCGTCCATCGTTATAATTTCTCTTGTTTCATTTTAAATTGATAACAAACAATTTTTTTTATTAAACATGCATTAAAACGCCTGAAGATAGAGAATATCAAAACAAGGTGAGTATCATATCAAAGTAACGATAAACCGGATTGAGCATTATGCTTGCACTGTGTCATGGATGTACGGCAGCTGTAGTTTAATGTTCTCTTGTGTTGCTGAAGAGAAATGCACAAAATCTATCCTGAAAATTAATAATTTTAGCTGCAAGCTAGGTATTGTTAACATAATTAGGATACTTATGTTTTATACCGTCGAATACTTTCGCAATTAATTTTTATTTTTGCCAGTCTGTTCGATTAAGGTCTAATAACGTTAAATAATTACGCAATTCGCTGTTATTAGCCCTTTTTCATAATATTAGGTAGCCGCTCACTTATGCAATAGATAATAATTTTCAGTCTTCCCAGCTATAAGAGTTTCGCGGTCGACGATATAAGTACCGTCATTGTTAAAGACAGTATCAGTTAAGATAACTTTTCATTTACTATATTAAATATTGTTTGTTTTGTTAAGCATTTAAACTGCATTACTATTGCGTTTATCAGTGTTACATAAAGGTTTATATAAGCTACACAATAACACACATAAAATGCACACAAATCGCTAGGGGTAAGTTTAAATGATGCTATTTTCTTTCCTAATAAAATTTTATAGCTTCAATGCCCTTAAAAATAGTCGTTGATCTCCTTTTAAATTTAATTTTCAAATTTAAAACATTTGCTAAGAAAATATCTTTTGTTAGTGTTTTAAAATTATTCTTTAAAGAAAAGTAAAAATAATAAAAAAAAAAAAAAAAAGACTGATATTTATACTGCACGGCAATACTGCTAGATATTTCTTTTAACTTATGCATTCAATCTGTTGATGCCATTTTTAAATATTCTCTCTTGTAATTTTTCTAATCTGCAGCTGCAACGTACAATAATATGTGGAAATTTCAAAATATAACACTCAAATATCTCATCTGCTGCAAAAGCTGAGTTTTTGAGTAGTTTCGAAAAACTGAATATTTTCCTAGAATAATATTTTGATTCAGAAAATAAGTCCATAATCCAATCAAACAAGAATTAGTCTTGCTTACTTGTTTGCATAAGTTTCTGGAATGCAGCACGCTTGAGGGTGATTTGAAGAGAGTACTACAATAATCGGTTTTCCAGAACTATCGTCTAGAGGAATGTTCCGGCTTTCTAAGAATATTAGAAAAACCCCTGAGGCGTATTTAGACAATAAGAAAGAGCTGCCGGAATGTATTTTCTTGCTAATTTAGGTATTGCGGCTTATACCTTTTAAGGAAATCTGCAGACTTGTACGGTGTTTCCAATGTTTATCCTTGCAAACGAGCAGCGGGTATAATGTTGTCGTATCTTTTAATGCGAAAAATAGAGTGATTATTGCAGAACGCACTGAATAATACATAATAATATTCATAAGAGAGATTGCGTCGTCGGATTTGCTAAAAGGCATCTGTGGTAAATTTTATATATTACTGAAAATCTGTATAGTGCTTTTCTATTTACTTTGACATTTATTTTAACTCCATGCCACTGTTTTCAAAATAACTAATCTCCTTTTCGTACATCGAATTTTGTCCTTTTAATTTTTGTTAAATACTAAAATTTTTAATATACATTGGCCGCCAAAAATTAAGGAGCAACCGGTTTTCTTGCGCCTAATTTGCAAATGAATGAATGTAGAAACACCAAATTTGGATGTCATGTATACAAAACATTTATGTTTCGACTTCAACATAGAAGTTTACATAAGAAACATGCAAAAATGATTCACTACAAGAAAAGCAATCTCACTGGAAAAGTCCATTCTTCGAAAAGTTAATATATCACAGATTTATGTAATAAAATGTCATAGAAACACAACAAAAGTGAGTTTAAATAAGGGATATGCCCATTCTAGCTTTAATGCAATAGCGGCATCGACTTTCCATGCTGTCAATTAAGTTGTCGGTTACCGATATAGGAAGCGGAGACCAGAAACGGAGTAAGCTTTATTCCAGCTTTCCCAAAGACATTAGAAGTGGACTTAAAGTAGCAATCTGCCTACCAAGACAGTCCAAACGATGTTCTATCGGATTCAGGTCTGGAGATTGAGCTGGCCATTCAATCCGCTCTAAACCAAGGCCCTCAAGACATTCCTCAACAACTACATCTCGGTGAGGTTGAGCATTATCATCCATCAGAGTGAAATCATTGCCAATTGCACCGGAATATGTTCGGAATATGGGTCAAAGATCTCTTCCCGGTATCTCACAGCAGTCAAAGTTCCTCTCTGGAACACATGCAGGCCAGTGTGACCACCGAGTGAGATCCCTGTCCAATCCATTATTTCATCCCCTCGGTAACTGTGTCTTTCAACAGTGTTGCATTGATGGTATCTGGTGCTGTGTTCCCTCCAGATCGGCAGACGTCCTGAATCCCTCTCCAGTGTGAATCTGGACACGCCTGTCACGAGTACAGAAGCCTATCGCTGTCTGGTATAGGAAACGTATTCTCTTGCACAAGATGAGCGGCCCCTTTTCTGCCGTCTGTTGAGGATGCTACACACACAAGTGGTTGCTCTCCACAGAGACCTGCATTGAGAAGACGCCTTCGCACCGTACTATCGGATTTCTTCTCCCTGGTGCTACCGAATTATCTGCAACAAGTTGCGGCATAGAAATTCTTCTTCTCCTTTGTTATAAAACAGTCATAAAGAGTTATAAAACAGTCTTCTGTACATATTGTAGCTCGTGGATTGAATAGACGACACACTTCTGCGTCTTCTGAACACAGAAACTTCGGTTTGATATGGATTCCAGATACGGTGTACTACACTGCGAGACACATTAAGACGCCTAGCAGCATCTGCCTGTGAAAACCCCATTTCCATCCATCCGACCACCCGCCGCCTTAACGAATCGGACAAACGGCTTCTCTCAGACATTGCTGGACCCCAGTGTCTATTTTCAATGAATCTCCTAACAAAAGTTGTAAATCAACAAAAGTTTTACGCGAAATCACGAAAGCCTGATATTTGCATATTTTTCTCTCACTCATACATGCCTGACCTTTCCTATAAAAAAAAAAAATCGGTAGCTGTCGTTTTTGCATAAATTTGCATAGAGTTCATTTTTTATCATTTAAATAAACTATAAATTTTATTGCTAATGCCATATTTTTTTATGGTGAACTTCGTAAAACATGTTGCTCCTTAACTTTTGGAATCCAGCGTATTTAGTGTTTTGCACGTAATTTCAATGCTGTCCTATTCTATAGTATTATAGTAGTTATAAGCTAATATAAACACAACGATAGTTTTCTGAATATATACTGGTAATAATATAACCATTACTTATATTTAATTAGTGCATTAATATCCTGAAATATGTGCTATGCTGATGGTACCTAACACTAGAAGGGTAAACAAACAAAAAATTGCATTTATCTCTTTTATTTTTGTAGCTGTCTTTGAACAGCAATCTTTTAAATTTCTCCCATTTTAGCAACAATTTGAGAATAACATTTTTTTTAGAAATATAAAATTAAAAAAGTATTGCTGAGATGATAGGTGTATCAAATTCATCTTGATAAGATGATAGGTGTATCAAATTCCGTACTGCTGTACACAAAATTCGCTGATGCATGTTACCTCATTAGATCCATAGATGAGAATGCAGTCAAGTTTTTGCAAGCTGCCTAGACTTTTCTTTCTAAAGCAATCTAATGCACTGAAAATATCTTCGCTACCAACATGCACCCCATATTTCCCACAGCATTTCTTTATACCAATCCCCTCTACTTTTGTTCCTCTTGAATGTTTTCACCATCCTAAAACATATTAAAAATATCCACGCCACATGTTGACTTATTCGACTCATGAAAAAAAGCACACATACACAATAGAGAGATTTACAAGTTTTTACCTTGTAGGATAATCGTTAACTTATAGAAAAAACTTACAGCAAATACGTACAGCCATTATTTGCGTTACAATTATGCATTAATCAAATAAAAATAAAAAAATAATACTATGGCAAAAAACAATTTTTTTATGGTAAACACGAAACACATGCAGCAGCGAATGAATCAACCGTGACGCCTAGTTTAAAAATTATTGCAGTTGGCTAGTTAGAAGTAATCATAAGGCTGCGTACCCTATATTACCCGTGTCTCTCCTAAATGTTACACTAAGATCCATTAAGAAGAGTTAAGAGACCTAACTAGGATTCCTCTAAATTCCATATCTAATCTAAACTGTTAACGCATTCTACTAAAAATATCTGTCTCACACAAATAATTTTTTCATTAAACTATGCTCCTTCAAGATACATAGGTAATTTAATAAAGCACAGAAATCAGCAATTTATGCTTTAACATTAGCGATTCTCATTACGTTTCCTTAATGCTTCATTCTCGTTTCACAGAATAATAGCGAATTATTGCTGCTTTTATAATTTGTTTTGCCTGTAATCTTAACAGCTTACTTATTTTTTGCATTCGAAACCAAAGCTATTAATCTGATGCATTATCTGCCACGTTTATCACTTCACCAAGTTTGAATCCTTTATTAAAAGCAAAATATGCTTTGGAGCATATAAAAACACTGATTGACTGCATTTAAAAAAATCTGGTCTTAGTTTGTCTAATAAATGATTTGCTTTTTTCCCTTTTAAATTATTTTAAATATCGAAATATTTGAGTCATAGATTTAGAAAGATCATTAATGTTTTAAATCGTTGAAGATGTAATTAGGTTATCTTGTGCGAAGAATTAATGACAAATAAATAGAAAGATAAACCAATATACTTTTGAAGAGCGTAGATTTTACACGTATGTTCTGCTTGGGAAACTTGGCTGTACTTTTGCTAGTTTATTTATTTGTCTTTGGATTCGCTTTAACATTTCTTTGGATTCATTTACAAAAATAATCCTCACATTATTTGTCTTTTTTATTAATTTAGAACAAGACGGAACTACTGAAGTTTATTTAACGATCAGCAAAAGCCCTTTTCATTTCTTGCTGATTAAGAGAGCTTTATATTATGAAATATAAATCTCACATTTATATGCTTTTCTTTTTGTCATAAATTGTATGATATAAATTTCATTATCTTCATATATATATATATATGTAAGAATACTTATTTTTTTAATCTTGAACAAAAGAGATTGGATTCCATTTAAATTAGACAATTCCATTTAAATTAGAAAAAATTATCCTGGAAATTGATTTTATAGTTTTTTTTCCTTGAAATGTTTTTGATCATCCCTGTAGTTTCGCAATTTAACTCAAGTTCTGATTAAACAAATCAACAATACTACCAAATTTAAATAACACTTGTAGATAATAAGAACAAGTATATATCTTAATACTTTTGTGTTATTTCCATGTATTTTCATAACCACAAAATTTTATATTTGAATTATAAATAATATTTCTAAAGAATATTTTCAGCTTTCAGAATACCTGAATTATCATCCTATATCCAAATCCGTGTCTGAGTCTCTGGCTTCATGCTCCTGAACTTAAACTAAAACTGATTATTCTTGGCTTTGGATATAGAAATTTAGCTTGATTGTGCCCATATTATAAAAGTAGGAACATAAATACTGCTTTGAGTGGTAATGTCGAATTGAATTCTGTTAAAGAAAGATTAATAATTATTTTAAAAGTTATTTTATTAATCATTGTCATCCAGAATTTTTTTTTTTTTTTTTGCATTTAAGCATTTTTCTCGATGTTTTTCGTTACCCAATATCTGATTTATTTACTGATTTTATTACAATTTCATAATTTATTTCTATTTACATATAATTTGTTTGTACTCTTGCATAAAAATAAAAAAGCATTTACTAAAGTTAATATTATAGACATACACTATATTTAGTTTTAAGTTACTGTGAACTAAAGTTAACTTTTGTACAGCAATGCATTCCGTAGTACTCCAGACATCTACCAAGATGTTCGTCTGCAAAATTCATGTATCCTTGTTTATGCCATCTATAAAATGTGCATTTGAGAGAGATTTGTGACCGTCTCATTTATATTATATGTTTTTTCTTCATTCGCATTAACTAATATAAGAAACATTAGATCTGAGAGCATTGTTCATAATAAAATAATGATATCCAACTTTATTATCTAAACACTCTATGTGAAGCACTGCGAAGAATTAGTTGCAGTTGTTATTTTTTACATCACAATCTTCCTTGATAGGTTTTACTTTTGATGCAGATGAGAGAATTAAATGTCTCTTCAAGAGTTTCTTTCAAGAGACGCTGGAGCTTCTGTTTGTGAGGAAATCTCATCAGACACGGCTCTGTGATTTGTCATTCGGGATTATTTGTTGTTTTTACCAATGCTAAAACTTACTAGAGTTTAATGCCTCAATAAATCCACCAAAAGTTCTCTATTGCACAGTTACATTTCACATCAGAATGTTGCCGAATTTTATTCTGTTTAGATATTTTGTGGTGTCTTATCTCATATTAAATGTTATGTCTCATGCTTAAACATGTTATATTTCATTTTCAGAATTTTTAAAACCATCTTATTCTATTTATATTTTTTATGTTTGGTGCTGAAATTTTATTTCTCTAGATTTAAAAACGATTTTTGTAAAAGGGTGATACACATTCATATTTTTTACTTTCTTTATAAAATAGTTTTACCTTTTCCAAAGCGTTTTGTCTTATTGTGAAGTTTAAACCTTTAACTGCAAGCGAACCAATACAGATAGGCATTTGTATTTAAAATAATGAGTAAAATCGCTGACGAATATACGTCATTGAAAATTGGAATGCAAAACAAATGATTTTAAAAGCGCACTTTCTTTTCGTATTAAGAATACTGCCGAGTGGAAATCTGTTTATTTTTATTACCAGGTTCTTTATTTTAGCAAAGAGATATAATTGGGTATTTACGAACACTATCGTGAAATAAATGGCCGAAATCTTTTTTTTTTTTAAGTTTTAAAAATGAACATTTATTTAAACATTAAAATACACAATACATCAAAATTATTTACTAATAAAATTAATTGGATTTAATTATTTAAATCTTTAAGACTAAAATTTAAAATTTTAAATGTCACTTAAGGCAGCAAATGTCGCACTCACCATATAAAATCCAGCTCATCCTGCGTAATCCTTTGGAATGTTGAAAACTCTGGTATCTACATCTGGTACGCGTCAGAGCTGGTTTTCATACTTTAGAGTGAAAAATACTTCTTTTACCAAACTACATTTTATGTGACTTTCCTTTTATGTGACCTCAACAGCCCATTATCGAAAACGAATCTTGAGATTCGTAATATTCCTTCTTTAGTTAAGGGTATTTATTCATATCTCGAACAATTTCGTTAAAAGCAGAATTTCCGCTTTTAAAAATACTTCCTTTGAAGACGATATTGCTACATTTGAGTCGCCCAAATGCAAAATTCGTTAAAACCATAAATTGAGATTATAACGCCATTTTTTTCTATGAATCAACCTTTGTGCATTCACAACTATAAAACTCTAGTAAAAAATTTCTAAACCTTTGAAGTAAAGCTTTGATAGTCCCATAATGCTGTAAAACTCTGAATCTTGCTATAACTATCTTGCTCACTGCCGCATAATTCGTTAAATCCATTTGATTCAACCTGCATCAAAACTTGTTGTATCCTCAGCTGCTCATACTCAGTACATGTTCTTTGGCTGCAAATCACGTTAAGTTACAAACTTTTTCCTTCCATCCTTGTTTCCATTATTGCCAGCATTATATTAATATTTTTCACTGTGCTCAAGTGATTTTTTATCGTCTTTTAGCTATTTTTGAAATATAATTTGCGCACTTTATAATCATTTTATCATTCGACTGTCGTAAACATTTGCCTCTCGCGAGGGTACCGAATCAGACAGATTATTCATGGCAAGCTTACATTTGCAATTTTATAATCTGTGTTGGACATTATGAAGTCCAAGTACCAAAGAAAACGCTTTTGTTTATGCATGGAAAAAAATATACATCTCAATTAATCAATTGAGATAGCATACACTTTATGCGATTGCTTGTACAAAATTGACTTAATCCATACCTCTACTGTTCATCTGGTATGTGATGTCTGTAGGGGATAGAATAAGCCCCTGAATTTTTTCTGAACTTCGTATTCGTACGAATGATGAATTCTTACTTTTTCAAAACCTGATAAATTCTACATGTCGTGACAATGTAAAGCCAAATCAGTTACATAATATCATTAATTCCACACCAAATTCAGGAAAATCACTCATAAAATTGGATTCGAACGAAATTTTACACTAAAATGCCGAATTTCAAGGTATTAACATGAAAAATAAAATCAACAGAAGTTTTTTCCACTTCCTGTCAATAAAATATGGATGGCAGTTAACGAATTTTGTATCTCTCCAATTCATGTGATAAAGATGCTAAACAACCTTTTAACTAGTAAACTACGATTTGACGTAATCCAGATGTATGAAGTAACATTTTAAATTCATACATCTGGATTTCCTTTATAAGCCTAGAAACTAATTTTGTATAACAGTATTTTTGGCAGTCATTGTATTGATTATATACCAAATAAAGCGTAAACTGTTTCATGATTAAAAGTGTGCGGCACAGTTATAAATAGATTGATTACGTAAAATGAAATATGCACTCTCAAAAAATATTTCTTTAATTCACGGAGATGTTGCAGCCGTCAATGCTGACGGAATATTTCCGTAAATTGACGAATATACTTTTCTCTTTTCTCCTCTCATCTGAAGAAACTTCTGTAGAATTAACGAAATTTTTTCCTCTTCTTCAGATTTTCGGGGAGATTTCACAAAAATATTACGTTTCCAAGTATTACGGAAATTATTCGTTGAAAAATGAGGGATAAAAATTAGTGTATACAGACGCACTCTCAAAAACTATTTCTTCACTTCAAGGAAATTTTTCTGGTAGCAGTGTTGCCGGAATATCTCCGTTATTCGACGAAAATACGTTTCTTTTTTCTACTGTCAATTGAAGAAACATCTCCAAATTCAACGAGTTTTTTCCCTCTTCTTCAGATTTCGGGAAGAAGAATTCACGGAAATATTGCGTTCCAAGGAATACTGAAATTATTCATTGAAAAATGAGGGATAAATTAGCGTATAAAGACGAAGTTTTCTGACAGTGTACAGACTAATCACAAAAAAGTCAAGTTGTGATTTCGGATATAGTTATTCAGACATATGAGCTCAGAATTTCTGTGTCTAGGAAAAATGTTGCGCTCACGGTTACAGTTATAGGTACAGAAACTCGAAATTTCCGAATTGCAAAGCCCATCGGAAAGTACTCAGCGCATTACGACACTCTAAAGTAGTGGTCCCCAAGCCCCAGGCTGCGGACCGGTAGCAGTCCGTGGAACAAATGGTACCGGGCAGCACACGGAATATGAAATTAATTCCATTTTATTTCCATTTTATTGGTAACAGAAGAAATCATCTAACTATTGTAAATTTGTTTTATTGTTTATTAAACATCTTAATATTGTGAATTAAAATTGCAGTTATAAAATTGAAAATTAATGCACCTTCCGGAAAGAAAATAAAATAAAAAAGAACACATATAAATAAATGTTGTTTCTATTACCCTATTCTAATTTAACTGTCTTTTAATTTTCGAAGGCATGTTTATATGCAAGTAAACTAACATTATTAAATCAAAAAATCAAAAATATAAACATCCAACGCGCCCTTTCAGCGGGCCACGATAAAATTGTCAGACATTAACCGGTCCTTGGCGATAAAAAAGTTTGGGAAGCATTGCTGTAAAGGACATAAGAACGATACGAGTATGACAAAAAATTACATAGTATGCACGCGCAAAAAACAGATCTATGCACAAGAAAAAAATTTGCATATGACAGGCGCAAGACACCCCTCACTGACTCTGGCAATGGAACTTTAGCTGTTTTTTATATGAGGATAACGCGTCTGTTTTTTGTGCTACATATACCGTTCCAACGCTCTTAAATTCATTCACGCGCTGATTCATTGCGCTGATCATTTTGCGAAGGTAAAAAAATGTGACTTTGGTATTCGAAATTTTTTGAAATCCGGCACCTATAATCATAACCATGCGTGTCACATTGTTGCCATTCACAGAATTTCGAGCCCATACCTGTGTATAACTGTATAGGGATTCTCATCTCAATCGGTCGAGCATATAAACCATATTTTACTTATAACGGGAAATGTTTGTAAATATTTTTAGTAAAAAGTGTGCGTTTTAATTATGCATAAGAACTTGCTTTTATTTGATAAGCCTTTACACATAATTTTATTTCCTAAAAATGTTGTGAATTTTATTTCAATTTGACTAAAACTTATTAATGCATAGTCCGTAAAGTACAAAGTACAAAGCAAACATTATGCTGAAAGTTTTAATAAAATATTCAATTTTTGACTAAACATGAAAATTTTAATAATTCGCATATTACTGGGATCCAATTGCACAATAATTTATTGTTTTTAATGAGCAAGATTTCCAAAATTTTAAAAATAAATAAAATTAATAAAAAAAATCAACTATTGCCATATGAGGAAAAAAATCTAAATATTTTATCCTAATGATGTTGGAGAGTCTTTCCAAGTTGAAAATTGGAAACAAAAAATGCTCAGATTAAATTACATACAAAGAACGTCGAATTTTATCATTTCAAATTTGTCTATACTCAAAATAAAAATAGTCAAAATAATATTGTATTACATTCACAAAGTAAAAGACAGTGCATTTATTTCCAAGAATTCGAAGTGTTCACGAATAAAGAATAACTGCTGTCTTCGAGACGGATATTTCATTGAACTCTTTCAATTCTCGTTGTTTTGATATCTTTTGAGTCCCTTTCGAAAGAACGATTGCCTCGAAATGTCTTCTTTAATAGCTATCGAAACTGAAGATGCACTTAAAGAATCGCCACATGTTTTTATCTACATGTTGTAATTAGCTCTGTCAAAGCCACAGCATCAACATTTTTTTGTCATTAGAGATGAAAAGGAATATTTATAAATTGTTTAAAAATGTGACATTGAATTGGTTCTGCTTGTCCTGTTGTCTCCATAACAGAATGCGGAAATCACTTATATTACAACATCGCATTTAATATAAAACATACGCTTATTAACTTTAAATATCAACAACATAATACAATAAGGGCTTTATTCAAGAATCTAATATTCACCAGATCCAAAAGTGTCGGCTTTGAAAGACGATAAGTTAAGATAAATTCATATACCACGTGCACACTGAGATAAAAGCCTCACATAATAGGGTAACTACTACTATCTGTTGACAAATAAAAGTTCTAGCAACAAACTTGCGTTTCCCTCCGAATTACCCTATTTTGTAAATTGTGCCTTTTCTGATTTCCATGTCTGTATTAAATAGAAAATATTTGCTTTTGTGGAATAGAAAACCCCTCTAGAATTAAAATAGTTTGAAAATAATTTGCAGTTAACATATTTTTATTTTTAAATAATGAAACATCATTCAAAAACATAAATAACAAAATAAAACTATTTTAATATAATTTATTATCATGAACTTTGCAATGAAATTGCCATTATTCAGAAAATTTTATTTGTGTTTTACTTTTATACAAAAATTAATTTTTGTACAAAGGTCAGTAAACCTGAATGAATCTTAAATCATTACAATGACGTAAGAGAATGGTACACAACTAGAGAATGCAGTGTTCTGATGAAGAATAATAGTAATAAAAACAACAATACACTTTTCCCTGTTACTAAACTTGAGTGAATGCTTATGTAGTGAGGAATTCGATTCGCATGTGTATAATGTTAGGAATAATTGTTTGTCGTATTTTGTTTTTTATTATGGTGCGACGTGAATATCAACTAATCCCTTATGAAAAAAAGAATTAAACCAACCCTTTCTAATATCAAGGTAAAATATTTCTGTAGATAATGAATATCATAAGATCAAAGTAAAGTATACCAGTATATAATTTTCAATACAATTGCTTTCAAATTATTCACTTCCTATTTGAAAGTGGCAATGTTTGAAGGGAATAGACTAAAAAACAAACCATAAATTCGTAGGCCTGTTTCATCAAATTTTACGTGGTAAAAATGTGGTAGGCTCTGCTTAGCTTTGACTGCAACTACTTTAATGAGAAGAAAGCTAAACATTTATGAAAACAGAGAATGATAAAACTTTCTACCACGATTACACGATACGTACTTCAGTATGCCATAACCATTAAGATATCAGATGGCGGAAATGAATAATGAGTGTTTCTCTAAGAATAACTGATATAAAAAAAATTTCCCATTCACTGCAGTGCTTAAATAAATATTAAAATAGCTTTAAATTTACATATTTATTTATTGTCTGATACTGAAAGAAAAACAGACATCTACTACTACAAAAATGTTTTGGAGCTATGATTTGTCTTCTCCCAAAGACTAGGAGATATACGTGGTGTTGTATCATGATCTTTAAAAATTGGAACCCTTATATTTAAGAAATAGGCATAGTTATAAAGGTGAGACTGGTTGTAACATTTTAATAGTTTTGCATGTGTGAGCCACCGTTAGCACGCAGGATAAGCGATATTCTAAATCCTGCAATGTTCGGCCTCAGCATGTCTTCATCGACGCGTGCAATTTCGGCTTTGATGCGAGGTCGCAGATCTTGCGAGTCCCGCACCGGGGTCTGGGAGACCATATTATTCCCAAAACCCCAAAGGACATATCTGATGGGGCGATGTCTGGAAACTTTGCAGGCCAAAAATTGAGCTCTCTTTTGCTAATCCAGCGAATTGGAAATGCATCGTCTACAGCGTCCTTAACGGTAAAAGTCCAGTGTAAAAAGTCACCAAGAAAAACGGTCCAAGTTACTGACGACTCTGCAAAGGAAAACGGGCCGACTGCACGGTCATAAGGAGCCTTACGTTTATTTCTGATATCCTGCGTTTGGATTCTATCTCACATTGTGTCCGTTAACCATCAAGCAATAGTCTATCTACAAAAAACACAATTTTATATGTGTCTGGACACTATGACGCAAGCCATATCTTTCTACCTATTTCCATTTCTGAAATATGCGTGATCAAATTTGCAAAGATTATATTGGAGCATTCTGCATATCTTGTGGGATCTACTTTTATATTATCCTGCCTCATATTTACACATTAAATAAGAAAACCCAGAAAACTCCCATTAAGCAGAACGACAAACAACCCCAGACTTATACAAATTTTCCCGGGTTTACCTATTTTTACAAGAACAGCAACCGTGCACGCTGTAGTTAGGAATGAGCCCTAGTTGATCGTGTTGACGATATATATTGATATTTATAAGTTAATTTTTAAATTTTATATTTTTGTGATGGAACATAGGCCATTGCTTACTAGAATCGCAAATACCAAAATCACGAATTATTATAAAATTTTTGTTATTAAAATTTTCTAATACAAAAACTTTATTTGCAATACATTTAACATACAGATTAAGAAAGTCTAGTTATTTAATTACTTCAAGATATTTTTCAATGATTAGAAAAAAGTGTAATTAGTTTTATTATCTTCAAACATAACTTGAAATAACTAGGTCATATCTGTGATCATTCTAGAGTTAATTGCCAATTGGTATTTTTTAATATTGTTAATTATTAAACTTTCAGTTATCTTGTTTATTTCTTATTTCACCAAATGATTCATTTTCTTATTTCAGCAACTATCCATAATTAATCGTTGTATTTAGTTAATTATTTTTTTTCCTTTCTGTCGGAAATGTTTCAAATATTTATGATTTCTTTTTTTTTCTTCCTAAATATAAATTAGTTGCTTATGATGTAGTCTACGATCTAGTCCGTGGCATTTCTCTTACTCTCAAAACGTAGCTAAACGTTATTGGAAGTTTTTGCAAAGGTTATTTTAAAACATTATTTATGGGATAGTAAAATTCTATTACATAGTGACAGTGGCATAATCCATTAATCAAAAGTGCTTCGATTACATTTGATCATTATTTACTCAAAACTGTTTGTTTTTATTTCAGAACAGAGATCTTCAGGAAAGAAAAATTTCACAATTTTTTCGCAGATAATTACAGAATCTTTTAATAACTTGGAATACATTTAAGTGAATTAGTTTCACATATGTTGCCCTCTACAAATCGCTTAATAAACAGTCAAATATTTATAACAACTGCATATGCAAAATAATTTTTTTAAATGCCTGCATTTCATGGCTTAATCAGTTCTTGAACATTCAGTACTTTATTGATCTTGTACATTGAGAATGGAATATAAATTTCGGGAAATACGTTATAATCTCTGCAAATTATATATATATTCACTCGCAGAAACACTTGATAATTTTCAATTGTGTTCATATTTATGTTAACGTGGTAACGCTACACACAGGTGATTTGACAAGGATGGGGAAGGTGCCTTGGTCGAGGAATTTCTAAGGGTTTCTAACGCGTATTCACGTTCATCTGGAAAAAACCATCCGAAACTCTAGACCGTTAGATCATTTGCCACGTCATGAATCCCGAACACAGGAGTATAATGTATATATATATATATATATATATATATGCATTTTTTTTGGCATTAACTACCATACACTCACTGAGTGAGAACAAAATCCTTATACTGACAAAGTTACAGATTGATCAGCTTGTTAGTATTATTATTACTATTATTATTATTATTATTATTACTATTGTTGTTGTTGTTGTTGATGATGATGATATAAATGTAAGTAACGATCCACATACTACTCCCATATTACTCTCTATAATTTAAGTTCTTGCTGAAAACCGTAACACACACAAATATATAAAAATGAATCATAGGCTATTTTCAAACACTCCCTTCAAGGATAGGTGACCATTCTTTTTTTTTTTTTTTTTTACTTACCTTTCTTGAAAAAAGAAAAGAAAAACACTTATACATGAAATTCTTGCTTTCAAATGTATCAGATATTAATCCATTGCTTAAGAACAACTGAATTATGATCCTCAAACTGGTGAAAAATATATTCGTTGGAATTTGGATTTGAACAAGGACATTTCTTTCAGGTACACTTAATATATTTTATATATTACAATATTTTTAAGCTCCTTGTACGAACTATAAATACCTTGTTTACATTTGTTTAAGCGAATTAGCTATAGCAGTTTTCCATTGTATATTAAATTTTTTAAGTATAAGAACATTTACGAATGAACCAATGAAAGATTCTTTTCCTATAATTGTTTGTAAAGATTATATATATGCATACATTATATAAATATGCTTACTCATTTATATTTCTTTTATATTTTAGGTAAGTGCCTGCTATCCTTTGCTTACTAATTCCCCTAAAATATCCTAACTCAGGTAATTACGCTTACATATAATTACTTATTTATTAATATTTTGAAATTCAGATCGCGGAATCAAGCATTGTAACACATTTAACTTCATATTTGTTCCGTGCATTAGAAATTTATCGATCGGAAGGGATTGCGGCTAAGTTACCTGCGTTTAGAGAGCGGTGTCATAACTAGTTTTCCCGATATCGGAGATGCGCGTTTGCAGTATTATTAATGAACGTTTAAATTAAATTTTAATTTACGCTTACATGCTTAATTTCATAATGGAATAAATGGAATATGATCATTGAAAATCGATGGGCGCTAATTTTGTGTTACCCATTGTTTCATAATTACCGCTGTAGCTATGCAAGAGTTCATAACGAAATTGAAATTTATTTTTATTTGTGGCAAAAGGGGGTCTTATTAGTTGACAATGCACTGAAGAATTGTTTCAGTTTTATTTATTGTTGTGACAGAGGATATAATAAAATGCTTTCGACAGCAATGCATATTTTAAAGCCTAAATGCAAAAAACAAGACAATATTTTGATAACATTTTCGTGCAATACATTTTTATTTTATGTAAATGAAAAATCTTTGTTTATTTTTAAAATAATAATAACTTTACTCCCAGTATATAAGATAGCTCATCGCGTGTCAGGAAGTCTCAAAATGTTCTTGCGTTGCTTTCATTTTTAAAAATGAATTAAAACTAAAACTTATTTGATTATTTCAAGCCTAAAGATTGCTTGGACTAAAATAAAAACCAGATGAACGCCTACAATGTACCGGGGTCAGCTTGAACTCTCTGAGCTATAAAAGTGCCGTCTACGTACGTTATTGTGTTTTTTAATTCGATCCACGAACTAGTAAATTAGAAAAACAAATGGTAGCCTCAAATTCACAAACAGAATTTAATATATGAAACTATCTACAATTAGAGTTATTTTTTTAGTAGGGTAAAATCACTGCCCTGAAAACGGTTTAAACAATTTAGAAGTACTGCCAAATGGAATTTGAATACTAGCAATGCGCTACTCCATTGTTTGGTGAAAATTATACAGTACTTAAAAAACATTTCTTATATAGTATTCCACAAAATTGTAATATTTATTAACACGGTACTTACGTATTATCCCGGCGGTCCGCCAAGACGAGCAATTTTCTCGCCAAGAGAAATGCCGGGCATAGAAATTATCAATGGTTTTCAAAACAACAATTTGTTATGTTCTAGCCATCGAACTGGTTCTAAGGTATTATAAAGTGGTTGAATGTATTAAAAGAAAATTAAATGATTTCATTAAAATAAAATCATACATCGTACTTCTCTATACAAAAAAAAAAACTTGAGTTTTTTTTCGTGCCAAATTATCATCATTTTGAAATTAAAGCAAATTAAATGAATATCTTTCAAAATTAAAAAAGAAAATGAGTAGCTTTGACACCACGTCACAATTACTCAACAGCATATCTCCGAGAACATCTGTATTACGCTTATTAAGAAGTCACCAGTAGAAAAATGGAGCAGTTGAATGATAAATGAAACCTGTTTTATGGCTGTATAGTTTTTGACAGCTCATTTCTTCCTGAATGTGATGAACAAAAAAAAAGTTGCCGCACTTTTTGAAATTTGAGTAAGTAGGAAAGAAGTTTGACATCCGAATAGATATTAATAAAAGCCGAGATTAACTCTGTCAAAGTATGCTAAAAAAGTCTCATTAGGAATTCTGGCAGAGAAGATGGAATAAAAAAAGAGGTTTTCAGGGTATTGTGAATAATTTTTCCTGAAATGATCTATTTTTTTATGATTCTAGGTGAAACAAAGTTATGGATAAAAAATTCGAATTAGGGGAAAGGAGGAACAGTGGGATTATATATATATTTAGTACGATTCAAAAGCTCAAAAATTAAAAAAAAAATCCGCAGATTAGTTAACTTGTTTTGCAAATCTTAAACATGTATTATCATTATAACAATTTTTAAGTCTTGTCTTTTGTAAACTGCTTTCATATTTTATGCATTGAACAACTGAATCTTTATTTAATAAATAATAATAATAATAATAATAGTAGTAGTAGTAGTAGTAGTAGTAGTAGTAGTAAAGTGTTGTCATAATTTTATTTGTGCCTCTTAGCTCTTTGGTTATACGTTTGCCAAGACAGCTTTTATTCATTATGATTTATGAGAAGCAGTGGTCGGGAGTATTAAAAAAAGGGCATATCGTATATAAGATAAGTAGGGTACTCGATGAGGCAAGGGTATATAAGGGTAGGAAAAATAAATATTTTGTAAATATTTAAATCATTTCAGTAAGCTCAATTAATGAAGCATTATTCGGCAAAGAATATTGCATCTTTTAAATGAGTTTCATCATAATAACTATTTTTAAGTATTACCATTTAAAAACTGCTATGAAGATTTTTATAATGATTTCTGTGAGTTCTCTAACATGCAGGACAAAAGTTTTCAGCTTAAGGCCGGATCGTAAATTCAACGTAAAGTTTAAACGGCGAGTGGTATTTCATGTAGGAAAAAAAAAAGGATTTAACCAACATGTTTGAAAGTCGCAACTTAGCTATTGAATGTGGTAGCGTTTACGTTACTCCCACTTGGTTAAAGGACTAATTACGACTATTAGCTAAATGAATGTGTATTTTTGAGCAGAATTTTTAAAAATATATAAATCTCCAAAATTTAATATTTATTATCCTTTTCAAAGAGATTTGAGTAGGAAAATAAAGGTTTTGTCAGCATAAAATGTTAAGGGATTTAGGCGAGATTTTACAAGGATTACTTGATTTATAGACCGTATAATCAGCGTACAACAAGTTCTGGCGTATAACACGCATCAATAAATTTAGAATAGATCAAGCAATTTATTTTATATTCTGCATTTTATGGTCAGAGTATAACACGGACGCGAAAAACTGAAGTTATTTTTTGAAGTGCGTATTATACGCCGGTATATATATGCGGTACTTACATATGCGGTCCGTACTGTGTACTTCTTTGGATGCTTTTTAAAAACCTTTGTCTGTAATTTGTGAACTCTTCAAAAAGGAAAGAAAAAGCTATTTGTTTAGGGATATGTCGGAAAATACTACTAAAAGCATTGCTTAACATATTTACCGTGAGTTTTAGCAGTCTGTATACGATGGTCACTATTTTGTTAAAAAACTTTAGTACATTTTTATGGCAATAATGCTACCATGGTTCATTTTCCAAAATACCTTTAAAATGAATTATTCATTGAAAGTAGGTTTTGACGAAGCTGCGATTTAAAATAATTATTCCTTCATCATTTTAAAACCCAAAATGGCTTGGAAGTTGTTCTTTAAATGAATAAAATTTAATTTGAAACATTAATTCACGCTTTTCTCTTTAAAATTTTCCCTTGCGTTGTTAAATATTTCAAAGTGGCGGATTCAATTTGAACAGTAGCCGTTTCTTGTTTTCACGCGAGTTTCTCATTTTGACAGATTTTCCCCTTTGTTTTCAAATAACCATGCAGTTATAAAACTAATGAAAATAAGCCGTGTGAACTAAATATGTGCATGACGTGATTGTTTTGCTTATAAATGTTGCGTGTGAGATTATTTTAAAGCCATTACAAATGCGTTTTGTCAATGATAAATTCGAGAATTTAAATGAAGTTTTGATATTTATTTTTTAAAACTATTTCTCATTTGCATCGTTTGTAATGTCATTCATTCACACGTAATGTGAATTTTATTCTAAGGACGCGAAGAAAATTTATTTTTAATTAAAATGTCAACAACAAATTTTTTAAATGAAACATTTTCTTCTGAAATAAACACTTTTGGAGTGATTAAAAAATACAAATATTACCTACAGTTTACGGATTATCTTTTATTTGAGAACTTTATTAAATATAAGCACATTTTGAGAAGAAAATCAAAATTCATGAAATTTTGTATTACAGAAAGGTGATAAGCTGGTTGAAACTCACAGTAAGGAATTTGTTTTATCGCTGTCTTTTGTATCACAGAAAGGGGATAAGTTAATATAAAAGATAATAAAAAGATAAGAGAAAATAATTGAAAAATGTATATAGTATATAGTTATTAGTACGTACTATAATTTGTATGAAACGGTGTATATGATAAAAAAGGTGACAAGCCGGTTGAAGCTCACAGTAAAGATCTTTTTTTTTTTTTTTTTAAGAGAGAGAATTTTCATAGGAAAGCTAGCAGAAAACGATACTAACGATACTGCAGAAAACGAATGCTAATTTCAAATCGTAATTCCGAGAGATTGTTGCAAAATAGATTGTCGTTATACTGATGAACTTAAAATTCACTTTTCCTCTGAATTCAGTGTATGTGTTGGAAATATTGCGGTTCAGTCCACAAGACTTTTTCAAAACAGATGAGCAAAAATTATCCATTCAAAATAGATTTCATCACAATATTTTGGTCAGGCAACATTCTCGGGGTTGGTACTTTACATTTTTTTGGAAATCAGATTTTGTATTCGTAGTACAGTGCAAAGAGGCTCTGTGGAAAAGTCAGAATTATGCTCGTCTTGGTTTTCTCTCGTAGTCTCTACTCATTTAATTAGAGTCCACGTTGTCGGTATTTTGTATCTTTGAAAGCTTATGCATCGTTGTTAATATCTCTGTCCAAAAAAAAAAAATTAACTCAATCCTAGTGGGCCCATCTTGACGACAAGCGTCATTGCTTTAACGAGTCTCAAAACAGACAAACATGTAATAGCATTGAATTCCCCCCTCGTTTTGTTTTCATACATGGACAGCACAACATTGCTTACTTTGAAAACTGCATGCTTTCTTTCACTTTCTGATTGTTCACTGACGCTCATTTTTTTTTAATCGTATTGGGCAATCCACTGAATGCGTGTACAGCACATGATTCTTTCACGCTTCAAATTCGCAATTCACCAAAATTTCACTATGACTAGGCGAGATTTTTCTGCAATCTCACATTAGTAGCACCAGTAGTCAAAAAATCGCCTAGGGCCAACCTTAACAAAGGGAGAAACCTTCTCAACATTTTTTCAATAGAAATACATATGATTCTAAAGTTTGTCCATTAAATGAGTGACCCATTTTGAACTTAAATAAGAACAACACGGTTTGTGATTTTTTTTAAAAATCGCCGTTTGCAGCATTTTTCTTAGACACCAATAAATTTCGAAAAATATATTTTGTTCAAATAGGTTTAAGTATCAGCACCAAATTGCGCTGATAATCCGTCGGCTAAATGGACTTAATGAACGATACTGGAACAGGAATGAGCTGGCCCCCTTAATCAATAGATACGAATCCGTCTGATTTCTTTCTGTTCAGACACTTGAAAGAGCAGGTGTACCAACAAAATCCACAAGCTCTTGCAAACTCGGAATATTAACGTCTGTAATACATGTGAGGTCTTTATGACTGAGACATTATCATGCGTAGGTGCAAATTTTGTTCTGCGACTATGCCATATTATTGCTGCAAAGAGCGGCTATACTGAGAGTATTGTTATTTAGTTTTTCGGCTGCCAGCACCATCTAGTGGTGATATTTGAAACTATTTGAACAAAATGTATTTTTCTAAATTTATACGTTTCTAATAACAATGTTGCAAACAGCGCATTTTTATCTCAAACCATGTTGTATTTATTAACGTACAAAACGGGTTATTCATTTAATGGACACCCTGCATATGCCTTAGTTATTATATATTCTGACGTACAATTTGAACCCTTTACAAAAATGCGCAGCAAAAAGGCTGTATAATTTTGTTTTTGCTTGTTGTGAGTGAACGAAATTTGTTTTTCCCTTTTGTTTAGTCAAAATAAGGATGATCATTTAAAAAAAATTGTTTGTATTTTTTGGATAACGATTTTAGAGGTATTATGCTTAATTGAGCTTCAAATGGAACTTCAAAGACATTCATATGTTTTTATATATAAAATGTATTACTATGTTAAAAGAGACAGAGAACGTATATATTGTTTAAAATTTATAAATAAAGTAAAAATTGTTACAAGTGTAATTATTTCTCACAGACTGTTGCCAGTTGTGAAATTGTAGACTATTCTAATTTTATTCTTACACATCATTGTAATCCTTTGATTAAATATCAAAAAGAGCAAAGTGTAAATTACGTTTTCCATCATGAATATTTTAAATTACCGCAACAAAAATAACTGTCACTACTGCTTCCAACTGTGCATTAATGCATTTACACGACTGATTTATCCACAAAAGAAGATGCAAGAAAACAAAATACCCATTCTGTTGAAACTGGGGATTTAAAATAAATCTATGTGACAAGTGCATGTATATTAATACCCTAAAGCCTATTGTTTTAGCATTTTGTATGATGCTGACGCTTCTCAATAAATTTAAAGAAAATTTATCCGATAGGTTTTCCTCGGTAGGCTGTGTGTTTTCCTAGAAAAACGTTTTAGATGAACTAAAACACTTAAGAGGAAATTTCATTTCTAGTATAAAAATAAATTAAGTGACATATAAAATGTTTTCTATATGACATACAAGACTCTGTTTTCTGTGAATTCATCATAATTACGTATGTTTTAATTACCTATGCTTTTATGAAAAAACGTAGTATAGACAGGCAAACTTACTCAGATAGTCACAATGCGGTAAAAGTTTCTTGTTCATTATACTGTATTTTAAATTATTAAATTTTATATCTAGAGCTCAATAGGGTTCTTTTCACGGACGAATATCTAAAATGACTCTTTCTCCAAGATACCTGTTTTTTTCATTTGCATATTCTAAAATTGTCAAAGTTCACTTTTTTTTAAAAATTAATTACTTACAATCATATTTAAAAAAAATTATATAAAAATTTAAAATGTATTACTCTGCTCTTTATTATTAACGCGCAAGCGGCCTAAGCTGCGTAGTGGTTAGAGGGACATTCTACCACACCACAGGTCACGGTTCGATTCCCAGAATAGGCTTGGTTTAATGTTTCGTCCGCACCTTGATAGAAAACAACGCTGGTCTACCTATTAGGTGTCTCCATAATAAAGAGACCAGTATATACATGTATATATATTTATATATATATATATATATATATATATATATAAAGTCCGATGACAAATGGAAATCAGTGACAAAGCCTTAGATTATATCCTTTCGTAAACATACTACACGCAGACAATATTTTAATGATAAATAAATAAATATGATAACAGCAATTCATTCTACAAAGAAAAAGGCATGCAAAAAAGATAAAATACCATGCTATAAAAATATGCAATTCATTATTGCATTATACATAGTTTATGACCATCAGGCACAATTCGTATCGAAAATGAATGTATGTGCTTACAAAAACACGTATCTGTTTTGGTTTTTCTGGGAAATCAAAACTATTAATTTTTCTTTCTTAGTACCATTTATTTAACCGACGTGGTATCGAAGTACAATTTATATTCTTTGTTTTGCAAAAACACATTTTAATGCGTTCATTTGTTTTCACCATTTGCAATTCTTTTGGCATTTCCAATGTTTTAAATTGTCAACAAAACTAATTGTGTCTCTCTCTCGTATCTGATACTTGTGAATATATTATAGGTTGAAATTTATAAATAAATAAACACATATATATATATATATATATATATCTGTACATATATATGTAAATAAATGCATGTTTATATATATATATATATATAATGTATGTATGTATGTATGTATGTATGTATAAAGGTGTATATATTATTAAAATATTTAGAGCACTCTGTAAACGAAAGTTGACATTTTAAATACCAGTGGAAAAAAGTCATTCATCTCCCTCTCCTACTTTTTCTTCTTTTTTTTTGAGGAGGGCGGTGGAGGTAGGAATGTGTGACAGTTAAAGTAATGTGTTTGTAAATATAAAATTTATGTTTGGGGGCATGTTTACTTTGCATAATATATGGAACAGTTCTAAATCTTTATCAACTGCTAAATCATGGTGCAATCTGAAGGGTAATTTTTCATCTTTTATGTGTTCCTCATTCCTTTATAAAGTAAAATTGGATTTATTTAAAAGAGAAGTACTTCTTAGATCGATATAGCAGGAAAATTTAAGTTTGGTTAAATTTTAATTTTTATGAACTCATTAGAATATATCTTGGTAAAATATTTCGTTGCTAATTGTTTATTGTTGACAATCATAAAAAATGTGGTACTTATCGCGGTACTTTTAATATCATCGTTTTCAATACTGTTTATTGCAAAAGAAGCTTGAATAGTTTTTCTCATTGGCCACTACAGCGACCTGATGTATTTGCTATTTACTGTAGGGGGCACACACAGTAGGCTTCCAAAATTACAGAATGACAGAACGGACAAATCAACAACGGCGCCGAAACCCGGGCCCGATCGTGGAGAGTTCTACGTTAATCATCTTACAATCTGGTGCTGCATTCTCTGAACAGTAACAAATAAAATGATATACTAAAAGTAAATAAACAAAATTTACATACTAAAAAAAAATCTAAAAACAGTTAATGCTGTAGAAATGTACATTTCCGAATAGTTACTTGAAAAATGTTGCATTGAAAAAACACAAATTTCTTCAACTACTTTCCTTGCATTTTTAAAAGTCTACTCTAATGATGAAAAATTTAAAGCTTTCTGTAAATAAGCTTTCTTTAGCAAAAACTATATAAATGATTGAAAATAAAATAAAATCCAGCATGCTTTTAAAGGCAAAACTTAATAACAACAGAACACCTCGTGCTATGAAAGCAATAAATTTATTAATACTTCAGAACTTAAAGTTATCTGAGAATAATCAAATTTAAAATGAAATAAGATAGGAATTATATGCACGACACTGGCTTCGAGTTACTGTGGAAAAGAAATCTGTTCATAATTTATGTTCATTTTTACCTTTACAAAAAATATTTAATTCTCTAATTTTATTTCTCTCTCAAAATTCATTTGTCGGTGTGGATTATTCTTTTTGACTATAAAATCGTTAGATCTCAATTTCTTGTCTAATAACCAGTGTGGCATTTAAAATGTGTTTTTTCTTTTAAAAAAATCTACTTTTATCCATATAAATACTGTACATATAAAGTAGTGACAAATACTGTTTCTTACAAATCAACAATTATTATAAAATATGCACGAAGAGAAAAGAAAATAAAAGGTTTTTTTTTTCAAGAGCTGCTTTGAATTCTATAAATTTTAAGCATGTCCTTCAAACGTCTTACATAATGAATAACTTATAGGATGGCTCAAAAGCATTCACAGCGATATATGTTTCTTAAATCATAAAGTTGCGCAAAAAATAGCTACATACTTTTAAGAAAACCATTAAAAATTTCAGTCGACTAAATTTCCATAAACAAAAAATTTATATAGTAGAATAGAGTTAAAAAATCAAAATCACCAAGTTTAAACACCCATACGTGGGAAAGTTGCCTAATACAAATCCTATTAATAGCACAAAATCTTAGCTAAATTAAATTCTATGTTTGACTTGCGAAATAACATTAAATTTTATGTATTTTGCCTATTTTGTCACAA
Source organism: Cheiracanthium punctorium (assembly GCA_038373885.1). Lineage (NCBI taxonomy): Eukaryota > Metazoa > Arthropoda > Arachnida > Araneae > Cheiracanthiidae > Cheiracanthium > Cheiracanthium punctorium. Next base: position 787,984 of record JAWZYV010015670.1, on the reverse strand, counting down.
ACTGGTGGCACATGAAACATCATAAAGTTGATTTAAAGCCATAAATTGTTAAAATTAAACTGTCGAAAAAGAGCATTGAAATGACAACGAAATGTTCGTCCCATTTAAAGGACTTGGCATGCAAAAATGCAATGAACAAGCGCGTTGCTCTGGTATCCGTAACTGCCCCTTTTTTTTCAAAATCGTGATTTTTGAGGCGTAATTAATACCACGCAATTGAGCTTCAAGAAAATAATAATTTGTAAAAAATTACTGTGTTCTTAAAAGGTCAGTTTCCCCCTAATTGATGAAAACAATAGTTCCCCCTGTGATTAAAACCCTTAAAAATTCCACTAAGTTGGAACTTCCAAAAGTAGTCGTAACTATCCATTCTTACCTTATTTAAAAAAATTTTCGTTATACATTGAAAAAAAAACTATAATGTACATAAATTTACCATAAGCCAAAATAAGCATAACAACAAGTGAGTTTTAATGGCTTTCAAACAGATAAATGTTTTTTAAAATAATTGGCTAAAGACTGTTACAATTAATTTAAAGAATAATAATAATAACTATTATGTATATAAATTTACGATAAGCCAACATAAGCAAATAGCAAGCAAGTTTTAACGGCTTTCAAACGGATAAATGTTTTTTTTTTAATCATTGGCCAAAGGTTATGATATATATTAAAAAATAATGTAAAAAAAATCCAAGTTCTTTAAATTAGCTTGAAAATTATTAAGCCTTCAAATGTAGAATTTGATGAAAATTTTATTTTTTTCCATCCGTTGAATTATACAATATAGATATCGCAAAATTTCATTCAGTAGTTTTCTTCAAAGTTAAATCGACTTGCTTTTTAATGCATAAACCTCATAATTTAACTCACACATACTTAAACATAATAAAATAATAGTAAGACTGTAAAATATTTTCATAGTATTCAATTTGCATGAAGAATATTCTCTTAATGGTCTGCATAGCATGAAGTGTCTTTTGTACTTTTACTCGAGTTTCGCTTTAAAATTCTAAACAATACACATTGTTTCATTATTTTTCAGTAGAATGCCGCGTGGGGGGATAGAATCTTTTTTTCAAACAACAACAGTTTACTTTTACATTTATGACAAGCAAAAGAAAACCATTAAACAAAAAAGCTGAATATAATAAATTTTTCCCTCGGGAATTCCTTGAGCCATGCAATATTTTAACAGTAATAATCGTCCTTTTTCTTTGACTCTATTGCTGCCGAAAGTGTCTTATCGCTCCTGAGGATGGAAAAAAAACTTAAACAAAGTTTAAATGCCGCATTTTCAACGATCAGATTATCGTATGCAAATAAAAACTCCTTCGGGTTTTATTCGACGGTAAATAGCGAAATATTTTAGTTGGAAATTGCTTTCTGATGCTCATTTGAATCATCCTCCGGCAGTGTTAAAAAACACTCCTTGTACGCCCTTTTTTTTACTTCATACGGTTGATAAAAACGCGATATACCATTATATTTTCATTGTTTGACAGTATGAGTTGAATAAAGAAATTCGCAGGACATAACAAAATAAACAGTCGCAGTGGTCAATAACAAAATTGTGACTGAAACTGAAATTTCTTTTCGATTGGTTGAACAGGTAAAGTTGCTAGGGGTTCTTGAATGGGGATATCTTTTATAAACACGTTGTATATTTACAAACTAATATTTTATAATACCATTAGCCTTTTAATAGTCGGGATAATAAAGTAAAAATAATGTGGTGATTATTTTTAAAATGACTTCAACTTTTTATGAAGAAAAAAAATGACATTTTCAGTATTGCATTCATGCAAGATTGTCTAGATTAGAATTTTTGCAGTATTGTGGATGAAATAAGAACTCTAGAACATTTTGCATACAGCTTGTTGATATTTTTTCTATGCTTGCTATTTTATTGTTCTTCTAGTATACCTCTCTTTTTAGTGAATTAGAACTAGCATCTTGCAAAAAGGCATATCAAACAGGAGTGCTCAGAAATAAGTTCATGCTAAAATGAGAAGGTGCCAAAATTTAAACATATTCCGGTCACTTTCTAGATATGAACCTACCACATATAGTGGTAACGCCGCAAAAAGTTGACTATAGTGTCGAAATATGTCAGAGGCTAATTATGAAACAAAGTTGTTGGATGGTACATTTTAGTGTTTCAAGTATGTCTTACTCCATTTTTAATTGTTTGCAGCTATTTTACTTTCACTAAGGCCTTCTGTTACATTGACAAATATTCACCTGTAACGAATGTATAAGTAAAAAATGAGGAATAATCGAAGGCGTTATATGTTCAAGTATTCATCAAATACTTCCATTGCTTCTTCTTCACTTGGCACAATTACTTTATGTGTTACCCAATAGATATAGCTACTTGTATCTAAAAAAAAACATATGAGAATCGTTTTGCCCGCTAGGATCATTTTGAGCTACCAATCCCTATTTTGTATTAGTTATTAGTATTAAAGTTATAACACAGCATTACTAAACATACATGAAGTACATTCTTACAAACTGGTTTAAAACTGTAATAAATCTGTCATTTAAAACAAACGAGAAAGTTCTTAATTCTAAAAATATAATAGCCATTTAATCCTTCAATTTCGCATTTACAGAGAAGCAAGAAAAAACATTAAAATAATAGAGACGTATCTATTGTCTAATAAGAAATCAATAAAGCAATAATATATGCAGTTCGTTATTTAATGTAATTTTAAGGAGGACAAATCTAAAATTTGTGTATAATTAAAAGAAAAAGGTCAATACTTAAATGGATAAGACTCAATCGTTTTGACTAAAATGTCATTGACATCCAGTCGGACAGATTAAACTTTTACGAAACAAGATCAAATTCAATTTAAACATTTTACTATTTTTAACATCTCCCAAGATTTATATTTTAATATTTCCCAAACATTCCACCACAAACCAGAACAGAAACGGAATCGAACAATCAGAAAACATCCGGATACCTCACGTTTTTCTGGAACGGACCTACGTGAATAAAAAAAGAAACAGGAAGGGGGGCGGGCAGAAAAGGCCCCTTAAGTGATTCATATTACATGGGATGGAGCTTGTTGAGAGGTCGTTTTCTAGTCACGTTATGTCCGGCAATCATCTAAGTGGTCAAGGAAATCTAGAACCTAATCTGACAATAACACATCACTGGTCGCAATTTCTCCTGCCCGATCGAGACTAGAATTTAGAGAAAGAGAACGGAAATCGGTTTGCTTATGCTATGCATTCAACAGCGTTTTGGATGATGTTGTATATTTCTTTTATGGGACTTCATAGATTATTGAATTAATGCATTTATTTGCGGATTGTAAGGCATTGAGACAGAACATACTGTGTTTAATACAAACCTTACTATGATCTCATAAATAGTTTATGAGTGCAGAGAATTTGAAGTGCATGTATAGAAAACTGGATGCATTTATTTGTTTCTTGAATTTAAAAAGAAATATTTACACAGTATGTTAACAAATAATTATACTTTTTAGATATATAACGAAACACTAATTATATTAAGCTCGAAAATAAATATTCAATTAAACTAAGTTCCATTAGAATCGATTCAACGTCTGACACTATTAAAAAAGTATAAAAGGAATTAAATTACAATCGTATGCTGAAAATTTAAAACTTTGAAAATATCTTTGTGTTCATAACAAATACTAAAACATTCAAAATATGTTTATAGATAATTAGTATTTATTAAAAGCACGCAGATTTATGGTATTTTTCCAAAAAAATACAACAAATTTGTAATATTACAATCAAAAAATTAATTAACTTAAAACCTTTATTGACAACGTTAATCAAAGGTTACATTCTGAAGTTTGTAAAAATATGAGATCACATTCTCAGAAACCAAATTCTTTCAAAAGAATTTTTTGTATTAGTTAAAACTGAATACCCCAATTCGGGAACGAGTTAGCTTATCATAGTGAAGATCCTTTTGCAAACATTACAAGTCTTGAATGTTCCAGTCTGGGGATTGAAGAAGGATGGTATTTAATTAAAAATCGCCCGTAGATTATAACTGTTAATTATGACGGTTGACGGCAAATGTAAAGTTTTACATAGATTAAGACGTAATTTTTGATTAAGCTGCAATTTTATGTGCAATTATTCTGTAATTTACTGTAAATGTTTATTTTGCAGCTAATATTTAATAATAACCTTCATTAGCCTTGTCGTTTCAGTTCGTTCCTTCACGTTTTCACTGTTAAAATGATCCTTTAAGGGGTTTTTGCTCTTCTGAACATACATATGCGTGTGTGCTTTAATTTTGAATAAAATAGTTTTATCTCATGTGAATGTGTAAATCCCGCACATTGACACACACATTTTATTTTTACTTCCCGTTACACAAAACATTATTTGAGTGTTATTGAAATTTCCTAAGTTGAATTCGTGAATATTTTCTAATATTTCACGAAATTCATACAGCCAGGCGTCGCAGTCGGTCCATTTTTTTTAAACTCCTTCCTTCATCAATTTTATTCCTTCCTTCTATAAGTTTTATTTATATAGCCTAGTATTTTAATGGTTTAATAGGCGAAACCTTAACATCTAGCATTCAACATATGAAGAGCATTTAAGAACTGTTGAAGCATCATTGAAAGCAGCATTGGATTGTTGAAGCAGTATTGAAAAGAAATTTTAACAGCTGTTGAACATTTTACTCTATTATTTATAGAGGTAGGAATTTAAAAAAACAGGACCGTCTGCGACGCCTGATATAGCTGAAAAGAGCATTGTAGGACAATCATTTACCTTTCAAAGTATCTTGACAGTCATCGTTTATGGGTGATAACAACTTTTTAATACTGAAACAGAGATTGAAAATCAGGATTTTATTCAAAAACTTATATAAAATACGCTTTCCACTTGTCGTTTTTAAGTGCAATAGGTTTTTGAAAACAATTATGAGATTGCTCTTTAATTGTCCTCTTTAATGTGAGATTTTTTTTCGTGTTCGTAGAGGTTAATGTAATAAGGACGAAACTAATTTTATTAAAAGAAATTAAATAAAGCCCTATCCAGTATCACCAAAAATATTCCAGTCTTCATTTCTCGTTCTTTCAGATATATGAAGATAAATGTTTTACTTTCTAAAAGCTGAGATAAAAGTATAAGTAATTGTTTGGAACGAATATAGCATTTTTTAAGCGATAAGTAATGTTTAACATTTTTCTAAAACATTTATTTACATAACATAATTAGATTTTTTAGCATTCAGTGTGCGCGAGGTACATTTATTCATTACTGATACGACCTAGGGTTTAAAAAACTGTTAACTTTGTGGTTGCAGTTTAATGGAAAAACACTTATTGTAAAAAGAAAACTTATAAACAAATTGCACTTAAATAAAAAATAAAAACATACTTTTTAGTTCTAGAAAAATATGAAATAACAATATTTAAATTGTCTAAAATGACTATAAAGATAGTTATGAAAACAATATCAACAATATTCTACATATAGTGAGAAGGATTCAAAATATTTCGCGAAATTACGGAGAAAACGTAGTCTTGCAATGTGTGTAATGCAATTCTTTCATAAACTAGACATTTTGATAGCGGCTTCGATGTAACAATTTCGGTACTAACATTCTACAGATTCTTGAAAAATGAAGTGTCAGTTTCTATAAGTCTCATGCCGCAGAATAAAACTGGGTTAGTAAATTTTCTTTCATATTTATCACACCTAAAAAGCCGTACAAATATCTATATGGAGCTTTGCAGTCTCTAGAAATTATGGCGTTGAGCAGTCTAAAATGATGCAACGATTTAGCTTCCGCCAAAGTAATCAATTTCCATAAAGTATAAGTTAGTTTACAAAATCCTTTTATAAACTCACGACTGCAGAGTGCAATTCAACTTTCGTGTCATCGACTCTGATAAACCTAAGATAGATGCAACTGAGTACAGTAAAAATAATATACGAGATGTAAAACATTCAGAAAAATGTATATACGTACATGTATTTCTCTAATTTGTTTTAGATTTTAAATGTGTTACTACCGCTAATCGAAAGTTAAAGATCTGGTGATTCTGAATGTCTGTTCAAAATTTATAAATAAAAAAATTGTGATTCTATTCGATATTTTGGATTAGTACCATGTCGTTAGCTACGGTTCCCTATCATTATCTGTTACACATTGTAAAAAAACAGGTGTAATATCAATCCATTCTCGCCTGAGACTGTACAAATGGGAACTACTATAAAGCACTGAATTTTAGCCTACTGTAAAAATTATTACTAAATGCATTTCTGTCAGAATTTGAATGAAACCTTTGAATGAAAATTCACACATGACGTATATTTTCATCATTTAGAAATGATTACTTAAAATTTCTGCATATTAAGTGCACTAATAGTCATTTTTAACGAGAAGTGCAACGACAAGTTATACAGTAGCCCTTATCAACATTATATATATATTGCCAGCATACAGAAATAAGTATCCTGAACTTAGATAATAACTTCTAAGAAATTTGTTTAAAAGATTAAATAAAAAAGTAGTTAATGGTAGAAAATCTCACAACTTTACATTTTAGAGTAGATTGCACTTTTTCTCTCAAAAAACTAAAATTAGTTTCATTCAGCAGCTTTCTTTTTATATGATAGAAAAATACTAATAAATAAATGCACTTATAAATTTTGTGTAATAAGTTATTGTAATAAATGTAATTTCAAAAAAGTAAATTACTTCGCTTCAGAGCAACTGTTCTTACAAAACGTAAAAAAGTTAAATGGTTTTACTGTTTAAACGCACAATAAAAATTTTTATGCCTCATTAATTTGATTTATTCAAATTTAAAAGAAATTTGTGTCTTTTTTATGTGTTGTACATTATTGCTCTTATTGTATCATTTGTTCATTTTTTTTCTTGAAAAAAGTCATTAGAGTTACGATAATATAATGCTTAAAATGTATAAAAAATATCCATGTAAAACTAAAAATTTCAAAACAGATTACCAATGATTATAAAAAAGGGACAGTAAAATTTCTGCACATATCAACATTTAAGAATAATTTTAGGGGCTAGAAAACTTCTGTGCAAAACTAATTTGAAGATGCTGTAAACCAAAGTGATTAATCACATTTAAGATGCTTTTTGCTTTCTAAAACGCTGCTTCGATGCAGTGTAACCTAATATTTTTATGATTGTAAAACAAAGAAATTAGTAACGATAGTAAATAACTCGGAAATTTTAAGTGTAATAATAACAAAAAAAATTGCAGGTTACGCATTTTTTAAAAGCCTCATCATTGCTTATGCCTCGGTTATATTTATGTGTCGATTTTTTTCCTGTTGTTCAAACGATTCTTATTTTCTACATCGGTAATTATTGGATGATTCATGCTGTACTCATTTATTGAAACAATTTTAGTGGGCCTTATTTTATTTTTTTCTGTAAAAATGAAATATATAACTTTGGTTTATTTTTCCTACATTTAAGAAATATATAGGTTTAAAAAGAGAATATGAGTTCTTCAAAATAAGTTAATCTGCGGAAATATCTCAATTTTGGACATATATCTATTATTTAACTCCGAATTTTTTAATCACTATCTCCTCATAATGATAGCTTCTCCTCATGTCTTCCTCAGGGAAGGAAGACTTTAAACCTCGTATGAATACCTAACTTCTTTTTGGCGTGTTCATCTAAAGTTAGAAAATCGAAAATTTTGTCTTTGAATCGAAGAATACACAAATCACTTTATTAATACGTAAATCAGGCGCGTAGCCAGGAAAATTTTCCGGGGGGGGATATGCGCCTGAAAAACCTTTCGGGGGGGGGGATATGAACTTAAATCTGTATAAATAGACTGAGTTTCATCACTAATCCAAAAATTTCGGGAGGGGATATATCCCGATATCCCCCCCCCCCTGGCTACGCCCCTGACGTAAATCACACATGATTTTCTGTTTACCTTACTGTATGCGTTTTAGAATTTTTCTTCAGATAAGATTAAAAAAAATTATAAATATACGCAGCATGGAAGTTGGAGTTTTATCAATAAGTTATTTATTAGTTAATTTTCTTAGGTTTAATAGTTAAACTATAACTAATAAGTTTATATCCACGACTCAGAAACGAAAATTCTTTTGCCATTTTAGTAGAAAATATATGATATTCTGAAAACTTGGAAGTACTTTCTAATAAATATTATTAGAATAAAACAATCAAACACCTGTTTCCTCCCGAAAAGAAAAGCTGTACGTGAAGATTCTTAATCTGTCAAAAAAACTTTAATTTTCAGTAAAACTGAGAAAAAAACTTCAAAATTGCACTTGTCTTTAATTTTATTTTCACTGTGGGCTTTCGTATTCCCTTAGATGATATATTACAAGATATGGTCTAATGTCATATCATTTTTTTAAACTTGCAGTATGAGTGTACAATCTTGTTAAGCAAAAACTTTCAACCTGATCTTCCTTTAAAACAAAATATAACAAGTTATGAACCGGCAAAGTAAAGCCAATCTTCTATGTACAGCGATATACATGCAAGGGCCCGATGTACTTACTAACCTTTTATCCCATCACGTTTTGACACCTGTTTTATGAACATGTGCTCCAGTTGTAACACATTTTTGACATTCAGGAAATTGCCCTTCTTTTCTGGAATGTAATAAAAAAATAAGTAGGAATGAACTAGGTGAGGGCGCTGAATAGGATTCTTTTATTTTTCAGAAAGATCAATTACTAACAAAAGCATACTTTTTTCTCTCTTTCGCGTTATTAGTATTTTTTTATTATTATCATTTTCGTGATAGCAACTAAGTATATTATTCAAGGCACGACATATTTCCTGACATATTCCTTAATGGAATAAATTTTACGCACTATTGACTGAAAGGAAACAACTTAGGGTATCTAGGAGAGCGACGAAGTTCAACGTAGAAGAACGTGGGTGGAACTGCAGTGGAATGCAATTTGATAATGATATAGGAGAAGGTAAAAGATGCACACATATTAGAATACCTTTATTTATTTATTGAGTTTGGAGGGTAGCTTAGTACTTGCCTTTGGACATTCTTAACTTTTTTTTTCTTAGTGTGTGATCGGTAATATTCAATCTCTTTCATTGGAAAATCTGAAAAACCTGTAGTAAAATGTGTGCAGTTACTAATAATAAATTAAAATACATTATGGTGGTAATTAAAGTTATACATTTTAGATTTACGTAGAGTCCTTTCTGGTGGACATTTTTCCCTAAAACTTCGTAAAAATGTACGTTTTGCTATTTGAAAGCGAAATAAAAATATAGTTCAAAATTCAAGAAATAGAGGGAACTTTTCAAGAAGAAAGAAAGTTATTCACATTTGGAATGTTTTAAAAATGCCAGTAAGTATTTTTTCGTAGATATTCAACATCTTTTTTAAGTGTGTCTATAGAAAACATTAATAATTAGCTAATGATTTTCTTATAGATACTTTCTTTCAGATTCAAAGCTGATTTTTATTTATTTTAGACATCACTAAAATACACATATGTATTATTTTTTTTTTACTGGATCGTACCTTGCTCTTGTAGAATAGACATGCATTAGAAAGAAATCTGCAATATCCTAACATTCTTCAACACCATCAAAAAGGCCAATTTATCCTGCTAAGTGGAAATATGTTTTATAACAAGACTTAATAGATTATAAATATATAAATCTTCCACTGCAAACAATTTGGCACAGAAACATATGAAAGAAGAGCATGTACTGTATCCTCTCATAATTCTATTGGAATTAATCAACAAAGTGGGGAGGGGGAGGGCGGTGGCTTGGAGGGTAAAGACCTGCCCACTACCAAACTAATCGCTTAATCTCACGGTCGTGAATTCGATTCCTACTCTATCCCCCGGATGATTAAATTTTCTTTCTCTGTGCTGTCCACTTTATTCAACGAGGATTTATAAGGGGTTTCTTGCATCAAAGCCCAAAAATCCGAGAACAAATCTTCAACTGCAACGACAACTTCCTCGACAAACTTCAACCTCAACAGATTTTGTTCATTTCTGGTGTTGCTGGGAGAAAATTACATTAAGGGTGGGTGATATAAGACGGATATGAGATGTTTTAAATGAGTTTATATCCACTTAATACATGGACGACACTGTATGTCTGTTTGTGGGGAAAGTCCAAATCAGGGGCCCTGCCCCAAAAAAGTACTGCATTTTAGGGTTGAAGCATACCTGCGTTATACTAGTACGTAAACTATTACGATAACATATATTTTTCCTGAGAGTTTCAGGCAGGTGCGGGGGGGGTGAGGGTTGAACATCCCTGCTCATAGGTATGGGAACCCATGTTTTATACCCATGTAAAATTCCCATAACTGCGAACAGACTTCCCGAGTCCGTATACTTGACCGAGTTTATGAGCAGCACAAAACCGACAGATCCAGAGATTTTTTACATTTATACTGGAATATAATAAAATAGTTAAATAGTTAGGCAAAAGCTTGGTGTAGTAGACCAGGATTTTTTCATTTCTCACAAAGATGACTTGCCATCAAAAGCGACCCTGTTCTCCTCAATGATAGAAGATGTTCATGTTATTCAGGTCACGTCAGCATTCCCTGCCATATCCCTCAATGGAATAAATTTCGCACCCTGCTAACCATTGGAAAACAAATTATGTACGCTAGTGGTATGTGCTACTGAGCGAAAAAAACTGCAGTGGAAGAAGGAGTATGTATAGATATGCGTCGTAATGTATTTCGATAATCGGGATCATAGAGATGTTGCAAATGGAGCTGCATTTTTTTTTCTTCCTGGATTAGAATGTGCAAATATATATTTTCGGTATTTATAATATTGATTTTTTGCAATGATTAGTGTATTTTTTAGTAAAGTATATTCAAGATACTTAAAATGATTGAATTATGTTAAAAATATAATATTTGCTTAAAAAAATTGTTGTCATTTTATAGTATTAAGCAGTAAAATATGAATCAGCTTGCGCAAACGAAGGCAAGATAAATAAAAAATGAAGGAAAGGGAACAAAAAAAGATATAGGCATTTTCTTAGTTTTATTCTTTGGTATGCTAATGTTTGTTCATCTTACTTTGACATTTAATTCTCCTAAAAAAGAGAGAATGCTTCAACTGCTTAGAAGGATTTTTTTCAGATATTTTTGGTTTTAAAATGGACAGGATACAAATACACACTTATTGTTTTTAATTTGAGTTGTACAAATTTACCGATTTAGCAACGTATATATTGTATCAATGTGTATTAATATCGCATGTTCTTAAAAAAAGTATTAAAAATGCATTTCCAAATAATAGCACATAGTAAAAGAATAAGTTGGAAAAAAAACCTCAAAAATTCTTTATTTTTGGATTTTCTTTGTGTTGTGATACCATACACGTTTTATAATTGATTTTCACATATTTATCATCATTTATATAAGAGCTGTTCCTCTTTCACTTTACGTAAACCGAAGAAATTTCAAGCTTTCCTGCGTGACCAACAGTCTTATCGTCAGACTTAAGCATCCTCTCTAAAACTACGAAACGTGTTAGAACAGTTTAGAGTTTTCCTTAAGGTGTTTCCTATTCAGTTTACAGCTTTTTTTTCCCGACTACTTTATTTCATCAAATGACATCATTGTCTTTTTTTTTCTTCTTGCGCAGCTTTGTTTTAGTACTTTCTTTTCACTTTTAAATGATTGTCTTTTGGTCTAAAAAATGCTGAACATTTAGTGGATATCTATATTTTATTCAAAAAGAAAAAAGAAACTATCGTACCATAAAAAAGAAATAGAAAGAATGTAGCGAAACAACAGCCAAAATTTATATATACGTACGTAGCTCATTTTCTTAATAATAGCCATGAAAATTAAATTTCATATTAGACGGCACGCAAACAATGTTATTTTTTGAAGAACCAGTGATGCGAGATAAGTCTAAGCATTGTTCTAATGTTCCTCACTCTTCTAGAAACTTTGAAGTTCCAGACAATTCTCAAATACAGCGTCGAGAGGGAAATCACTGTACTCTAGTTCGAGGCTATAAATGTCTGTGTTTTAAAATGTGCATGTTTGATCACCCAGATTTTACCTTCGACTTAACAATCATTTATTTATTTTTCTTTTTTAAATAATCCTCCCTGTATAGAGAACGGCCAGTCAGCTAGTATATATATGCATGTAAATGTGCATATGCATGATCATTTAAAATAATGTTGATCGTCAAATGTTACAGAGCAATATAATTTTAGTACCCGTTCTTACTGCGATAGAAAGCAGAAAGTTTTTTTAGAATAGCCAAATTCTAAAAAGTTTACCCTAAATTCCGATCAAAAAAATCTCTTTAGATATAAACGAAACTGGGGTGAAATAGTTTTTACGCTAAAATCTGTTAACCTAAATTGGTTTCTAATGCATTTTTAACTCGTAATACTCGTTTTACTTGTAAATTTAAATCTTAAATTATTGAAAGCAAAAAATAAAAGCACAATAAATAAAGCTCGTTTTCCAAATCTACTGAAAGAATGAAAGCTTGTCACTTTACAAGTGTCTATCAAACATACAAAATGTAATTTTTTATAAAATCCCAGTACACAAAAATTCGCAATAGGTAAAATGGAATCCATGCATTAGTAGTGTTCTGTACAAAACTTGGGCAGTTTATCTTAAAAAGTAAAGAAAGTGTGAGGATAAATTTATGCTGACTTAAAGCAGTACTCCATGGCCTCAAAAAGAAAAGAAATCATATCCAATGATCGCCTTTCATTGGACCTACACAAATTACGAAAGAAAGCGTTCGCATAAATACTGTTATTACTATTGTATAGTCACTCACAAAATTTGATTAAGCATATTCCTTTCTAAGACTAAGGTCTGAATCTTTGTAAATCACCTCACTAATATCTAGTTCATAGTTTAGTAATTGGTTTTTCTTTATTAAGGGGACGTATAAAAATTTTCATTTTGTATTTATTTATAATCTAATCTTTTGAAAACTCAATCGAGAACATAAATTTCTGTACTTTGTTTTACGTAACTTTGTTATTTTTTGTATGTCTATCCTCAATATTTATGAATAAAAGCCTAGATTAGAGTTTTTGGGACACCACCAAATTTAATGACCAAATAAATTGATGAAATATTTTTTTTCTATCTCCCGTTATTCTACATTCACAACCTGCTTTATCAACTAATTGAAAAAAAAATCTAGACACTATTCATAGCGAAAAAAACAAACAATTTTTCAAGTATGCTCGATTTTTTATTTATATTTACAAAATCTTCTTAATAATGTTTTACTTTGATTTTTCACTTTCATATAATTTCATATTCTAATTAAATTCCGCTTCATACATAAAGGATAAATTCTCGTTATAGGAAAAAAGTTTTTTCTAAACTATTAATAAAATAAATTACCCACGAAGGTTAATAAATATTGTTTTAAGTGATTAAAATGACTTTTTCTGGAAAGTTAAATAACATTTTTATGCAAATTAGGCCCAAACATATATGCAACGTCAAAATTTGCGTGAAATGTTTGCAGAACACACATCATTCATTTGAGGTATTGGCATGGAACTCGAAAAATTACGCTCATTATAGTAGTTCTAATTTCTATATAAAAATAACTTACATAGAAAATAATTTGACATACACAAGGTAACGTTAATTACATATTTTCTAGCATATTTATTGCTTAATTAAGTGAGTTTCTCTACATTTCATGAATGTAAATAGTGTCACAGATTGATTGATCACAAATTTCGCTGATTTATTGTAATATACATGGAAACTGAAATGCGGGCGTTTTTCTATACCCCACAAAACAGAAAGCTTTCATTTAATATTTAGAAAAAACATGTAATAAACACCGAAATGCAATAAATCTGTTTAAAAACAGAAATTACCTTATTTTGCAATTTCTTACTTTTATGTCTGTGTACCTATTCAACCAAATATTATCCATTCTAACTTGAATAAATACATTATTCTCAAATATCACTATATTCCCGAACTGAAAATCTTTAAAATTTATTTTCAACTGTTTGAAAATTAAGTATATCGAACCCATCGTTTATTGATTGAACTATAACTTTCGATCATAGCAATTATGGTAAACCAACTGCATGGATGTTTAAGTATAGTGATTAATGATACAGTGATAAAGGTAAGTATATAAAGGGATTCACGTTTTCTTAATATCTTTACTAAACGACTATGAAGTTTCCAACAGTACAATCATTTTCTTTTTCATTCTTGCGACACTGGTACTTCAAGTTTTGGCCGGAGTGTGCCATTGAAAGGTACCAACGCAAATGATGGCCATTTATGAAGAGACACCAAATGGGCGGCCATCATTACTTTTAACAATGACATCTTAAACACTCAAGTTTCGAAAGAATGATACTTTAGTCAATACTCTAATTTGAAGGATATTCCAAACATTAGAATAGCATTAATTTAGACTAGTTTCTCAGGCCTAGTCTGAACTAGTCTTAATTTGCCAACTAATTTTTCGCTCTAGTTTTATAACACGATCCCAACTGAACCAAATGTTTAGTTAAAATTTCCGTCAAGTCATTTCATCAAAGTCAGAACTATGAATTTGTGGAGAAATTGATTCATGGACTATTATTGAAAGGGACTTAGTTTCGGAACAAAAAGATTTACGTCATAATTTTGGAGAGCCTTTAAACTGAATTTCAGAGATTAGAAAAACTCCTATCAATCTGATGTTTAAATTTCTGTGCCAAAATATTTATGAAAATCAACCCAGATGTATTAGTGTTGACATATATAAATGTGTTTTAGTACAAATGCGATTTGGAATGACAATTGTTTAACAGACGAAGTGAGAAATATATCCTCAATTGATATTATAATTAGTATAGTTTTCTACACTTAAGTTCATATTTAGACGTATATTACAATCTCCAAGAAAAAGGTTCGAATGAGACGTAAATAGCACAAAAGTATGATGTTTGGTAATTAAGCATTTATTTAAGCTCTTTCTCGAAAGTCACAAATAGGTGTTTGCTAATTTGCTTCTAGCAACAGACTGATGCTTCAGTGTGCCACTATATTGGGAATGCAAAACTACAAAGTTTTTTTTTTCTTTTCAAATTACTAATAAGAGCTCAGCAGGTGTGACGAAAGTGATTCTTCATCAAAAGGTTCACACCTCTCTCTCTCTCTCTAAATAATATTAGCGTTTTTTCATGAATAATTTAATGCTTAAATGAAGTATTCTCCCAATATAAATCCTGAAATATTTAATACTAAAATGTATATGATGAGGCTTAACGCGCTTAATGCTACAATCAGAATTTTTGTTTGTCTGATTTGTTAATTTAAGCTGAAATGCTTGCTCTATGCACAAAATTTAATAAAAAAAGCAGTCAAGAAATGCACATTCAAAATATTTAGTTACTCATTACTGCTATTTTTTGCAAATTTATATGCATTTCATTTTTTTTTCAATACAAACAATAAAACAAATAAATATAGCATTATTAAAAAACATTTTAAAACTTTAAGGATATTTTGTAAATTTTCATATAATATTTAAAATAAATGATCTGCTTTTTCATTAAATATAATTCTATTTTTATTACTTGAGTTACATTGACCATTTAATTTTATTTAAAGCTGAAAATACGCATTCAAACTCCTGTGTTTAAAAAATATTTTATGCAGCCTACACAATAGAAAATAGCTCATTGTACATAATGTTACACTTCAATTATGAAAGAAAAAAGAAGAAAGAAAAGAAAAGAAAAAAAAGATCCGGAAAGAAAATTTTAGCAACATGTAAACTTAAAAGTTTTTCAGAAATATTTAATCTCCTAGGATTAATTAAGCATATTTTAACTAAAAAGGTTTTTGGTAATACAAGCCCCATTATAAATAATTGTTTAGTTTTATACTCTGCATATACATGTGCAATAAAAATAAATGCATGCCAGATTATAATCCTTTCTACATACATTACGCACACACACAAAAAAATAAAAGAAAAAAGAAAAATTCCATCGGATTACTTTTAGAAATACCCTATTAACAGTGAGTTTAACATTCTGGTGTTTCTTTTTACAGATTATACAATGTTAACATCTAAATTGAATAATAAACGCCGTCAAAAACAAAATGACTTTTGAAATTTTTTTTTTTCGTACGTGACATTTCCTTGGATAATTGGTTTTCAAGTTTTTTCAAGCAACATATTTTTTGCTGTTAAACACTTCAAACTGCAATTTTTGCGTAGTAATCTCACGCATTATGCTTTTGAATGGACTATTTTGATTATCTCGTACAAAAGCTGAATTTGTAAGAAGTTTTAATAGAATGTGTTTGGTGTTAATTTCCATTATTGTATTTTTAACTGCTTTTTGTGTGGTATTTTGCCGTGTATATTTTATATTTTTGTGACTGTGTTTTCCATACATTAAAATGATACACTTTCTTACTGTTGCGAGATTCTTTTAAATATATCATGAGCAGTCAATTTCTGCGACTTAGCTTAACTTATTTGCTCATGAATGTCTTTTATTTTTATACATTATTTAAGGCTGTTCCACCTGAAGAGGTATCGTCGCCACAGGACTTTTGAACAACTTTAAGAACAAACCAATGATGTGAAAAAAATTAATAATGCTTCTTCAGACGGTTTACTATGGACTGATACTAACAGGAAAACTGTTTGCATTATGTAACTTTCAGGAAAAAAAATCATAAGCGAAAACATTTACCTTCAGAAGTGGTCCGAGGAGTTGCCTGTGTAGGAAAATATTGCAAAATTCTGAATG
Organism: Cheiracanthium punctorium; assembly: GCA_038373885.1. Classification (NCBI taxonomy): domain Eukaryota; kingdom Metazoa; phylum Arthropoda; class Arachnida; order Araneae; family Cheiracanthiidae; genus Cheiracanthium; species Cheiracanthium punctorium. The sequence continues at coordinate 771,189 of JAWZYV010015670.1, read as the reverse complement.
TTTAGCACTTTTACCTGGGTGTTTCGTACCTCTTATAGTTTCTTCGTTTGTAACAGTTCATAGTACAACTTGTAAAGAGGCATTCTAATTTTTTTCCAGAGTCTTTAGCTAAGTTTAATGTGAATTAAAATTACTCGTAATTATGTTAAAATGTTTCGTTATTTTCCAAAAAATATTACTTTATGATACATTTGCAATATAATTTTCGTCAAGTTTTATCAATCGATATAGCAAGAAACAATAAACATTGATCTCCAAAATATACTTAATTCGTGTATACTTATATCATTTCTTTTTAAAAGACTTTCTTTGTATCATGTTTAGATCCAGTTTTAATCCAAAATGTATGCAACTGATGCTTAAAATTCCAATCACTGACTATTGCTAACCACCCAAAATATTTCATATATCTAAAATACCCTCACATTATTAAATATTATTTGGCTTCAAATCTTGAAAAGTACTATATAGCAATACTAAGTAGATTAAAATTTAGGTCTGATTTTCTTTGTACTTGGCTTTTTTAATAAAACTGATTGTTTTTTATATTTTTATTCAAGTAACCATAGTTACACTAAAAATTGTGTAAGATCTTTTTAAGTTATACAACATGTATGTTATATTTTTTAATATTTAGTAAAACACACATATATATCTGTGCGAATAAGTAAAACACACATATATATCTGTGCGCGTTTTTTTAATTAAAGAAAAATTGTACTTAAAAACAAATTTAAATTTCATGAGAGTGTAAATAATTGAGTGCAATAATTGTTGTAAAACTCCTATTGATTCAATTATTATTGATACAACGCAGTTTCTTACTATCCAAAACACACTCATATTTAGTGTTTTTTTAAACATATCTTCATTTAAAAATTAATTTATTATCACATTAAATGATTTTTGTCCTTTTCTTCATCGGTAAAACTTGTTTTGTTTGTTAAGATTGGGTGATTAATACAAATTTTGAAAAAAAAGTTTTAATTAGCAACTTTACTGAAAGAAAAAAATTACAACTTTTCAACTGAAGTCTAACGAATACAAAACCTTTCTGAAATTTTAAAAAAATATATTATGGCAACAAATAAATACTGACACTATTCACAGTTCATAATGAAGAAAAAATTATCCATACATTCTTAAAAGAAGTTTTTTAACAACCAATTTAACATAGCCTTTTATTTTTCTGAAATACTTATTTTCTGAAATTCTTATTTTTCTAACAGACACGTGAACTCATCGACCGAACGACGGATCTCTCCTGAAAACAAAATGGCTATACAGACTGTCCTGATATAATGCGATTTTTTAAGAGAGTTTGCGATTTTCAAAATTCAAAATTACCTTTGTTCCATCGACACCTCAAAAACATTCTTTCAACGTAAATTTCTTAGATGTTACGATGCTGTTATAGTTTATAGCTTATACTGGACACTGTCTGAAAAGGTTGAGAGTATAAGGCAACGTTTCTACTAAAATTATTGTAAATTTATTTCTTTTATATAATTGTATTATTTTAACTGCTAGGTCGTTATTATTATAAGAATAATAAGAATTCCTCAGATTTTCATAATGCAGCTCTTATGAGGTAAGAAATGAAAAAAAAAAAATAAAATGGTTCTTTTTTAAAATTTAAAATTTATCTAGCTAGCATTAATTAATTCTAAAAATGAAAGAAACGTGGAGGTTACCTTTTTCATTAATTTGAAGGCTGTATTTTTTTTCTGATTTGTGTTCTTATAATCATTTTACAAATGACTTCAAAAGAACATATTGATTACTTTTTATATTTTTGTTCAATTAACCAACTTTTTAAAATGAAAATTTCATTGGAAATTAATTTTAAACATTTAAACTCGTTTAATTCTTTTTCCATATCTAGATAAGTGATTTACATGCACATTCACAACTTTCAGGGATGAAAAAAATGCACTTCACTTGCAATCAGCCTTTCCAATAAATTAAAAATGTAAAAATGATAAAGATATAATTTTTTGGCTGGAGAGAAGTACATTTTCTTCAATTCAATGGAAACCATTTTATTGTTGAACTAATAAAAATCCGCTTGACAATATGATAAAAAGTTTTCAAAACTATCGTGCAAATGACCATACTTACACATCATAAATAATGTGACACGTTATTTATGTAACACGTTATACACGTTATTCTCTTCATATAGTGCTTGTCGAAAGATAACTAAAATGCATGATATATACGACGAAGGGGAGGGAGGGGTTTGATGCATCTATGAACACTTGCTCTTAAAATATAATGAAGTTAATTGCATAAGTACTGTAATAAAAGATTAACACGCAAACAATAAACAACGAAGTTTAATTTATCTTTTTAAATCTATGTGCAAATACATATTCCATTTCCTGCTGAAAAAACTATTCAGTCTTCTCTCATAACTTGCTAACCGACTCAGTAAAGATCAGGGAGCGAATGTCAATTAATTTTATCTCACGTATGTCAAATGTACTGTATGCATTCGCAAGTAAAATAGTGAAGCAAAATAGTATCGAATAAAATCCGTCTTCGCGATATATCCAGACGCGATATAACGAGTGAAGACTATTTCATACTAGATTACGGGAAAGAAATCATTCTAATATTTTTTTTTCTTAAATAACGCCTCATATTTTTTCCTCATCAACTATAATTTGAATTATAACAAAAAAAAAAGCTCCAGAGGTGATTTATCGGTGTGTGATATCCTCTAACCCTTATAAGGTATTCTATAAAGTTTAACAACGTCGAAAGCGAAAAATTTTGTAATGTCAAAAATTCCTGCATAAAAAAGGAAAAAAAACTTACCGATTAAGCAGAAAAATTCTTCTTCCACTGCAAAAACTGTTGGAGCATGTTGGTCATGAGGATTTACTTCTTAAGCTCACGTAAAAGCTTCTTAAGCTTGTTAATTTTGTATCTGCCAGTTGGAAGAACCATCGTCATATTCCAAGAGGTCAAAGAATCATTTGGCCAGTGCCAGTGGTAGTTCACTAACGAAAAAAATTCACTCACAAAATCAGGAATCATTCTTCAATGCGATGCAAGATCGAGTCTCGTTAACGATTGGTTTTAATTTACTTTTTAAATTATTGCGTTGATTTGTTCACTATATCTGACTGGGGTCTTTGAAGAAGGTGATCTAAATCAGCATTTCTTTATCTTTTTCCGTTAACAGTGTAAGACACCATTTGGTTTTTATGGAAGTTGCAATTTAATGTTTGACAAACTAATAAAGACTGCGATGGTTACATTCTACTGATCATAAGGATATTGGGAATTTGTATTTTACATTTGGAGCTCTATCCGCAATAGCTGGAACTGCTATAAGTGTTTTAATTCGAATAGAGTTAGGACAGGGTGGTTCTTTTTCAGGCGATAATCACGATCAGTTGTATAATTTTATTGTAACTGGTCATATTTTGTCAAGATTTTCTATTTTTAGTAGTACCGATTTTAATTGAAGGTTTGATAATTGAATAATTTATGTGTTTAGTAGTGTAATAGCTTACCTTTAATGTCAGGGACGCCTGATACAGCTTTTCCTCGTATGAATAATTTAAGATTCCTATTATTCCACCATCTTTATTTTTGCTATTCATTTCATCTAAACACACTTTGAGGAGCACTTTGAACTTCTCTGATTTTTGAGATAACTATTTTACGGTTTCACGGAATATTTTGTGTAAATCTGGGTGTAGAGTATTATACGCAAATGCAACGATATACTTTTTTGTGGAGATCCTAGTGCACCGCGGAGAAAATTTTACGGAATTATGTTCAAGATCAAGAGCACAGGAAGAGAAAGAAAACATTTACAACACAAACTAAACATTTTAACTAATCAATCTATTTAGAGTAGATATTTAAAAAAGAGAAAACAGTATATTCCGTTGCTTAAATAACTGTACAAGAGTAAAAAAATAAATGTTATGATTGAGAAAAAAGAAGAAAAGAAGTAAAATGGGAGCGAAAAATAATATATCGATTACTATGAATATAAAAAATAATATAGTATGTGCATGAAAGTGGCCATCATTTTATTGATATGAGATAATTTTAGTTAATTAGCTGTTTTATAGAAATGCCGAATTATTGGTCATTTTATAAAGCGGGACTCAGTGGGTGCCCAGCATTGCCCCCTATCAAGCGACGGACGAGTTAACACCCATGTTTAAGCCGGGAGTCGAACCTGAACCCAAAGTATGATAGAATGGTTCTCTAGCCACTGCACTAACTGGCTTGCACCATTGTTTACAATAAATAGAAGGAAACTTCATTGCAATTAAATGCTTGCAAAACAATTATTTTGATGCCAAATTCCTAGTAACGTCTCTTTCAAATCAGTTCAGTCAAGATTTTAATCAAGAGTAAAAATTCAGAACTGCAGTCGACAGTTGTCTCACTGTCTACACAAAAAAATATGTGAAACAAAGAATTATATATTACAATAAATATTCTTCTTTAAATTAAGTTACAAAGAATTGTTTTCATACAAATTGCACTTCAAGCCTAATTTGTGTAGTTTCCATGCTGCAAATGAACACGAGTTTTTGTTGAAAACTTAAAAAGTACTTTTCTATTTTCGTAACTATAACAATAAATGAGCCGTACTTTAGGAAATGACTTTGTTGGGGATGCAACTTCCATGATTTGATGGCGCACATTCAAGTAAATTTCATTTAGCTCTTAGTGTATGTCATTTTTCACAACAGCTTCTTATTAGAAGTTTTCTAGCACACAGCCATTACTCTAAAGAATATTCATTGTAAGAAGAATATCTAGGAATCCTGTTCTACCTAAAGTATTAAATAATATTGTACTTTTCAGTTTGCATTTTGCACCCATGTCAAGTATGCTTGGAAGAATTTTTAGAAAAAATAATTCATTGCCGAGTTCCAGTTTGACTTGTTTTTCTACACTTTGGTATTATATAAAAAAATTATACCCCGTAGAATTATTGGTTGAGTTAAAATTTACGTAAATATTATAATACAATACACACTTTACACTACACTGCATATATTTTTATTAGGAATTATATATTAAACAACGTAACAGAAGTAGCGGTAGTGAAAGTAAAGTAGCTATTTGAAATGTTTCATTTAAAATTTTTTTCAGTTAGAAAAATGAGTGCATCAATGAAAAAATATTCTGCTTTTAATTTAAATGTAAATGACTATTATTAATAACTACTTGTTTGCCCTGCACAATGAATTTATAGCTCAAAACAACGTAGTCGAGATAAAATCTATAAAATTAAAAGAAATAAATCGCTTCCCAGACAGCACAGCAAACTTGCATCAAACTTGCAGCAAGCTTGATTTATCAAGTCAATAAGCTTGAATTAAGCTTGAAAATTTCAAGCGTGTAAGCTTAGTGCAAGCTTGAATCAAGTGCTCCAGTTTACACTTGTCCAGCTTGCATTAAGCTTGACATTTCAAGCTTGAATCAAGCTTAATTTCAAGCTTAAAAAAATTCCAAAATACACCGGGCGCCAGTCGGCGAACTCGCCCCACATATTTTACTTTGCCACGCATTTTCCCCTCTACGCTGAAATTTCAATTTAATTGAATCTGTTTTCATCAAGTGTTCGTGGCTGGAATAGAACCCGGGACCTTTCGGTTCGTAGCCGAGCGCGTTATCCATTCAGCTGCCAAGCTTCGGGCAGTTATGACTAAAGTTTGAAGTGAATTATCAAGCCGTTTTCTGGCCAGATTGATAAGTGGGCGATATGTTATTTGTTTTTTTTTCATAGGATTCATCAAAATTAAAATAATGTTATGTGTGATTTAGAGACTCTACTAATAGGGAAATAAACATAATATAAACTTAAGAGCAGCATACGTTTTAAAACTTTCGCAACACTCATGAGCAGTACTGCAGGCCAAAATTGAGACAAACGACTGATTTTGAAATCAATTTCGTAGTATAATTGTATTCTATTTTGAAGAATTTCCATATTTGGAAATATAGAATGGGTTTACTTACTTAACACAAATTTTGTGTTAAGTAATCTGAAATCAAAGAAACAGATAGTTAAACGTTACTTCGAAATGCTATATCACAGTTGCTAACATGTATGGAATACAAACACTTTAGTCATTTTTGTAAATATTTCTTAAAACAAATATTGAAAAATTTTGCTATTTTTTAACGCTAAAAATTCTCTTTACAAATGTGGTTAGTTATTTTCCTACATATTGGTATGCTATATCGATATAAAGCATTTCGAAGAATTAAAAATAAGTTTAAATTAATTTATACAAATGTAAATTTGAATTATTTTCATTGTTCATACTCTATAATTAAAAAAATTATTTAACTTCTGAATCTTTTTTAATCCTTTGTAATTTTATTTTAAAACCACAAAAGTGTAAGATGTAAGATTTTGGGGCCCTAAAATCTGTAGGCCCTTCGCCGTTGCCCCGTTTGCCCTGCCGGTAATATGGCACTGGTAATAAAATAAAACACATCTTTTACGAACTTTCAGCAAATTTGAGAACGCTAGACAATTAATGTCCATTCTCTTTCACAGATGGCGCCATCACTGCGCACTTTGAAAGCTAAAATCTAGCTAGTATCACTTGTCAAGCTTAAATACAGCTTGATTTAAGCTTGACAATTCAACTTGACTCCTGTAAGCTTGCTGCCAGCTTAAAATGAGTTGAACTGTCAAGCTAGCATTAATACGTCAAATTCAAGGTAATGTCAAGCTTGATTTAAGCTTATGTGCTGTCTGGGTCATTGCCTTGGATATCTTTTCCTCGTTTAGTTACACAAATACAGCTGATTTTACGTCTTTGGAGATTTTATCAGGCGCCTTCCTGTTGTTTTTTAATGACTAAAGAAACATTCTACCACATCAAGAATCCTGGTTTGATTCTCGGCTGGATTTGGTCATCATTTTGTCCGTTCCTTCATAGGAGGAAAGGCTGGTCCACCTATTAGGAGCCCACATTATAAAGTTATCAGTAATACCGGTTTTAGTAGACCCCAGGGTCTATAAACGGCAAGTACTTGCTGTCAGAGAAACAGAAAGAATTATTAGAAATGAAAAGGTTCAACAAAATTTCAATAATAGCTTAGGATAACGTAGTTCAGTGATAAAATATTTGTCCTTACCAAAGGTAAAACAGGCGCGCGTGCATGAATGTGAGAATTAAATCATTTAAAAATATATTTACACGAATTTCATTGAACGGGTGAAATGTTGTAATTTGTTGTTGTTGTGGGTTCAGGTCAATAAATGTCTGAGCTACCTAAAATAAAGCAGATACTTATTGATGAAATAAAACAAATATACGCTTGTGATGTCTTAATTTGATATTTCCGTCACTTTTGAAATTCATACAGTGAATCGTGCTCGAAACTCAATATATCATGTCTATGTGATTATTCCCCAACATTGTTAGGCACATATCAAATGTCTTTTTAGAACAGTTTTATAAAAATATACGTTTTCGTTCCCTCAATATTCTGCTTATTAGCATTTTACAGAAATGTTTATTTAGCAGTTTATTTTATTTTATGTATTAATAAAAGATGTTTCTGAGGTAAGTCTTATCATAATGTTTTCCTAAATATTTCAACAGTTTAGTTAGTTGGAGATGAGATGTATTATTTCGATTTCACAGAAACAACGAAATATGTAGACGTGTTATTTGCTTCACTAACCCCGGTGGTCATCTAGAAATTAAAGACCGTTCAGTTGTAAAAAATGAAAAACGCAACATTTATATAACAAAAAATTAATATATTACATACATCAACTCCCCCACATATTTTCCACCATTTAAACTATCGTTGTATCTTGTCACGAGCTTCCGAAATCCCATGTTATACTATTCTCCCTCCTGTTTTATTAAGTGAAAAGGTCACATCATTCTCCAACTCTTTGTCACCTGAAAATCGTTTTCCGATCAAAAATCTTACAGCTTAGCGAAAAGTTTCAAATCGCTCGGAGCAAGGTCCGGACTTTAGGGTGAGTGATCAAAATTCCAAATCCAGATTGATTCAATAATTGAGACTTCCGAACTTAGAATCACACCGTTTTGAGCACAGCTGTTACAGAAGACTGAAAGAGAAAATGTAATTTATAATTTATTCATAACGTATTGAATAATTATTGTTTTGATAAGAAAGTTTTGAAGAGTTATTACAATCAAAGATTAAAATAAAAAAAATAAACATTTACCTAGTTTAAAATTTGTCAATGTATTTTTTTAATTTGAAACTAAACAGATTGGAAGGAAAGAAAAATAATTTTATTTAGCAACTCTTCGATAATAATGAAACATTCAGGTAAGGCAGAGTATTTCATGTGTTGCTACTTGTCTAAAAACCTTGCTTAAAAGATAAAGGTACCTCTTTTGAACTGACTTTTTTTTCTACACATTTACAAGAAGTGATGTACTTTAAAAAGTTCTTCTAACACAAATTTGTTCTTGCACACTCAAATTTGAATGTATTTTATGCATTATAAATATATATTTTTTGCTGGATTCTTTTCATGCGCTTCCATAAATTCATTTAATATTTTTTGTGGTTTTTATGAATGTGAACAAAAGAAGCGTTTCCTGTTTTTCTATTTTGTTCCTCATTTAATCATTTCTGGGAAAGGTTTTTATTTTAATGTGCCTGGAAATCTCTGGCTCAATCTAAATAACTCCAGACACTCACGAATGAACGCTTTTGGTTGAAGATTTCTTCAGCTTTTCAAATTCAAATACATTTAGCTTTTAGTCATCTATGTTTTCATTTTTACAAGCAAGATTTATTGTTAGACAAACAAATTATAAAACCGAGTAGTCTTTTAAAATAAAGAAGATATGTTTTTGTTGTATTCAATGTATCTAATTCTTTTTAAAAATATATTTAGGAGACGCATTTTCAGTTCGTTAAGAAAATAAACTATGCAACTGTAATAGAAATTTCATTTTGAGTTACTTTAATGCGATTAATTTTAGCACGAACTTTCTTATTTTAGTTAAAACATTTTACTTTTATGCTTTTAAAAGCTGTCACGAAAGATTCCTACACTCTTAGATAATTAACATTTCGTTTGCAATTATAGGCAAATATCTGAAAGAAGTAAATCTGCAATCAACTAATAATATGTATTAATTTTATTAATATATATTAGTTAATTTTGCATTCCTTCGCTTATTATTATTATTTAATTTTAAACGTAATTCATTTGTTTCTTTACATTTTTGATAAATTTATAATTGTCCCTTTTTCGAGCCGATTTCTTCAAGCGAAACAAAAATCTACTTAATTTTATTTTTTTCATATCCATAATCACATAAAATTACTATACGATAGCATTTACTTCTAAAAGTGCGGAAATTTATAAACATAAATTTGCATTTTAAATAAGTGTTAAACGGAAGAGCCTTTAACTGTTTCATTTAAATTCAGAGCATTGTCAAAAGTACTTAACTGTTAAGATAATTTAGGTATTCTGTAAGTGCTTGGTAATAATTTATTGATTTTTGATTTTAATGAGTTATGTAATTCTTTTGACAAGCTTTTTCTTCGTTTAACACAGTATAAAAAAATTAGACGGAGAAATTCTGATGAAGTAACTACACAATCCGAAAGAATCCTTGATAAATGGACCTCGGGTTTATCGGACATATTGCATAATGTATTGAAAATTATGGCGCAAGTTACTCACAACCTTGCTGTTTAGTAACTTCCCAACTAGCAGTTTTAGATCCGGTGACGTAGCCGGCCCAATGATGGCCCCAGCAAAATTGCTAGTAGGATCGGGATAATTTAGCACCTCATATATAGCAGAGCAAAAACAAAAATTGCAATCAAAAATGCCTACACAAAACATTTTATGTAATAAAAAATATATGTTGTAAAACATATCAAAAAGTTTTCAAAATATTGTTCATACAAATTACATTTCAGGCTTAATTTGTGTAGTTTGCATACTGATAATTAACTTGAGCTTTTTCTCCAGAACTTAACCGTGTGATTGTCTTGTAAATGGGCAGATAATGTTAAAGTTTCGCGTTCTGATTTTCATACAGCTTTATAATTATAAAAATTAAAGACATTTTGATAGTAGGGTTGTTAATTAGAAAAATAAGCTATTAACATTACTACAAGCATCAAAATTAAAATAAATTTTGCAATACCAGCATGTTTCAAAAAATATAAATTGTAGGTGAATTGCATTGAAAATTGGAATTAAGTGAACGGAGTTTTTTAACTTTTAGATAATTTAGGTAATTTAACTATTTAGATAATTTAGGCATTCTATAAATACTTAATAATTTATTGAATTTTGATTTTACTAAGTTATGTAATTATTTTGACAAGTTTTCTCTTCGTTTACCACAGAAAAAAAAATAATTAATTGTCAGACAGAAAAATCAGCTGGAGTAATTGTGCACAATCCGAAAAGAGCATTGATTTGATAAATGGCGATATAAATTTATCAGACTTCGTATATCATTTGAACCCCGGGGTTATCGGACATATTTCCTACTGTATTGAAAATTACGGCACAAGTTACTCACAACCTTACGATTTAGTAACTCCGGCTAATTTATGGATCCAACTTATATATCATTTCATGTCCCCTCACTGCTTCTCCCTACTAAAGGAAAAAAATTCACTTCATCTTAATCATTGCTGGAAATTGTACCCCTCTACCGTTGCCACTCCGTATAAAATAATTCTGCTGGCAAAGCCATAATTGTAAAGAACTGTTTTCTGTCAACACTCCCTGTTGAACTCTAACCTCTTTATGTTTCTACGCTCCACAGATGCCATCTTTGAAAGGAAAAGTTAGTACGGAAAAAAAAATAAGTATGGCTTTTAGCTACCGTAACCTCTTTCTCAAGGAATTAAGGGAGTATATTGGTGTTTCTCATCTTTTTAATAAGATCTTCTTCCCAGTTTATTTTTGAAATATTATCTATATTTTTTCAGCTGTAACTCCATGCTGAGAAAGTTCGTCATTTTAGAGAGATAAAAAATTAATGTTATTAAAAAATGGATATTTTTTTTTCTTTTGAGAGAAAGTTTTATGACCGATGTTATAAAATGTTACAGTTCTTCTCGTTACTCTTCTGTGGGTTTTTGAGATCTCTTATTTCATTATCTCAAGATGCTGTAAGAACATTTTTTAATTAATGGTTTAAATAATGTCTTGGCGTTCTTGCAATGTCAATATTTAAGAGATTAAGATTATAATATTTCACATACATTCCATTTATTATTTTAAAGTTATATTATTACATAATTGTTTCATTCATACATATTTTTTCTGAGATTTTATTTCTTATTGTTTTATTTTTTATTACATAAAATATAAAACACGAATCTATGTACCAAGTTATAACCTATCTTTCTGGGTTTTTATTTTGATTTATTTATTTATTTCACCTGATAACAAGAAAAATTAAAGATTATCTAATGATAACACATTTTTATTGAAGGGAGGAAATGTAAATTTAAATTTAAAGAAAATTCAAACAGCGCGAAAGTATTTTTGTCTTCAAATTTTAACACAAAATTCTTTTTTCCTTCAAATATGACAGAAGATTTTGACTAGTTATACTCATTCTCTTTCTAACATAAGTACAAAATTTCCTGCAGAGAGAAAAAAATTTTCCTTCAAGGCAAATGAAAATTTTAAATTATTTACGAAAAATAAATTTTCCAATATCGCTCTTCTATACATCACAAGAGCTTGCATGATAATTCAACTCTTAAGAAAGTAAATAAACTCCTCATAACAAATTCCAGAAATATTAATATAATTTGCACTATCAAAACGCAAGGTGACTCGGAAGTAAAATTCAAATTTGTTTACGTTACTTTTCTTTTCTAAGACTAAGGACTTCTGCATACTAATGTTTCGAATTTATTAAAATTCAGAAGAAGCATTCGCAGTTATGTGAAACTCACTATAATGGAAAATAAGAAAATATTATTTAAAAACTAGAAAAACACTCTACGTGTCTTCACTGAATAATCAGCACAATTATTTAAAGACAAGGGAAAAAAAGCGAGAAAAAGACTAATTTACAGTTAGGTGAAATGTGTTTCGGATATCAAAAGAAAGAGGTTTATTATGTTTCCATTTTCTAGGTGGATTGAATTTTTATATAGTTGCGAAGTGAGAAAGACATAGCGACTCTATAAATAACTAAATAATGTGGTAAAGAACATTCCAACTGGTGGTAGTTAAAACTTTTAACGTTTTGAGTCGTAAAACTGCTTTAGTATAAATAGAAAATTGAGTGGCATCAGACCTGCATTCATTAAAAATATTTGAAAAACACTTATGATGTATTATTTCTTTTCCGTGACTTTACTTTATTATTATCCTAGTCAGAGCTTAAATTAAAGTTCACTATCTTTTTTATTTCGTTGTTCTATTTTTTAAAGAAAATTATTTATGATTGCTCACAGTATCCTTCAGTGGCCTAGTCACTAAGCTCCGTTCCCTTAAGAACACGGAAAGTTCAACAGCACCGGCTTGCTCGATCCTTGGGAATGAGAACATAGTCTTTTTCCTACCTTATTTTGAATATTTTTTCAAATTCTATTGCCCACGTATCTCTACTCGATAATGAATTAACGCATGCTATCACCTTTTTGGGACGCCCTGTACAGTGTATAACACTTTAAACAGCCCACGCCAAAAATCGTTAATGGAAATTAGTAGTACACGCAAATGCATTTTAGTGGTTGTTTATTTAGTGTAAGTTGGGAAAGATGAAAACTGTGAATCACAACATAAATGGCATTCCAAGGTCTACTAAAATACTGCTTTTTGTATTCTCAACATCGTCCAAAGTATATGTCCAGATGTGCGTACGACTATTTACACTCATGTCCATAAATTAAGGATAATTCAGAATCACACAGAAATTGATCTCTAAAATAAAAATTTCACCTGTGGAATGATCACACACATCTTGAAGAAGAATATGCAAATTACAGGAAACCACCAGATGACGTGGATGGTACGTCACAATGACGAGAGTGTAAGAGAGGGGTATATAAGGAATGGTGGCAAAGAAGTAAAATTGTTCACAAGCGCTGTAAAAGCCTTTCAGTGCAAAAACCGCATAGTTATGGCACAAAGGAGGCATTTGGATCATATTTAACGTGGCAGAATTATCGGACGACTGGAATGTGGACGTACCCAGCTGGAAGTATCCGGGGAACTTGGAATCGCCCAGAGTGTCATCTCCAGGCTTTGGCAACGACTCCAAGATGATGGTAATGTGAGTAGACGTTACAGCACAGGTCGCCTCCGAGTTACACTCCGAGAATGAGGACCGCTATTTGGCAGTTACTGCCAAAAGAAACAGACGGAGTACAGCATCAGACCTGTCTCGTCAGCTCTCTTCAGCTACCGGTACGACAGTTTCAAGGCAGACCGTGTACAGACGCTTAGGGCACATTGGTCTATATGCTCGTAGGCCTGTCAGATGTGTTCCACTTACCGCAACTCACTGTCGCCTGAGATTAACCTGGAGTAGAGAGCATGCATTGTGGACACCGCAACAGTGGTCTTGTGTGATGTTTTCCCACAAGTCCAGGTTTAGTTTGGAGTCTGATTCTCGCCGGACATTCATCTGGAGAGCGCCAGGTACCCGTTACCACCAAGAGAACACCATTGAAAGACACCGTTACGGTGGTGCAGGATGGCTCGTTTGGGGAGGAATTATTCTTGGTTCCAGAACTGACCTGCATGTTCAGAGTGTAACGATGACAGGCCACATCTATCGGGATATCATTCTGGAACAACATGTACGTTTGTTTCGGGGCGCCATGGGTGCTGAATTTGCGTTTATGGATGACAACGCCCGTCCTCACCCTGCAAACATTGTAGACGAATGCCTTCAATCGGAGGATATCACCCGTATGCATTGGCCAGCATACTCACCGGACTTTAATCCAATAGAGCATGTGTGGGATATGCTTGGCCGACGAATTGCAGCCCGTCAACCCCCTCCCACCTGTCTACCGGAACTTCGGAGTGCATTGCTTGATGAGTGGTGTAATATTCCCCAAGATCAGATTGATCATTTGATACTCAGCATGCCTAGGCGTTGTCAGGCCTGTATTGCATCGTCCGGGAGACATACTCCGTATTAACCATCCTACTAACCATGTTATACTGTTTTTTGTAAATAGGTTCTTTTTTGAAATTTGGTCAAGGGAGTAAAACTTGCAATTTTTATTAATTATGTCAAACATATAGCATCTTTTTTGCTCTTTACTTTTTGTTTAATAAATAGACTTTACAAATAAGTCAAATTTGTTTTGCTTCTTTCTCTTTCTTTGCCTGAACTTCATTATCCTTAATTTATGGACATGAGTGTATATATCGTCGGTGCATTGTTATAAGAACTTTTAAAAATACTTTACGTAGAAGAAAAAATATGATTTTAATGTTTAGTTTAAAGTATTACGGAGATTTTTAAAAATATTTTTTTATGATTTGTCATAACTATGAGTTTGTCATTTGTTATCAGCTTGTTTATTTTGAAAGCTGTGATCTTATTGCATTAATCTATTATCTGAATGCATTAAAAAAACTACCAACTTGAAATTCATTTTTCATCGTTTTTCATTTTCATTACCATAAAGAAAAAAAATGCATTTAAAATGTACATCCATTATATAAATACATGAAATATTTTTTTTAAATCTTAGTTAATGCTAAAACCATTTATATGTTTTCCACGCTTTTTTATTTTGAATTTGACATGAAATATTCTGTGTAAATGAAAGTTTCGAGTCGTTTAAAATATTTCGGTATCGGATAATACATTATCAGAACCATTAAAGGAACTGATGGAAGGATGCATTAGGGCGTAATTTTGTTGTTATTAAAATTTTATTTTTAGTGATCTTTAACTATTTATTTTGATAATTGCATGCTTAAAGAAAAAAAAGTGACTGAATAAGTGCAGTTGAAAACGAGGGCATATGCATCAGCATCTTGTTTTCCGTTAATTGAATAAACGCGTGTTTATAAATAATAAAATGTAAAATACGAAAATAAAATTGTATGAAAAAAATGATACAATTTGAGAACGAAAATATTAGTGAATGAAAGTTGAGTATTTATTTTTGTAATAATGTACTTAATTTACTGTAACAACGATATTATGTATATTTTATTACTGAATAAATGTATCCCGAGACAATATTAGTGTGCACTTATAATTAAAGTAATATTCCTCTTTTAGCAAAATAATTTTTTTAGGATCAGCAAAATTTTCATTCATGTTTATTTGAAACATTGATTATTTGTTTATTCAATGGTTATTTGTTAATTTAACAAAAATTATAAGGATAAAAATGCTACAAAGGAACTTTCGTTTAACAAAAAAGCTGTATTGTTCTATATGACACACAAACAACACATGGATATACTTTTCAGCACTTTTTTACAGTTGGGACCATGTTGCCATTTTTTTCGGTCAGCGGTCAAAGCGCTAGAATTAGGTGGTTTCATGGAGCAACCCCCCTTGCGTTTCTGAGGTTTAAACATAAGTCAAAACATATGGAATTATATGAAATAGAAGTCCGACCTAACAGCATTTTTGGAGGGATGGAAAGGTTCCTCAAAATATTGACGTCTAGCTTAAAAAAAAGAAAAAAACACTGCCCCATTTCAACGCAGGGTACGTTTATTTGTGGGAAAATTATTTCATTACACATTACCTGCCGAAGCTTATTTCAAAACAAAATAGGTGCTTTCCTTATAACATGCATTCCTTATAACATGCATTCCTTATAACATGCATTCCTTATAACATGTGCTAAAATTTCAAAACTAGCAACTACGTGTCTATTTCTTAAAACATAAAGTAACATTTCAGTACACGCATAAAATAATATTTCAGTTTTACCTTCCAATACTTGCGCCAAATCATACTCTTACGTACAAGATAGGTACTTTTCCCTTAATACGGAAACTCTGCTAAACTCTTAAAGCTATGAACCACGTGACAGTTTTTTAAACTATAAAATGACATTTCAGTATAAGTATAAAATAATATTTCCGTTTCTCCACAACTGGCTCCAATACCCGTCCAAATGATACTCGTAACAATGCCCTGTTAACCCCAAAAATACTACAAAATATGTGTGTTTTACAGATAAAATTTCAAAATAAAAGTTTACGTAAGAAATCAGATACTTTGCAAAAATATATCAAAAGTGATGTTTATTGTAATGCATAAAAATAGAAAGAAATGGTCCTACGGACCAATAAATAAATAAATAAATAAACTAACAGGTAGAAAATCGGAAAAAATGGAAATAAAACTGTATTGTGTAATATAAAGATCTATTAACATTTTTACTTAAAAAATGTCTTAGAAAAATTTATTTGCTGATTATAATGTTTTTGATATTATTCAGTTTTTGTGCGGAGATAAGTGGACATGTAAAATGAAATCACTGTGTAGGAAAATTTATGTAGATGTGTTCGACACGATTTTTTATGGCGTATTTTCTCTGGTGAATTGCATAATTACCTCCTTAATAAAGTACAACGTTCTTGTGTATTAAAACGAACGACTCATGCCAGTATTATACAACAAATTTAATAAGTTTAACAGAATTTTTAAAACGTATGTCTCGAAAGCATATTATAATGGTCTACATTTAAATAACAGTATTTCAATCACTTCATAACACCTAAGTATCTTGGTTTCTGTGTGCGATTGCGTAAGTAAAGAAATAATATTTTACTCAGTGTAGTGCCGTAGTTAATTTGTTAAGAGAATAATTGAGACTAAATCATATATTATTTAGTCTCAAGATGCCATGGAAATTTTTCCTTACCAATTGGAAGTTTAAAAAAATGTCTGAAACAATCTGAATTCTAGGTTTTTATTTCTTAACACAAAGTACAAATTTTTAAATTTCATGGAAATTTAAAAATTTTCGATTTTAATAACTAATTGCACAAAATTACATAATAAATACACAATAACGTAATTTTAAGTAATGTTTGTAATTATAGTACTTCTGGAAGAACAAAGGAATCAACTTTAACACTTTTGATGAATTTATTTTCTGAAGTTGTTTCATTTAATTGATTTTTGAGAAGACAATGATCAACATATAGTACTACTTAATAAGCAAATTTGGAGCATTTTGTACTTATAGTTGTAAGAAATAGAGAACTTAATACTGGTTTCCATGGTTAAGAACATAAAAGAAAAGTAAAGGAATCTTGCTAAATTATGATAGCAATATAAAAACTTTTTTTTAATGAAAATGTTTTATGTGGAATTTTACTAATTCAAACTCCTTTGAAAGTATACAATAATGAGAAAATGTCAAATTTCATAATATTACTTTAAAAAATTAATATGCAAATGAAAAAGATAGTCATAAGACAACACCTCATAGCCTTATAAATGTTCATTTTTTTGCTTGGCGAAGTATATCTAAAGTTTATCAAAACACATTACCAAAATCCGTTAATAAAATCATTCTTCATTATTGTAGAAAATATGCCCGATTTCTCTTAAAGAATTAAATTGCAATTACGGAAGAATTTCATTGAATTCGTGTGTACGCGTAACATTTATGCTAAAATACATTTAATAATATGTTACTAACTTTAAAGCCATTAAGAATCGCTCCGTACTAGTGCTTCAGCATCTCCCGCGTGACGTGAAATATGGGTAATAAATGCATTTCCTAAATTGTTTCAAACATTTATTTTGCAAGCGCATGATGCATTATCGAATCCATTAACCGCAATTTTGAAATATGCCTCAAAATATGATTTTTCAAATGTCATGAAGTTTAAGTTTAAAAGCATGGAGGAATCTTCGTCAATGATCAGTGTTTAAAAGCTCCGTGCACATTATGAAGATCACGAAAAAAAAAAAAAAGAAAAAACGTGAAAATTGTATTTCAAAGTTTTTAAAACAAGAAATATATGTATTGTATTTATTTTATTTTATTTATTCACTTATTTGTTTTATTTTGTGTGTTTGTTAAAATATGGAATTCTGTGCTACCCCAAATTTCGTATACAAGACCACATCACGGGTACTTCAAATGATCCTATAAAAATGTTTTGAAATAATGGTTTTCATAAATATATTACATTTTTATATCATTACTAGATGAAGTACCCGTTCTTCGCACGGGAATGAATGGACTTTTTGATATTACGATTTGTGGTGATTACTATTTATTGTAATAAAGAGATATAGCAAAATGGATATCGCATTATATTGTGTTCAATAACCATGCATACCGAATTTCAAGGCAATCGTTTGTACGGTGCAGAAGGCCATGCGGCGTAGCGCAATCTAGTGGCGAGGTTTAGCAAAACGGATACGGCGAAAATATTCTTCGCATTCAGATATCGATGCATACGAAATTTCAGGACGATCGGCTGGACAGCCCTGCAGTTCATCTGTTGAGGCGACATCTAACGCGAAACTCTTCCCCATGTTCAAATATCTATGTATACCTATTTTCATAGCGATCAGTTGCACAGTCAAGAAGTGATACATTGCAGCGCTATCTAGTGTTTAATTAAAGTAATGATTTGCTATAAACCAGTCAAGTGGCGAGTTATAGCAAAATGGATAACGTCAAAATATTCTCATTGTTCAAATTGCTATGTATACTGATTTTCATAGCGACCGTTTGAATGGTCAAGAATTTGGCCTGCTGCAGCGTCATCTAGTGGCGAGTTAAAATAATAATGCATTGCAGTGCCATCTAGTAGTGAGTAACATCAAAAGGAACACAGTTAGAATATATTCTTCGTGCTGCAATGTGTAAGTATAAGAAATTTTATGCCGGACGGTCGAACGGTATAGAAGTTGATGCGTTGCAGCGCCATTCAGCTGCATGTTACAGCAAAATGGATACTGAAAAATATTCTCTGTGTTCTAATATCCGCGTGTACTAAATTTCATCGAAATCGGTTGGACGATATTCGCATAGTAAACGGCTAAACGGAATAGAATTCGACGCTCTGCTGTGCCACCTAGTGGCAAGTTAGAGGAAAACGGATAGCATAAAAAGCTTCTCAATGATAAAAGACTTAGGTGAACCAAATTTCATGGTGCAACGGTGCTCAACGGTGCTGGAGTTTTTCAACCTCATACACACATACCAACATTCATTTTTATCTATAACCAGTGTCATTATATATCTTAGTCTCAAATAAAATCCAGTTTCAAATCTAAGCCTCGTCAAAGTGCCAACATACGCCATTTTGCAAGCGTTTTTTCAGGAAATCATTCGAAGCATTGACTTAGTAGCAATCAATATTGGAAATGGTTCGACCGCCAAAAAGTAAAGCACGCCATTATTTGAAAAGTGGAATCCCTTAATACAGCCGAATTTTTTTAAATTATCAACTATAACGTGTTTTATTCATCGTTACTCCGATGTACTAAATGAGAAGATTTCAATTTTCTGAAATTTGGCGGATCTCCCCCAACTTAAATCAATGTACTCTATTGGCGAGAATTCTGAAGATAGATCGCTTGAAATCCCTTAATAACTGCATTATTTCCGCACGGATCATTAAATTTTAACGCTGTATTCTAATAAAACCTTTGCACCTGTTTTCAAAAATCCATTTCCTTATTCTATATTATTTTACATATCTGTGCAAAGTTTCATGCTGATAGGTCCATTTTTGTGGATTTGTATACAAATCAAATCCACAAACAAACAAACAAACAAACAGAATTTCATTTTTATTTATAAGATCTTCTTCTTTCTTAACTTATTCATATAACTCAAAATCTGAAACAAATGTACATATTTACATAAATATGTAAAAATAGTGATATCGTGAAAGAATAGGTGATAGTTTTTTAATGTAGAGTACTACATTAACTATATT
Source organism: Cheiracanthium punctorium (assembly GCA_038373885.1). NCBI lineage: Eukaryota > Metazoa > Arthropoda > Arachnida > Araneae > Cheiracanthiidae > Cheiracanthium > Cheiracanthium punctorium. The sequence goes on along the minus strand of JAWZYV010015670.1, from coordinate 751,280 downwards.
TAATAAATAGTACTTAGAAAACTAAATGTGTCTTATTTACTTATGAGAAGATAAAACCCTTACGGATATATATATATATATTCAAGCACAGAATCACGTAAATAATTCAATCTCACAATGATAAATCCTTCAATCACAGAATCCTATACGGTAAAAGACACACACTAACGGTTTATGATAAATACACTTTTAATTTTTGTCCACTTAAAACAAATAATTTCACATTGCATTTTGGAACGCTTGGTTATTGGCTACCAATGGCTACTTACGAATGTGTATAACCAATATTCCTTTCCTATTAATTTTGCTAATAAAACAATGTTCCATGTATTTTGTTTGCTTTAAACTTCTATAATGACGTAATTAACACTCCCAAATATTTCACCTCGCCAATGGGTGGTAAATATCCCATCTGCACCTCTATTTGGATATTAAAGTTATCGAAGAGAAATGGTTGCCATTTAAGTTTCTAAAATTAGTCTAAATTTATTTTGACAATTACGACTGTATATCACTGCTGTTACTGTTTTAGACTATCTTACATTCGTGTTAAGTTACTGTTTTTGCTTGTGACGCAATTTCCACTAAGAAAACTTAGACCCTAATTGAATTTTCAACGCATTCTTAAATTCGTGACATCGAAATGATGTAGATCTTATTTACGAAGTCTCACTTTTTTCATTGTCGTTAAACCAGAATTTGCTTAAAAAATGAGAGAACTGGTGGATTTTGTGATTTTTAAAACAACGCTGATTTTATCAGTATGATCCTGAATAATGGATTATCCTGCTTAATGATATATTAGTTAAAATAATATCCTGCTTAGTGTAATACATTTTTCATTGTACCAAACCATAGGAATTTATTAGTATGATCCCACTTATTATAATAACTTTTCGTGTCAAAGTGGCTATTGTTTTAAACGGGCTCAACAGTATATTGTTGCGAAATAAACTAATTATTATCATCACCATAGTAATTGTTATCTAACATTACCATTACGATGCCCATACTTATTTATTTTAATTTTAAATACATTAATAACTGATTTTTATTTAATACTCTTTCTATTTCAAATTTAATTACTTTAACAGAAAAAAATAATGCGCATACATTTGCGATAAATTGGCTATTAAAATTTACAATTAATACAACAATTTTAATAATTATCAAAGAAACATATTTAGAAATCTTTCATATTCAAAGAGTTCCTACTTTTAAACAAAAAGAAAAAAGATTGTTGTTCTAAAATAAAAATATACATTTCATCTACTTTACATTTTAGCATATTAAACATTAAGTACTTGTAAACAACTAATAAAACTCATTAAAAATGATATTTTATCTTTATTCTATAGTTATGAAGATTCTAAATTAAACAACATTTTTCTTTGTTTTAATTATTTATAAAAAGATTTTTTTATGACTGGAAATACTATTCTAATGTATTTTACTAAATACTTAATTAGAGTCACTTTCCACTTATTATTCATAAATTTGATGCTAAGGTTATTTTGCGATTATGGACCAAATAATAAATCATTTTTTTTAAATAATCGGTCGTTTAATTGCCTTTTTATTTTCTGTGAGTTCACAAATGTTTTCCGAAATGCATCATTAGCTAAATATTGCATTTAAATTATGAATTCAGTTAATTAAAGATATTAAGAATTCATTGAAAGATTGTCTATTTATAGCGAAATCTTAGCTATTATTTGAAGTGAATCGTCTCTACAGAAAATCCAAATAAATTGCATTTGATTTTGTTTCTTCTTTTTTTCTGATTCCATTTTTTAAAAATTTCCAAAGTGCAACTTTTTTTGACGTTGAAGATGTAGATAAAATTCGTTTTCCTGTTAATTTGTTTCATTATTTTTAATTAGTTTTATTTTGGAAATTCTTCAATATTATTAATTCTTATTTTATGAAACTGTTAAAAATAAGTTTGCTATGCTAATTAATATAACTTATTAGCGCAGATATAAGTATTGAAACATAAAATATCTTATTCACTCATTGTTTTTCTTTACATGGTTTTTCTTAATTAAAGTTGTAACTGAATATTGCAGCTATAATCTAGTACAATAAATGCATTTTAAATTGTATATACACATAAAAATTAATTATTCATTTATTTATTATTTCAGATCCGATTTCCTTACAATAATCAATTAAGTAAATTAGTTTATTTCATAACGTAAATTAAATTCGTCTCACTCGCATGTTTACGTAGCAGCTCACGTTTAAACACTTTCCATTTATTAGCTTTGTATATTGTAAATATCACAGCCTAAGCAAATATTATCTTTTTTTATTTAATATCCTTTCCAAAAGATAAACGTCAATAACCCGGCTGTTAAATGTCTCCTGCAAACCCGATAATTGTATTTCGTGTCCACCATTGTCAGAAAATTCGATAGAAATCGATAGAACGTTTGTCTTCTAAATATGTTCAGAATTCTTAAGTGTTTTCTTTTTAAAGCCCTTCGTTTAGTATCGAGTTACTTTGAGTTCTGATATTTAGTCGACAGTACAATTTAAGAGCTGGTTTTCTTCACTCAGCTTCCGATGAAATAAGGGTTTCGTATTATAATGAAGCTAAATAAATGGAATTAGAGTGTAACTTATTGAATAAATACCGAATGAAGAATTATTTATTGATTACTGTAGCAGAGAGTGAGCTTATTGGCAAGTAAACATTTTTTTATAATTATTTCACTTATTTTTTAATTGAATTGCAATAAACACTAGATGTATGTTTAAGTAACACAATGCGATCCTAAATTTACCAATACTTTAGATCTATGTGTGTTGTATATATATATAACATATAAAATTAAATTTCCTCTCAAAATTCAAAATTTCTATTTGCTTGCTTCAAAATTCTTTAGGGCGTATTAACTTTCATTTTAAACAAAGGATTTGTATCAGGAACTAAATTTAATTTAAACGCTAGTAATATATCTCCCCTCTTTCTCACGGTATGCTGTCGCCACACCTCGCAAGAATTCCCTAAGGCTAGCAGACCCGGGCAGTTTAATAATCAATAAATGCACCTCTTTTGGAACATGTGATACTTTATAGTATGTGGCAACCCTGTATTAAAAGCATTTCTACCATAGAGGCGTAAAAGAAAAATATATTTTTAAATTAACAAAGTGACTGTGGCAACGGTATAAAAATTGTGCGTTCTGTCAAATAAGTAGTTCTTTCGGGGGTGCTAAAAAAATAGCTGTGAATAAATTTTATTTGTATTTAGCGCAGTTAAATGTTTCTTTTCAATCCTTTCTTTGCCAACCTTCAGCCACCTCAATGGTGACCCGGACAGGGACATAATTTAAAGGTACTGTACTAATTTTGGTAAAATCATACAGGACGGTGCCCCTCATGTAAACACGGCGATAGCCGCTGGAGCTTGGCGATCGCCAAGTGCGAGCGCTACAGAACTTGGCGCCAAGCTCCAGCCATGGCGCCAAGCCTCCCTGGCGACCGCCAAGCTCCAACGGCTATCGCCGTCTTGTGACGAATAAACACTAGTATATACCACTAAAATTTTACAAAGAAACACAAATTCTAAGTAGATGACACTATATAAAACAGTCAAATCCACAACAAAACATTAGAAAAAGTACATTTAAAGAAGCACTTACCTCACTTTTCCCCCCCATTCTACATTCCACACATCCATACTAACGAAGAAATTCCCCGAGACGCTCACTAACTTACGATAAAGGGTCCGTAAAACGGAATCAAAAACACAAGGAAAATCCAACACAAACTTATTCGACTAAGAATCAAAGAACACCAAACTTCAATTTTCATGCAATTAACACTAAATGAAAATTCTATACTTCAAATGCACCGCGTTTAATTATCAGAATTGCCACTCAGATTCTGATTTAAAAAAAAAAAAAACGATTTTCCAGATCAACATGTGATAAAAAATCCAGACGATTTTCAAGTTTATGACGTCAGCTTTACATATGTTCTCCAAGGACGGAACCAGAAACTCTTTCGGATGGGGGCGCAAATAGTGAACATTCATTTTATCTAGTATAACGCCTGCTAAATATTGGTAAAAGCCCCATTTATGTAGTGTAAAAACATTTTTTTCGGAGGGCGCGCGAGCCACTCTGCGAGACCCTAAAAAAACATCAGTGGGTCCGGCCACCGCCTCAAAAGGGCCCCCTCGAAAATATGCTAACGCGGGCCCCTATGCGAGACCCCCCCAAAAAAAACCATTAGTACAAGTTGAAGCAAATTAGAATAGTAGACGAAACAGGAAAAAACGAAAAATAACAATAACGCATGCGCAAAACGCAAATTAACAGCTTAATGACGTCAAATTGAGCAAGCGAATTCGTTACATTCATCTGCTTACGTCACACATAGACAGTAGCTAGATTAAAAAACAACTATTACGCATGCCCGAAAGTGCAAGAAATTTCGCATCGTTCAATAGTTCTAAATTATCCAATTTACAATATTTGACTCATTATCATTCCTCCAAAAAAAAACGTCGCCAAGCTCTACACATTTCTTTATGGCTGCCAGTCAAACTACCATCAGCAGGGTACTTTACTAACGTTGAACATCGCTCACGATGTTGCCAGAACCAAGGGGCACCGGATACGGAACATAGGCCCTAATTTTATGTGCTATTTCTTTGGAGAGATTTATTTCTATATTGAGAAAAATAATCAATACTGTTAAAATGACAGAGATAAATGCGATTCAAATAACCGATTTTAATCGGTCAGATCCTGTCCTGTGGTTTATTATGTGTGAAAGCACTTTTGCTTTGGCAAAACCACAGCCAATTACTCAATCAATTACGAAATATAACTATGTAGTCTCGCATCTGCCGCCAGATATTGCATCTTTAGTTCGAGATATCTTGATGAAACCACATGACAGCGACCCGTACACGCACTTGAGAACAGAGGTCATAAATCGTTCAGGAGAAAGCTCTCAGCAAGAAATTCGGCATTTGTTGTCAGGCGAAGAATTAGGTTCACGTAAGCCAACTGAATTGCTACGTAATATGAAACGCCGTGCTGAAACTCTCAATGTACCAGATACCCTGATGATGGAATTCTTTTTACAACGGTTACCAGTAAGAGTTCAGTCAATTCTTGCTGTCTTTCCTGATCTCGATTTAAGCAAAGCGGCTGAAATTTCCGATCGCATTTTGGAAATAAATCCGTCGCCAACTGAACCATTTGTAGTTTCGCACTCAGTTGAACAGAGCGCAGAAGAGAAATTATTTCGCGAAATTGAAAAATTAAATAAAAGAATTGATAATCTTTCTATCCAGAGAAATCGTTCACCTTTTAGAAGGAACCGAAATCGATCTCGCAGCAAAAACAGGTCTTCGAATCGTGATCATTCTGGGTGCTGGTATCATTGGCGTTTTGGGAGTAAATGTAGAGAAGATAAATGTTTAAAACCTTGCTCTTGGCGGGGAAACGAGAAGAGCAAAGAGTAGAGGCGACTTATTCTTTGCCGAAAGTGTCACGTTGTCTGTTCATTAAAGACCGTAAAACAAATGTCTCGTTTTTGGTCGATACCGGTAGTGACGTGTCAATAATTCCAGCGAGTAATCAACAAAAAAGAAGCCCACCCCAGCAAACACTTTTTGCATCCAATTCGTCAAAAATATTTGTGTATGGTCAAAAAACACTTTCTCTAGATTTTAATTTAAGAAGAAAGCTAACATGGCCTTTTTTAGTGGCTAACGTCAGTTCACCTATAATCGGAGCAGATTTCCTCCATTATTTTGAATTGGTACCTGACCTACGCAGCAAACGTCTCAGAGATTTGAAAAGAAATTTTCAAACACCATGCCAAATTCAAAATGCTAAACTACATTCTGTGAAAACTGTTTCTCATGAGAATCCATATCATGATCTTTTAAAACAGTTCCCTTCCATAACAGCACTGCCTGATCCCAACCAGCTTGTCAAACATACCACGTTTCATTATATTCAAACGAAAGGTCCACCTGTAGTAGCAAAACCTCGTCGGTTAGCACCTGATTGTTTGAAAATTGCAAAAGCAGAGTTTGAAAATATGTTACAATTGGGGCATATGAGACCTTCCAACAGCAGTTACGCATCACCTCTCCACATGGTGCCGACAAAGGGAGCATTGGAATGGAGACCAGTCGGTGACTATCGCGCCTTAAATGCACAAACTATCAAAGATAAATATCCCATTCCATGCATAGCTGATTTTACTGCTCAAATACATCATGCCAAAATTTTTAGTCGAATAGATCTCGTTAAGGCTTTTCATCAGACACCCATTCACCCCGATGATATACATAAAACAGCCATCTGTACTCCATTTGGCTTGTTCGAGAGCACGCGCATGCATTTTGGATTGTGCAACGCTGCAGCAACATTTCAACGTTTCATCAACGAAGTGGCTCGCAATTTAAAAGGCGTCTATGCCTTTGAAGATGATATACTAATAGCTTCAACGGACAATGAAGAGCATAATCAACATTTAAAAGCGCTTTTCTCTAGATTGTAACAATATGGTCTCTGCATCAATGTTGCAAAATGCACATTTGGCAAACCTGAAATGGAGTTTTTAGGTTTTAATGTATCCGAAAAAGGAATCCAACCTCTTCTTGATAAAGCTTGTGCATCGTTGATTTTCCACGACCCAACTTCGTTGATTTTTAGGCATGTTCAATTTTTATCGCTGTTTTATACCCAACGCCGCTCATATGCTTGCTCCTTTGATACAGTTTTTAGAAGGCCATAAAAATATGAAAAAACGCAAATCTCGTTCTCCTGTTTACACTTCGAGTGAACAACTTCAATGGAACGCGGATGCGGAGAAAGCCTTTATGGACGCGAAAGACGCAATTGCTAAAGCTAGTTTATTGAGACATCCAATTCCTGGTGCACAACTAAGCATATGGGTAGATGCTTCAGATGTAGATTTTGGGGGAGCACTAATGCAACTTTCCGGAGAACACTGGGAACCCCTAGCCTTTTTCTCTATGAAACTGAATAAAAGTCAACAGAAATGGTCAACATACGATCGAGAACTATTCTCCATTTATAGTACTATAAAAAAATTCAAACATATGTTAGAAGGAAGAATTTTTCAAATATACACGGATCAAAAGCCATTGATATATGCTTTTAAGGAAAATCCACATGAATGCTCACCGAGGCAGCTACGTCATCTAGATTTCATATCTCAGTATTCTACAGACATTCATCATGTGCAAGGTTCTAAAAACGTTGTTGCAGACACTCTTTCGAGAATCGAAACCGATTCCATCACAATATCACCTATGTTAAATTTCAAAGAGTTTGAAGAAGCGCAATATAACGATCCAGACGTAAAGGTTTGCCTAAACAGTAAAACAACATCTCTAAAGCTAGAACGGCAACCTAGCCATATATCCGACTGCCACCTGTTGTGTGATGTATCAACTGGAATACCTCGACCATTCGTACCGAATTCATTCCGTAGAATCATTTTTGAACATCTCCACAATCTTTCTCATCCCGGGATAACAGCAACCGTGAAACTCATTTGTTCACGTTATGTTTGGCCAAACATGAAACAACAAATAAAGAAATGGGTTAGATCGTGCCAGCAATGTCAACGCTCCAAGATTCAAATGCATACAAAAGCACCGCTGGTTGCATTTTCTACACCTGACGCACGATTCTCACAAATTCATATGGATATCGTGGGTCCACTACCCCCATCTGATGGTTACAGGTATATTTTAACCTTAATAGATCGTTTTACGAGATGGCCTGAAGCTATTCCCATCCCTGACACGCAGACGAAAACCATCTGCAGTGCAATTTTTAATGTTTGGATTGCGCGTTTTGGTTGTCCATCTACGATTACTGCAGACCAAGGTTCTCAAATGCGGTCATCAATGTTTGCTGAATTTTCAAATATGCTTGGCACGCAACGCATTCTAACGACTGCTTACCACCCAATTGCCAATGGGATCATCGAACGTTTCCATCGTCACTTAAAAGCATCTATCAAAGCCCACGAACATGGAAACAGATGGACTGATATACTCCCAATAGTTCTATTAGGAATCAGAACAGCTGTTAAAGAAGACTTAAATACGTCTTGTTCTGAATTAGTATATGGAACAAATCTTCGCCTTCCTTGCGATATGATAGATGTTATCCCAAACCAACCATGTAGTAACGACTTTGTCACGGAACTTCGAAATAAGATGAGACAGTTAAACCCAATAACAACATCTCGCCATTCATTTGACAAATGCTATGTACACCCTGATTTAAAGATTTGCTCTCATGTCTTTTTGAGAGTGGATCGGGTACATGCTCCACTGTGTCAGCCATATACAGGCCTTTACAAGGTTCTTTCACGATCGACTAAAACGCTAACAATAGAGTGCAATGATCGTAAAGAAACTGTCTCTTTAGACCGAGTGAAACCAGCTTATATATTAGAAGAAAACAACATCACAAATTCGGAGAGTAAACAACCATGTCCAGAAACTTCTGTAAAAGTAACTAGGTCCGGCAGACATGTGCATTTTCCAAAAAAATTAGTATCTTATTTTACTTAAAACTCTTATTTTTCATGCAATCCTTTTATCGTTCCTCAGACTATCTCTTCGTCACTGGGGGGATACTCTGTGGCAACCCTGTATTAAAAGCATTTCTACCATAGAGGTGTAAAAGAAAAATGTATTTTTAAATTAACAAAGTGACTGTGGCAACGGTATAAAAATTGTGTGTTCTGTCAAATAAGTAGTTCTTTCGGGGGTGATAAAAAAATAGCTGTGAATAAATTTTATTTGTATTTAGCGCAGTTAAATGTTTCTTTTCAATCCTTTCTTTGTCAACCTTCAGCCACCTCAAGTACACGTGATCCGAGGTTATATAAGATTGAAACGCAGCTCGGAACGGAGCTTTTCGTGATTTCAGTTGCCATGTAAACTGTGTGATCTCTACTTATTATAAAAGAAGGTGTCTGTCTGTGTGTGTGTGTGTGTCTGTCGGCAGCGTTACGGACAAACGGCTACACCTAGAAACACCAAATTTGGTACTCGGGAAGATGTAAATATGTAGTTGTGCACCTCGAAGCGATTTTTTCAAAATTCGACCTAGAATTTTTTTTATTTTATGTTTTATGCGATTTTTGGCATTTTTTCTCACCTAATTCGTAATAACGGCGGAAATTACGCTCGCAGCAAAACGGCATTTGTATCATCGGATAGAGGAGGAAATTGTCTTTTAAAAACAGTTTGTTCTGAATACATAACATGATTTACCGATTTTTAGGAATTTTTTTACTAAGCATCTGCTTCGCGATTGTTTTTCGTAAAATAATTTTAAAACTGTCGCATCTTGAATTCTATCCGTCATAACTTTTAGATATTTTGACAAATCGTGAAACATTCTTTTCTCCCTCTTTTAAAATAAAAACGAAAAAATTATGTAAATTAGATGATTTTTTACGAATTTTAATGCAGCCTAATGTTTAGAATTTAATAGCATCAACGCGATCTTACGCCATTCATTACATTGCGATCACGGCACGATAATTTATGTTCGGTTGTTGCCACAGAAAGGATTAGAAAAAAGGATTTTTTCAACCAATCGAGTTTTTAAATGGGATATCAGAATTTCAATTCGCAAGTGAGGATCTATGACATCAAATGCTTTAAGATACGTAAAAATTACTCCATAATTTTAACTCATTTATTCCAGCTCTATTTTCAACACAGGGAGACGTTATTTTGATTAAAATTTACTGTAGAAATAAACTAAGAAATTCACGATTATTATTATTAGAAGTGGTATTTTAATCCGGTGCTTATTTAAAAATTGAAACGTTTTCACGGCGCTGAAAATGTTCATTTTAAAAGTTACAAAGTTCGTTTCAAAGCGCGATATATTAAATTTTTTCTATTTACTATTTTTATTTTTGGCATTTAATTTAGCGCAGGCGTTGCCTAACATACGCATGCAGGTTGCGAGTATAATTTTATTTTAACGTTGAATTACGTTCCTCCATAAAGGTTACATAACGCAAAGTTTTAATGATACCGTTTGAAAACAATTATGCGAAATATCGAAATTAACTCCCTCAAATTACCGGGGTAATCCTTTACGGCAGTCAAACAGTGACGTCATAAATAAAAAAAAATGCGTGAAATTTGTAAACTCTGCAACTCTAACCGGGGCCTTTGCAATTAGTAACGGGCCTGCTTATGAGTTGCCATCCCTAAAAATGAGTTTATCATTGAGGCCTGTTTTCCCCAGTCACAGTATTCTATTTTATTATTCTAAGTATTATAAATGTTATATTATTTCATTATTTTAAAACAATTTTTTTATACTTTTGTCGTACTAAAGAACTTTAGATGTAGGTAATCGTTTTGTGAATCTTGCGCCATTTTCTTTCATGAAAATTTATCCTAAAATTCGAACATTTTGCTCTGAATGTAAAGGTAAGTGAACGCTTATAATGTATTTAGAAATTCTGAAAATATGTATGTAAATCATGTTTAGTGAATAATTACTCATGTGTTATTTATACATAAATTATTTTAATGAGAAATCGTATTACTTGAGTAGTTTTTATTCTTGTAAATAAGCATGACGTTGTGATACTATTTAGACAATTTAATTTTGCCAGTTGAAAATGTTATTTATCAGTTATATATGTCTTGATTATGTGATTAAGACTTACATCTGGTACAGTGCAGAAATACAGTAAATTATAAATTATTGATTTTTGCCCGTTTATACAGAAACTTCAAATGTAGTTAATATTTTGTACAAGCGTTCATTATGCTTGCTCAATTCCTAAATTCGATTGAGAAAGCGACAAAAGAATAATATATACTGCATGAAATGTCTTTATAAAAGAATAATTAATTCAGGGATCACGCTATAGAGCGTATTTTATCAATTTTCTCCAATATACAGGATATCCCGAAAACACTGAAATGCGCTTTAATACATCATTTGTTAAAGATTAATGTTGAATTGTTTAAAATAACGTAGGAAATACGACTACGTTCATGAAATATTCATTATTAAAATGTCTTTCTCATTTGTGTATTTAGTTATTTTAAAGTATATTAAATATCCACTTGTGAAACTAAAATAAGCAATCGTGAATCATGAGAGTAAGCGCTGCTTTGTTTTTCCTTCAAATTATATGCATCTATTTTCTTTATGTCAATATGTATCATAGCAAACAAATTAATCATGAGTTCGTACTTGAATTAGTAACACAATTACTACTTAAAACTACATTAAATAACGTTTGAAAGCACTGGGAAGCTTAAAAAATGCCTGATGTATACGTGAAGACTCGAGCATCCGTAGGCCTCTTTGGATGGCTCATCAAAATACACGCGCAGGCCCGTTACTAATTGCGAAGGCCCCGCTCTAACGCCCTGTCACAATTAAAGTGGGAATAAGTAGCTCCTCGAGATTACACAGTTTGATGTTTTTCAGGAGACAGGACTATGGAGGATATAAAAGATATCGCTATATTAGATATATGGATAGTTAAAATGGCACCCCTTGGATATTTTCTCCCCACAGTAAGATGAAATGGTTTGCGGCGCTAAATACGGCGCATCTTATAAAATTATGTATAAATTAAATATATATGGAGAGTTTCCTTAATGGCAACCATTATGTGAAATGATTATTATTTATGCTAATGCGTAAATTGCAAAGAATCGCCACAGAATCAAAAGATCCCATTGAGGCCAAATAATCTAAGCTGTTTCTTTAAAGGGAGCCTTGAAGAGGGAGAAGCGAATATAGATAGTATTAATGTACGTAATAGGTAGTATTATTAGATTTGTAAAGATAATATGAATAAATCGCAATATACCACGTTAATAAATATTTCATGAAATTAAAAGTGTCCTGTTTGAACGGTTGTCTTACAACCAACTAAACGAAAAGTAATTCTAATTTGCGTTAATATATCCCGCAGTAATTTCAACAGAGGAAATTACTTGAACTTTTTTAAAAATGAAATTCTGTTTTGTCACATGCAGATATGATTTTAGTAGTAAAATATTCCCTTCTTCCCGTATGAAGAGCGGGTGCGCAGCTATTTTAAAAACATCTCTTGAAAATAGCATAAATGAATTCAGAAGACCTCAAAACGTGTCAATACACCAAAATCTCGAAGTCGAATTTTTTTATTGATTACAATACTTTCGTTATATGGTACATCTTCGGAAAGAGATAAATGGTGCTCCATTTCATGTAGTGTCTTAGGTATTTAATGCTACAACTTGAGCCTAAAAAACAGTATGATGTAGAAATAAGACCAGGTGCGTAGCCAGGAAATTTTTTCGGGGAGGGGATATGAGCCTGGAAATTTTTTCGAGGGGTATATGAACTTATATATGCATAAATAGACGGAATTTTAACACTAATCCAAAAATTTCGGGAGGGATATATCCCGATATCCCCCCCTCTGGCTACACCCCTGAATAAGACATTTTGAAAGCCAGGAGTTCTGTGCAAACCATTAAGCTTTCCACTTTTTTGATAGTGAATGACACTGACAAGTCATTATTTGAGTCATTATACTGCAGATTTTTGAGTCATTATACTGCAATGATCAGGTTAGTACTCATGACACAAACTTTACATTAAGAGTCAAATAATTTTGCTCTTTTTTTTTTTTTTAATTCCACATCACGAATAATTTCGAATTACACATGTAAGGAAAATTTTCGTTTCCTACCGTGCGAAGAACGGGCACGCAGCTAGTAACTAAATAAAAAAATGTCTTCTTAATCTGGGAGTGTTCACTCGATACAACAGCCGCAGCCCGACGATACCGTCTTACCTCTGCGCCCTGCGGACTCCAGCGGCGGTCCTCCGACCGCGAGACTCCGGTGCTGAGCTTAACCCGACGATGAAACTACGCCGTCTCTCTGCCCAACATCGCCCGACTACGAAAAACCACTAAAAAGTCGTTATTATTATATTTATGTATACAGGGTTGCTGGTAACTCTCAGGGTTGCTGGTAACTCGTGTTCCTTTTAAGACGCGATAGGTGAGCTGAAGTCCTATAATTTTAACCCCCCCCCCCATGTGTATGGCCGAAAATCAATAGTTTTTGAGAAAACTGAATTTTAAACTTTTTCTTGAATAACCGAAAATTTTACATTCAAGTGCTAATTAAAAAAAATCTACTTATTAAATTGATTTCACTTTAATTCATTCTCATAGCTTAAACTCTAATAAAGATATCATAATCATTAAAAGTACAAAACTACTTTAAAATTTCAATTCAAGAGCAATCACATATATCTTTTAAATTTTTAATTCACATGTTTCGTTACAAAACATTGTATTTTTTTGAAATAAATAACATAGCAGTAAGCGTACAAATTACAGATACAATTTCTCCCATTAATCAGCTATTAATTTCCATCCTATGTATTAATTTCCATCCAAACACATGTAATTCGCAAAGAAGTGAGGGGTGAGTTATTACTTGTTGGTGAAGGGTTAGAATTCGTAAAGGGTGAGTTATTACTGTTTTTACTTATACGCCAAAGGATGTACCGCCTTCATTCTTTTGGATAGTTGACCAACTAATCAAGTTAACACCGTTTTTTTAACTATTTTTTTTAATAGCTGGAACTCTAAAAAGCTAACGTAATCATGAAAATTTATAAAAAATACTTCAAAATTTTAAATAACGCGCTTTAATTTTTTTTTAAATTTATCTATTTACATTTTCCTCTCAGAAAAATGTTGTTGATCTCAAAAAAATATTATTGAACACGTACTTAATTAGTTGGCCATCTATCCAAAATAAAGAACGGGAGTGCATCCTTGGTGATTTTATCTGCGCTAAGTAAAGGCACCCTTCTTTACGAATTTCATGCCTTTCAATGGACATTAATACATTTTTGGATAGCTGATTAATGGGAGAAATTTTATTTGTAATTTGTACGCTTACTGCTATGTTATTTATTTCAAAAATATAATTTTTTGAAAGGAAACATGTAAATTCAGATTAAAAAATATAGGTAATAAATATATGAATTGAAATTTTAAAGTAGTTTTGTACTTTCCACGATTTTTTAGCTTAATTAGAGTTTCAGCTATGAAAATAAATTGATATAAAATCCATTTGATGAGTAGATTTTCTTAAATTTGCACTTAAGTATCAAATTTTGGGTTACTCAAGAAAAAAATTTTAAATTCAATTTTCTCGAAAACTACTGATTTTCGGCTATACATATGGGAACTAAAACTGTAGCAATTTGTCTTCATCACGTCTTAAAAAGGAATACGTCGAGTTACCAGTAACCCTGCATGTATTAAAACTAGAAAGCTATTTCATTTACGCCGGTATTTTCTGTTGACAGAATTTATAGACATGTTTTGCAACGTAACATTTTTCAATAGGTTGCCAGATATCGAGGAGGAAAATAAATCGTTAAAGTCGCCATGGATTGCAATATTTGATGATTTATTGTCAAGTTATACTCCCCAAAATAAGTCTCCAAAATCGAAATTAGTTTGGCGACATCTTTCCATACTTGGCGAGTGACTAACAAAGCCTACAGTTTATTACAAAGGACAAGTATTGTTAGAGTATGCCTGACGAAAATTGTAAAAGAGTTTTGTAAGCTATTTTAATATAGATTTCAATCCTGAAAAATGTTTTGTGGTACTAGAAAGACGAACACGGCACACTCATGGATTATAATGCATATTACAAACAGTATTTGTAAAGGTGGAGTGTAGTTAGAATATCCTTGGCGAATATTGTTTTTAGGCGAATAAAAATAAATTTAGATTCCAAAGGAGTTTTTTTTAGAACAAGGACGATAAATACGACACTCGCATGAATAATGATACATTTTCCAACTTAACGGAATAAGGTAGAAAAATAAGGACGAAACATGCGACGATGATGACGCTTTTAATATACTTGTAATAAAAATGATGATACGCTTTGACGATGATGATACGCTTTTAATATACTTGTAATAAAAATACGCACTTACCTGCGTGATTGAAACATAAATCTCTTTCTTTTTGTTTGTTTGCTTGTTTGTTTCTTTGTTTCAGTAGTATCAGGAAATATTTAATGAGTACATTGCATAATGATTCCTAAGACGGTTTTTCAATAAATTGCGCCAATTTTATTTATCAATAATATTTTCGGTATGTTCTACACTCAAATTACGTTACAGCAAAATAGCAAAAATCTATTTTAGATTATTCAATAATATTTTGCCGCATTAAAAAGGCTATCTTGCTTTAAAATTCAACTACATTGTGATGGATCTTTTAAGAATGAGTAAAAGCATTTGAACAAAATCTAATGGATATTAAAGATGAAATGGGTATCGAAAATTATAATTGATGTAAAGTATTACTATGTTTCTTAGATAAAATATTATGTATTCTCTCATCATCAAAATGTTTTCTTATGAGATAAAAATATTTTAAAGCAAATAATACCTGTTAGAAATCTGCTAATTTTCTTTTATTTTATTCTGCTTTTTCAGTAAGACGAGAAAGTAGAATTAATTGTTTCACATAAGATAACGCATTTCTAATGCGTTAGAAATGCTGTACCGTGTATGCAATTAATTCATTTTTATTGATAAGTATCACACAATCGATAGTTTCGGCTGGATCTATAATGCTTGTGCTTTTGTTGAAAGAAAAAAAATCCAGATCCTACTTTTAAAACAAACACGGCTAATTTAGTGACGTTATTAGAAAATGGCTCTTTCAACCAGAATTACGGTCAATTATTATCTGAATTTAAAAAACGGTAAAACTCTCTTCTTATTTAATTAAAATGTGATCCGAGGTTAAATTTGTTTGTAAAAAACATAAAAAT
This sequence comes from Cheiracanthium punctorium, assembly GCA_038373885.1. NCBI lineage: Eukaryota > Metazoa > Arthropoda > Arachnida > Araneae > Cheiracanthiidae > Cheiracanthium > Cheiracanthium punctorium. Next base: position 735,385 of record JAWZYV010015670.1, on the reverse strand, counting down.
AGGTTTTATTAATCACATATAATACTCTGCAGCTCGTTAATGGACTCAAAGTATTTCAGCAGTCCTTTTTCAGAGCACAAAACGATACGATTCTGCAGATATATTATTTGCTATGCTTACTGTAAAAAAAATGTGGGGAATTGTCATTAAAACCTAATCCTTTATTTCTATTTCTTTTGCAATAACAGAAAAAAACATTATTTGCATTTTTGTCCATTTTCGCCAGTATGAACAGCTCTAACAAAAAATTCCATTAGCGTCGTTGGTTATTTTTCATTATGAGCAGTTGCAAAACTTATCCTCTAAATGGTAAAAATAAATAAAAAAGTAAAAGTAAAAAATCTCGGTGTATGGTATTAAGTTATTAAGATTCACTTTAATAATTAAACCTTTTTGTACCTTGAGACTTTTTAATTAGGCTGTGTAACTGTGTTTTTCCTCCTGAAAAGAACACTAATGAAGGATAAAATAGAGGGGACGGAAAAAAAATATAGTGCCACAAAAGCAAAAGAGTAAATGAAAGCACGCTTTGGACGGGTAAAAAAAAGTAAACCCAACACCAGCAAAGGGTGATGAAGCGTGCATTTCAAATTGAGTTGGTGTCTTAATTTATTTTTATGAATGTTTTTCAAAGGGAAATAATTAGAATGTAAGGTAATTTCAAAATTTTGATGCTTTTCAGCGTTTCGAAATTTTTCTCCGCAAAGAACAGTTATGTTTTATTGATGAAGACTAGTGATAAAGAAGTTTGGAAGGATTTGTTTGTGACCATATTTGTAGAATGAGTTCTAGTTTGATAATGATATTTTTATCAATGAGTTTCCGGGAAATTATTATTACTTTTAGCTAAGGAAATAAATATGAAAAAAAAAGGTTAAACTTATTTTTAATTTTAAAATAAATATTTCGCATTAAATAAAATTTGTTGTAGTTTAAACGATTCTCTTGGTATTTAGTCTATACACAAAAAAACTTATGTTTTGTTCTATCAAACTAACTGATTGATAGTTGTATTTGGGCCCTTTTAATTTTTATCGCTCAAATTTTATAAAATTCCGCAAGGTTTCACTTTTAATTTTAATTTAATGATTTTTGTTCTTATGCAACTTGTTCTTACGAACCAAATGCACTCACTGTATTAATGTAAAAAATTTTAGTATCGATTTAATAAAAAGTCTTAAATTTATGTTAATATTATTTTCATTCCTCATAGGAAAAAATCTTTACTCTCGATATATATGCATATAATGATATAAATTATATTAAAAATATATATGAATGAATATTACATATACATAACATATAGTTTTTTATATGTTGGTTATATTAACATTTCAAAAACAAACAAACCAATTTTAATGAATATTGTAACGAAACGTTTGCTAATGCAAAATATTCAAAATTATTATATGTAGCATATATAATGAATTGCAGTGTGATGAAGTGTGATAAGTCGCAGACAGGAATTACATAATATTTTTACAATTAAAATAATTGCAAATAGGGATTTCTAAGAAATATTTTATCTATACAATTCGTATACAAAATTTCATATAATGTAATAAAGACTTTTTTTTGCAATATTCTTGAAAAAGATTATAACAGCTCAGAAAGGCAAAAAATTTAAAACTATTACATAACGTTTTTAACGAGAAATATTCTTGATTTTGATAAGATTGAAATTTAATTTTAGTTTATATACAGCTATTTTTCGTAAGTTACTTTATGCTAAAAATCGTAAAAAAAGTAATATATTACGCTTCGAGTGTGGGTTGGGTTAAAAAATTACAAATGAAGTGCATTTAATTTCAATATAGTGAGAAGAAAATTTATGATTCATTAAGCCCAGGTTAACTCATTTTTAAAAACCGTGAAAATCAAGCATTATTGTATTTAATTTTTAATTTTAATCAAAAAGAAGGAAATTATCACAAAACAATTAAAATTTGTTCCACTGCGCCCCGTTCTTCCCTATTTATATTTATTTATGTGTATCATAGCTATTATGTATCATGTTTATCATAGCTATTATGTATCTTGTTTATCATAGCTAGTTTTATTTATGTGCGTTATTTTAGAATGTTGTTAGTTAATTTTAATACACTTATTAATTAAAAAAACAGACTCTTTAAACACCCCGTAACAAAGGCACACCTTACCACCGCTGCAAAAGAAATGTGTAGATAGTGAAGCATTTTGCAGCTGAAGATGGGTGGACTTGGGTGGACTTTGCGTACCACACAGAACGATCGTCTTGTGGCATGCTATCCATTTATTTGTTTTTTTCCACTGATTTTACTATCATTAGTAATTAAGAGAAAATGTGACTGATTTTATACTCAACCAATAAAATCAATTTTACATAATATTTTTTACGAGCATAAAATGATATGCATATTACTTACCATAATATTGCAAATTGTAAAAATGAATGTATTATTTTTTTTATCTTTTTCTACAGTAACATTTCCATATAATATTTTTTTTCTCTCGTTTCAAAACGAAAAAAAAATGTAAAGTAAGAATGTATGCCTGTTTTTATCTGAGCTAGCAAAGTTAAAAGCCTTGGAATTAAATTAAAAAATGAATTTTGAGTACTCGTAATTCTTTTTTGTCTCTTTTGCGATTTATTTAACAGAGGAAAATGATTTCACTTAATTTCCGTTGAATTAAAATTACAGTTAAGTTCTTTTTATATATTTTTTCTGGTAATTTTTAACAGAGTTTCATTTTATTTGAAGGAAGTCAATAAGTCACTACTTGAAGATTTAACAAAAAAGAGTATCTGGGGAAGTTAATTAAATTCGCTTAGGTTAATAATGCATCAAATTGTAAAGTGAATAATGTTTAATTATTTTTTTTTTCTTGCCTTCCCCTTACTTTTTCTTTCATTCACGGACTTACAATTGTACTACTTATAAGAAAAGGAAGTCGTTATTGTTTTAACTGTAATAAATCACAAAAATAATTTTAAAGCTATATTATTCTATGGACTACCTGTGCTTTTAAATAGAAAGAGAAAGCACTGCAAATGCAGATAAATATCTGCGTTTAAGGGTTATTATAACTTTAAATTACTTGTTCTATACTTACGTTTATATGATGTATGCTTAAAATTAAATTGTATAAATGTGTATGTTTTGTACATACATAAATGTACACGAGTGAGCTGCAGCTCAAAGAGAGAGATAAGAAAATCTTTACTATCCTAAACATCCTACTATTCTTTTTCAGTAAAAAGCATTTCCTAAAGCTTTGAAACTGTTTTGTAAAAATGAACAAAATTCTTTTGTAGCATTTTAAAGTATTGGAAAAACTGTGAAAATGCAGATGCATTATCTAGTTAATGTTTTGTTAGTTCATTACAGCCTGAAAAAAACAATCTTATTTTAAAAAAATACCGTATAATTGATTATGATTAACTTATTTTATTCAGTAGAATAAATATGTATTTTAGCTTTATTCCACCGTTAAAGTCTTTTCTTTTACGCTGAAATTTGTACTATCAAATCTAAAATTTTTCTGAAACTGTTATTGCTTCAAACAAATTTTAGATTTACGTATAAATGAAATGCGTATAAATATTCTGTATAAATATAATATTTAGCATAAATAAAATATCTATATAAATATAAAGCAATATCTATCGGTATAAAATTCTATCGGTCAAAATTCTATAGGGGCATAACAGCTTTAATTTTGAAACAAAGGATTTGCCTTTTTATTCAAGTTTAATATAAAGGCAAATAACGGATATCCCATCCTTCCACGTCTCATAATCGCCACAGCTTTCAAGACATCCCAAGAGCTGGGCGTTTAAATAGTCAATTACAACAGCTTTTTTGAAGGATGTGATTAGGTTATAAATCGGTTGACACTAAATAACAAAGTGTAAACACCGTTGAGGCAACACGTTTTTCATGATCTCTGTAGCCACTTGAATCTGTGAAAATCTGTTGAAGTAAAAATATGTCCAAAACCAGGAACGTTGATTAATGTACGTACGAAAATCGCACAGATACGAGGACTGGGTCTGCCTCAGTACCCTACCACCACCTCCTAGATATAGAAGGCTTGCGAACAGAAGCTTTTAAGTTATCACTAGGTCTTCTAAGATGACGCCATCACACTTTTCATTTCACAAAGTAAAACTATTAAAAATTTCTGGTGAATGATACAGATTTTAGAAAATATCTTAAGTTAAAGATAAAAATTAAAATACATTTCTGATAAAAAAGTATTAATCTATTTCTATATCATATTATGTAATTAGTGCTAGTTAAGATTTACTATTTGTTGCAAAATTAAATTTTCTATCGTAAATCATTAAAATGTTTTATGCGGAAGTAAATTCACCACAAACTTTGAGTAGTTTTATTTGGTGAAAACAAACGTGTGATGACGTCATCTTAGTGGACCTAGTGATGACGTAAAAGTTTCTGTTCTCAGGTCTTCTATATGTAGGAAGTGGTGACCCTACCGAGGATTCCCCTTAATACAATACCATACTGCGGTGACGGACCAGCCTATCTCAACAGTTCAGGACTCAAGGGGAGTTCCCGATCGGTTCCTGTTTCATATATATACAGTGTGTCCCAAAAAAGGTGGTAAAACGCTTTAATTCTTTATCAGTTAGAGATAAGTGGACAATGTAAATTGAAAAAAAAATGTTAAAAGTAAAGTAGGAATTAAGATTACGTTAAAAACCAATTCTTGTCGTTAATTTAAAAAAAAAGTTAGACATTTTAAATTTGCATAAGACCTCCGTACAAAAAGTTCCCAATTAGTAAAATGTGTCCCCTACACTAAAGAGGTGATAGACAAAATTTAAGACTTTCGTGATAAAACGTGTCAGAGGTATCTTTAAACAAAGATGATCGGGGGCTATACGTGATTTTTAAAATAAATGTTCATTGGTAGTGTGGGAAAAAATACTTTCTTGTGTAATTTCTGTACGACCCCTGAAATTCGATCATTCGGCGTATTTTTTTCCCTTCCAGAATCATGGAAAATTGATTTTATTTAGCATATATTTACCTTCATATCTCTGATAATTTTTATAATATAAGTTTTATAATATAATATAATTCACTCCATTTGTGTATGGGACACATTTTAATAATTGGGGATCTTTATCTTTTGTACGGGGACCGTACACAATTTAAAAATGTCACTTTTTGAAAATTAGCTAGAGGAATTTTTTTCATAGCGTAATCTTTTTACCTACTTAAATATTTTTTTCAATTTACATTGCTCACTTATATCTCGAAAGAATTAAAGAGTGTTACCAGCTTCGGGACGCCCTGTATATATGGGTATATGTAATATTTATTCCTGCCATCTAAACTTATTAATTCGTTCCGTAACCGAGCTCGTTGCGAAAAATAGTCGTATCTCAAATCAGATTCTCAAATTGAAATTACTGAAAAGTGATTAATATTTGTTAAAGTCAAAGGAATCCTTCAATTTTTATACAATAATGCATTTATTATAAACACAGATTTTTATTTTTAAAAGGATGAATGTATATATGCTTGTAAAAAGGATCTGCAAACGTTTGTTGTCTGAGTCATGTTGTAAATATTTCTGTCTTTTCTCTATACATATATTACACTTCACGTGAGCGGTTTTAACATCAACTTTTGTCTAATGCTGGAATCACAATTGGACACACAACAAACAAAAAGTCAAGCACTTTTAAAATCGAACTATATGTGGAGCACTTTCTTTTAAAGCAGAAATTTGGGTTACACTGCTTTACAGATATATTTTACATTTTCAAAAGAGCACAACTGAGCTTTCAGAACTAGAGAAGAGCAAATTTAAAAAAAAAATTGATAACACCGGTCAACAGGAATTTGGGTCTGACTTCTACATGTTAAATTTTAGTTTCTCCTACGTCAAAACTAAAGAAAATAATTTTTTTTTAAATGAAAGTTTGCTTTTGTAGAAATTAAAGCAATTTTTCAATTTTTTTTACAAAAATCACTGATTTATATATATATATATATATAATTCCACTATAAATTATGATCAGAAAAGTTTTTGCTGGATATAAAAGTCTTTTTTATTCAATATTTGTGATAAACAATAACATATAAATGTAAAATAATAAGAAATTAAGGTCTAAATGTGAATATTTTTCGTATTTCTTTTATGTTCATATGATCAAATAATAATACAAACAAATAGTAATATTACAAATAATACTACAAATAATACTACAAGCAATACTACAGTTACAAATAATAATACAGTTTACTTTTGGGTTAATCAAAGTGCTGCCATCCCTCGTTTATGAAATAAATTAAAATATACGTATCGATGTAAATCAGACAAAAGCAAACGTTAAGAACTAAAAATGAAAATGTAAGTGTTTTTCATTGTCTAGAATCAGAATTTAAGCATGAAAACAGAAACCCCCCAACATTTTTTTTCGTTGACCGGTATAAGGTAAGAATTCAGAATTTTATAATAACTAAATCTTTCCATTTTACAAACTTCCCAGTCTATTTTATGAATTCAATTCACGTTATAAAACCGAGACCTTTATAAATACCGCTAAATATATGTCGGAACACTGTCTTATATAAAGTTTTTTTCCATGCATATGGTTAAAAAGAGTGCCATGAGGGTTCTTTATTTCTCAGAAAGACGGAATCTAAAACTGAATTTCAAATTTTCAAATTCAAAGAATCCGACAATAACATGAAAGGAGATTCTGAAATATTCAAAATACATATTTTTTTAGACATTTGCTTTGAAAAGTAAGTTGGAATCTTGTCTATAGCCGGAGCCTTTCATACGCAAACACTTTTGGTGCTTAAAAAATTTTTATTACTATTCATATAAAGTGTTTTTTTCCAGAAAAAAAACGACCTTTCAGTAATAATTTGTATAATTGGGTTTGATTTTTTTACCTTTAAACTTGTATTTGGATGCAGTATTTATAAAAAAATTAAGTATTTAGACAGCGTATTCAGTGCGTTGTAAATTTAGACTGTGTTGCTACTAAAGAAATATCTAACACAAAAATGTATTTCAAAATATATATGTTATTGCTTCCACGAGACTTACAGCCGAATTCCATAAATTTTGGCATTCTTTTCAAATCTGTTCCTTATGCTGAAAGGTGACGCCAATGTGATTTTTATTTTAACTGCCGGATTGGTGTGCAAAAAAGCTAATATTGTCCCTTGTTATTAGAGAGCCATAAAAATATTTTTACTTTGCTTGCAAGCAACGTGAAAATGCATTCATTAATTTAAGATGAATGTAATTTCGTTCGATGATATTCTTATGCATGAATAAAAATTAAATGCAGCGTGATACTTTTATGAAAATTTTCTACGAAACTTGAGCTTTTTTAATTTCTTAGCAATATATGTGTTTTATAAACTATAGATTGTGCAATTTAGAGCCGCAGTACTAAATTTAATTAAGTTTTTAATAATGAACTTATATTTTAATTTAATATATCATTCCACTATTAGAAACTAATTTGCTAATATCTCGATCCGCTCTGTATGCAAAGAAATCATTATTTCTTGTACGCTGTTTCTATTTTTTTATCATGTACTCATATTTATTTTTCTTTTTTTTTAGGTAAGTATGAAAAAATAGCACATTGATTTGTCTAAGACTGCAGTTAATTAAAGGGTAATGTATATTTCAAACTTACATGTTTATTGAATAAATTTTTTTGTTTGTTAAATCTGAACCTCAAATTATATAATTTTTATCCAATATAAATAAAACTATATCGGTAAAATATGTCTATAGAGTTACATTACACTCAATAATCGATATAATTAAATACTTAACCTTAGTGTTAAGAAACACATTTGATAAATAAAGTGTGTAAGAATACGTTTTGGATTTAAAAATAGTTAAAGCAATATTTACCTCTTCTTGTTTACAACGTACAGCTTTATTTAAATGTAACACTTGGTATTTTATTCAAAAGTTCGTCGTGAAGAATCCCTAACGTGTTTAATTAACACAAAATAATGCGCTCATTAATTTTTCTTCGTGTGGTAAAAGTTATACCAGCATTAATTCTTCAGATTAATTTTGTCAGCTTTCTAACACAGTAGTGCCGATAAGGGTTTACGTCTATCCGTACTTATATTAAAATCACTGATTTGTGGAATTAAATTGATTGTTAAATCCGTTTACTTCTAGCGCTTATCGAAGATGTTTATACTAGTATATTTTTTTTATTTAATGAGTGACACTAAGCTAATTAAATTGCATTTTATATAACACCCTAATTTAATGATTATTTTGAAATTCAAAAGAGTTTCCATGAGTTTGTAGAAATATTTTATCTTTTGAATAAGTTTTCAAATTATTGAAGCACCTAAATGTCACACTAAGTGATAAAATAAATTATGCACGAATAATTTAAGCATTTACGAATATTTAAAAATTTATGTAATGTGCATATCTACTCCAGGTTTTCAAGATAATGCATGGTATTCGTTGAAGTCCGACCAATTGCCAAGTGGATAAGACACTGTGTTGAAGTGTAAAGGTCCAGTATTCTGGCCTACCGCGTAGATGTCAATCTAACTGCTTGGAGTTTTGGGTGGTTTCCTCCAGATGTAACGTGAATGCGCGTTAGTACATCCTAAAAACTTCTCTACCCCGGGCTTCCCGCCCCCTTCAGCATGTAGCCCTCTTATAGCTTCTCTGTAACCACAAACTACCGTATTTGTGGAAATTTTCAGTGTAACCAGGGTCAGTTTTTAAATATATCCAGTAGTTTTGTTCTATATGAGATAAAAACCTACACCCTATGGGTGTAATTTTGTCGTTTAGGTGTAGTTTCTCCACGTAGAACGAGGTCATGTCATAAACTTCAAGGATTTACTCACTTTAAAATTGTGTTATCTATGTAGCCCTCTTGTAGCTTCTCTGTAACCACAAACTACCGTATTTGTGGAAATTTTCAGTGTAACCAGGGTCAGCTTTTATATATATCCAGTAGTTTTGTTCTATATGAGATAAAAACCTATACCCTATGGGTGTAATTTTGTCGTTTAGGTGTAGTTTCTCCACGTAGAATGAGGTCATGTCATAAACTTCAAGGATTTACTCACTTTAAAATTGTGTCATCCACACATGTAATGTATTGGAATTCGCTTAGTAAAAAAAATGACGGAGATGCAGCTAATAAGGTAGACTGATTTCTGCGTACATGATTTATTTTGCATAATTTATATCTGTGTACCGAGTGTCTTAAAATAGATTGACGGTTTTAAAAATTTATAACAGAAGAAACCGTTAAGTTCAAGAAGTTGCCTATAAAGTGCTCTGGTATAGATGATTTAAAGCAAGTTTCCGAACGAGAAAAATGCCCGATCTCACGCTAATATTATTTATGCAAACCGAAAAACTTATTTGTTATTTTTTAATGCATAGTTCAAGTTTTTTGCTACTTTTGACATACCATTGAAAAAAGTTTGATTTTAGCTAGAATTTCAGGTCCTTTTGGTTTATTCAATTTTTTAATTTTTTAATACGTTACCAAGGGTATAAAGCTATTACGTAGACTAATTTCTGCGGACATAATTTATTTTGTATAAACTATAACAGTGTAACAGGTGTCGTAAAATAGATTGAAGGTTTAAAAATTAATAACAGAGGAAGCAGCTCAAGCTCAAACAAGTTACCGATGAAGTCCTTTGGTACAGATGATTTAAAGCAAGTTTTCGAAATCCAAAAATGTCCGATCTCTCTTGATTATTTATGCAAACCGCAAACTTATCACTGCTTGTTGCTTTTTAATGCACATTTGAAGTTTTTTGAGACTTTTGACACAACCTAGGTGAGTCAAATTTTAAAAATTTATTAAAAAATACAAATAATGAAAATAAATGCGCAGTTTTCTTAAGTAGAGAGAGAGGCCAGAATTTTTTGGAACGGAACTTCGCTTCTTATTTTGTATGGCAGCGCTATTTATCGGAATAATCAGGGTTTTGAAATTTCAGTCAGCGTTTCAAAAATAACATTTAAAGGACGAGCTGCCCATACACAGTTGTATTGGACTTCTATTTTATGCTTCTGTAATAGGACTCTCAATTTTGTATACATAAATTGTAAAAGGGAACGAACGATATATAGAGTATCTAGAAACTATTTATGCAAAATTCATATTAATCCATTCATATTGCTTGTAATTACAGATAAGGAAGGCAGGCAATAAGTAATAACAGTCACTTTTCAGCAATGTTCGAAAGTCTTTTTGTAAGTTGTGGAGAAGAAATGTCGGAGAAGGGGAAGGAGTAGAAAGCTTGCGCCATTTCGTTTCATAATACTGTGTGAACTTTTCCAGAATTTTTAGCTGAACTCTATGATGGCCCGCCAAAGCTTGACATTTTTTTTTTAATTTTAGCTAAAAATTTCAGGTCCTTTTAGTTTATTTAATTTTTTAATAAATTGTCGGCGGGTTCTTTTGTTATTTTTTGTGATTTCAAGTGTTTAAGTACTAGGATGAATCGAAAAAAATTTCTTTTTCAAAATCAAAATGCAGTGATACGGAAAAAGATCATTTTTGATCAATCAATTGTAATATATGTCCACGGGAGAAATATTGTTAGTAATATGTTCTTATAAATGGAGCCCTACATTCGAGAGACCGCAATGACTAACCTTATACCAAATACTTTCGACTTTTGCATTGTTAATGCGTTTGATTTTTTGTATTCTTCCTTCACCTTTCACATGTCAGAATTACGGCTACATTAAACAACTATTATTACAGATATTACTATCATTGGTAAAAATATTATAACACCAGAACTCGTTACACAATATTACTGCACATTGTAACTAAATTAACCCTTTAACGCTGAGTATTCCCGCTCTGGGAACACCAAACTCTGACGTTTTGACTGTTGCCAGTCACGAAGAATAGATTTGATTTCTATAAAAATAGTTGCGGATGACATAGCTCCACGAAAATCCCTTACTTTTTAGCACGTCATTTCCCGTAAAAAAAATTCTCACGATTATTTTTAACAGCACTGACATCTGCTGAAAAATGGAAGAATGCGAGAACAGCTGCATAGATTGCCCAATGCTGAAAAAAGGGCAGCCGTTGCCATCACTCGACTTAACTACCAGCAAGATGGCGGATGATCGAAACGTTCATCGCGTGCCACAGATCTAGAGACCCCTTTTTTGACGCAGCTGGCTGTTCCGCACAGCCAGCTGTCGTCGAAAAAGGGTCTCTAGATCTGTGGCACGCGATGAACGTTTCGATCATCCGCCATCTTGCTGGTAGTTAAGTCGAGCGATGGCAACGGCTGCCCTTTTTACAGCATTGGGAAAGGGTTGCGCCTCAAAGGGTTCGATTCGAACGATTCAAACAATTTGATTGAAAGTTTTATGGTTATTTTATTTGATGTATAGCTAACTTTAAATTTATTCTTTTGTATAGCTCACCTGCAATTAATAAAACATGGAATTTTTCCTAAATCCATCTTAATATGCTTCCTCTTGGGGTTTATTACGACTTAAAATTTATGAATGAGTTTTCATTATTTCTTATAATCAGTCTTCCTTTCCCATGCTTAAAGACACACTGATTAGCAGGACCCTTTCACGTTAATGACTTAAAACTGGTCATTAATAACCTTTATGTCAGAGTTTATCTGTAACGCATTAAACGGCAGTTACCCATACCTGTGAATAAAAGTGTGTACGATTGTATTCCGTAATTAAAGATTCCCTTCATTACTTGCTGCGCCCCCTACTCCCTTATGAATAAACGCTTTCATTACTCATGTCTTTTGTTTCAGTTTAGGATATTGACGGCGCATGCTGGTTTTGGGGGAGGGGAGATGGCTGATCATTTGTTGATGAAATTCGATTTTTAAGAGTTTAAATACCTTCAGCTGGCATTCATCGTAAAGCAGTTACAGAGAGACGTTTCATATTTCCTGCCGTTACAGTGTCTAGAGAGCTGAAAAATTGTGTAGAGCAATATGTATGGACTTTAGGATAACGATAGAAAGATAGACAAGTTTTGGTCTAAACATCAACATAGAAATTTCTGTACAAATGCTTCAAGTAACTGCTTCTTTTTTCCCTTTTCTACTGCAAGCTTTACTAATACCACTTCGTCGTTGCGATGATCCCTGACTCACTGAGTCTGTCACGATTCCGGGTCCACCACTCCAAAACAAAGCGCTTACCATCATTAATCCGAACAGATTAAAAAGTTATTGTCTAGAAACATAACAAAATTCACACGGTTCGTTTGATCGGCTTGAAAATTTGCATAATTATATTAAAAAAAACATAGAAAACATTCTGCGCTATTGTAAAAATATGGTTCACCCGTTCACTAATTTTTAAGAGATTTTTCGCAACTTTCAGTTCAATTTTATTTCGGAGAGTAGAAAAATTTAATCATTTGTGTGGCAAAATTAGGCGTCGTAATTGATATTTACGTCATATTGAAGTCACGGTTATCAGGCTTTGAAGGGAAATATGTGATTTCAATTCTTTTAAAATAGTTTACCAACAATATATTGTTCATTTTATTTCACAAATAAAATGATTTCCTCTGCATAAAGCATTGGTATAAGAGGAGCAATTCCCCCAAAACGAAATAGTTCGAATGCGAAAAATTTCCGCACGTTTCCAGAAGAGCGTGAAATTTGATTTCGGTATATAATAAAAATTCAATATGTAGTTATTTATTTTAAGTGGATGGTTATTAAATACATCGAGTGTAGACATATTTTTGTCAAAAGTTTTTTCTAGCTCCCGTTGTAGTTGCGTCCACAACAGGCTTTATCTTCTAGTAGTAACATTTTTAAAATCTTTAAGGTAATGCAAAAGTATTCGCAAACAGTTCTACAAGTTAGTTACATTTTCTGAGAGAATTTTTTAACAATTTGAAATACGCCTAACCCCCAGATGAGCTACTCCGATTGCCATTTTTGGTGAAGTAAATTCAGACCGAAAATCTCTCAGGGTCACATTTGAACACTCTGATACAAAATACGACTAGCTATGATAGACTATATATACTTGTAGACTTTTCAGACATTATCTACGAACATTTTAGTTCTTAAAAAATGCATAGAGATAACAGAACCAAACATAATTTAGTATAAAATACCATATAAAATTAAGAATTACTTCTAGAACATTCGGTTGCTCTAGCGAGACAGCTGAAGCAAATTTTACTAAATAACGTCTATTTACAAATAAAGCCAGATTCTAGGGCTTTGTACAACATTTGGGTAAGTTTTCGTTGAGAAGTCTTTAAAATTTTTATGATAAAAATGTTTCCTTATATGGATATAAGTTTTTCTAAGATATTTCTTTTTCAATAATTTATCATTAAATGCTGATAGTACTGCATTTAAATAGTTCCTACATTTAAATGCAGTACTATCAGCATGCACACACACATATGTGTGTGTGTGTGTGTGTGTGTGTGTGTGTATATATATATATATATATATATTGCACTAGGAGAAATGCGGTCGAAATATCTCAAACTTTAAAGAGTTAAAGTTGTTTTATAAAGTTGCAAAATGTATTTTCATTTATTTAATAATAAATTTTGCTTTGTTTTTAAATTATATGCAATATATTTATGCAATTTCATAAAATCGTATGCTGAGTTTAGTCTAGTTCTATTATCTATTTACAGCATCTATGCTTTAAAGTATAACAATCGGCCCGTTAATAATTTTGTCGACATATAGTTTTGTTGCTTAAGGTCTTAGATAAATAAAACGTTTCGTGAAAAAGCATAGACGGTAAATTTTATAAAAATACTCAATATAAAAATTTGTTAGGGAATTGGTGATTTTATTAAAAGTCGTTTTTAATAAATTTCCCTATAAACAAAATAGAATGCACGCATAAACACTGTATAATAAGTCGATTTCAATATATTTTAATGTTAAAAACTTACGTACATGAAAGATTTTTTAACTCTTTCAAACGTATTTGGGTCTATGTTAATAAGTATCTAACGCATGTACGCGTGACTTATTGAATAAACAGAGGTTGTATTCAGTGACAGAAAGTAAATAAACAAATAAGAGTTATTGATCCAGTTCCTTTGATTAAACCAAAATAACCATACGATAAACTCAGTGGAGTACTTAATAAATATTTGCTCATACAACACTTCAGATAGTTTATTTTTAAGAAAACGTTTACAATGAACGTTCACCGTCAGTTTTTGAATATGGTAGAATATATGTGTATTTACTGCAAACAATTTTTTGTTGATATTTGGTTTCTTATGTTGTTGCGAGGCATAAATATTTTAATAGTAATGATCGCAAAATTTTGAAGTTTTTTTAAATATTAGTTTTTAAAATCCACAAAATTTAATAAAAGGGGTATAATACTAGTAATAAAGATAATAAAATATCATTTTTTATGTTTCAGATGACAGTTTTTCAGTACAGAGAATTTGCATTTGAAATGCAATCTTCTTTCTTGTTTGATTCAGAAACCGGGTGTTCATAGTAATGTGCAACAAGAATTCAAACTTTCTAATATTGCTTTCCTCCAGAATGTTCTAAACCTTTCACATTATCTAATCATTTTATAAAGCTAATAAATTTAAGAAATATTTGACATTTTCAATCAACTTTGTGCATTTTTACTTTACGAGCGTGCACCATGTAAGGAAAGTTTTGTAATCATAAAAAAATTCATCTTTGAGCTTGTGGTTTATTTACATGTATTGAGAACTTCTGATTTCATTTATGTTATTTTACGACATGCATGTGCGTGTGGGAGAGAGAGAGACAGACAGAACAAGATAGCTCCTAAACGGTGCATTCGATTGAGCTCAAATTTGGTGTAAATGTTATAAACCGCCGTTGCAAGACCGGAATTGATTTTGATGTGTATAGGACTTACAGTTTTTTTAAAAGGCTACGAAAATGATTTCTTTTACATTATGGCCTATCAGCGGAAATTCTTGATAGTGCGCTAGCGTTTAAAGGGTGCATTCGATTGAGCTCAAATTTGATACATATGCTATAGAACACCGTCGCAAGACCGGTGCTGATTTTGGCATGCATATTATTTATAGTTCTTTTTTTTACAGGGATACGAAAAATATATCTTTTACACATGGGCAATGATCGGAAATTCTCGATAGTGTGCTAGCGTCTAAACGGTGCATTTGATTGAGCATAAATTAAGGATATATATAGAAGGTCACGGTCACATGATTTTCATAGATTCTGGTGTGTGTAGAGTTGATAGTTTGTTCACGGGATTGCAGAAAATATTCTTATATATTACGGACTGTAAACGCAAATCATTTAAAATGAGCTAGTGTCTAAATGGTACATTAGAAGAACTTCAAATTGGGTATGTATATTATAGGTCACCGTCCCACAACATGTATCTATTTTGATGCGCATAGAACTTATAGTTTCTTGACAGGGCAGCAAATGAGTATTTTTTTACATTATAGAATATGGACGGAAATTTTTCAAAGTGAGCATGTGTCTATAGGGTGCATTCAATTGAGCTCAAATTGGGTATGTATACTATAGGTCAAGGTCTCATGATCTGAATAGATATTTTAGTATGTAGAGTGTATGCATATATTTTAGCGAATGTACGCCATACAGTCTTTACAGTGCTACGAGAGAGTATTATTATACATTGCGGCATATACGCTTAAATCTGTTTAATTGCACTAGTGCCTGAACACTAGATCCGATTCAGTTGAATGAAATTTATTTAAACGCTTGGTAAATATCAAGTGTTCGGAAACTGGAGTGGAGACACTCCAGATTTTTTAGTTTTGTATTTCTTTGAGAGTGTATCTTTATCACAGAAAATTACAAACGGTATTAGAAATAACTGTTCTTAAGATTGTTTGCATTTAAAAACATGTTTATTAGGGTGCATAGAAAAAAACGTGTTCTTTTTTTTTTTTTAATCGAGATGGGGTCGCTCAAAAAAGGTGACCATTTAAGTTCGTAATACTGTGTTAATTTTCCCAGAATTTTAGCTCAACTCTAAATTAGACTAACAGAGCTTGAAAAAAAAGTAATTTAGAGACATTATCAGAGAATATTTTTATATATTTCATTATTTTAATTAAAAATGATTACCAAGGGCTTTTATGTTATTTTTTCATGATTTCGAACATTTAAATACAGTATAACTGTATTTACTCTTCTTAGGTTGTAGATAAAACTGTACATAAAATCGTATATTTATGTTGTATAAGTTTTATATTAAAGTTAGAAAATGTATATATACACTTATATACATACTAACAACTTTGCAAGAAATATATTTGATGTATACTTCTTAAAACAAGGCTAAATACTCAGCATTTTTAAATAAAAATTTAGTTACACAGAATGCTGCTGAAAAAAAGTGAAAATATTCTTCAGTTAGTATATAATTAATAGTTTAGAAATTTTTGAATTATGAATTAAATCTTTTTAATAATATATGTAAATTGACTCGAAATTATAAGAAAATAAATGAAGAGTTTAAAGTAGAAAACAAATTATTTAAAAGGAATTTAGGGGAGAAAACATTAAATACATCCATAAAAATGCCTTATCACAAAGTATAAGACAATTTTAATTTGTATACCTATGGAAAAAGATAAAAACGATTGTCATGTTTACGGACATATTTTCACAGACCACTTCAAAAATACTATCATCGATGTGATTAGTTCTTTCAGATTTTATGGAAATTTCTAAATAGAACTTCGAAAATAATTTAAAGCTCCTAAAGAAATACTGGAAAAGGCATCCAAAGACATTGCTTCATATTTTTTATAAGAACCATGTATATGATACTAGCTGTAGTTTACTATTTAAAAATATGAACATATGACTTATCTGTCATATGTTCATATTGACAGATATGACCATATCTCAATTTGAGACCATACCATATCTCATTGCACGTATCTCAATGATAGTATTGAGATACGTGCATTCTTGTAACTCATTCTTAATTCTTAAATTCGCAGCCTATCAGACATCCGATAAGATTTTCTGAAATTCTTAATTCTACAATAATGAATAATTAAAAGCTACGATGTTCTTCTTTGCTGTCTACTTTATTTTATTGGCTATTACTTATTTAGTGCTAAAAATCGCAGTTAGAAATAAAGATCTTTCGAAATAAATTCATTTTTATCTGTTCCAAATTGAATAAAAGAAAGGGAAAAAAGATAAACATGTTGAAATTCCTATCGGTGTCTGTTTCAGTTATTTTACACCCGAAAGCGAGAGAAAATAAAACACCTTCACAAAAAATAAAACATGAAGTTTTTGTCGAAGTAAAGTGGCGTAACTAATTACTCGTTAAATCAAAGAAGACATTAATTGGATTTAAGAAGCATGCCACTTGTCAATGAACTTAAAAAAATACAACAAAATTGATCTTGAATACGGAATTTAAAGTAATTTTACTGCGTTAAGTAGCCAATTTGTATTTTTCGAAGACCGTAAAGGAAAAATTTAAAGATTTTCTTTTCTTTCCTTTTTTTACTTTTATGTGCTTTAAAAATATCTTAATTTTTTTGGAATTGAAATAATGTTGCCAGATTTTGTTTACAAAAAGTTATAAAGATATATATTTTTTGTTCATTAAATAAAATGCATTGTTTAGTTTTTAGAACACTACTTTTGAACACTTGAGTCAAAAATCATACTTTTTAAACATATGAGTATCGTTCAGATATCCACAAGTAAGTGGCTCATTCGTTTTATTACTTATTCGTTCTATTCGTCTGTTTTATGGAACTGGGATGAGCTGTCAACATCAGCATTTTTTATGGATAGATCGGTCGAGCTATTTCCTTCACCCCAAGAATGTGGATGGCTGAATTTTGCTACCTTGTGATTGTGCATTTGTATACACCCAAAAAGACGGTAATACGTCTTAATTCTAAGTGGATAATGTAAATTGAAAGCAACTATTCAAAATAAGTTAAGAGGAAAAAGACTAAGATAAAAATCCCTCTTGTTAATTTCCAAAAAGTTAAATTAAATATATGTACGACCCCGTACAGAATAATTCCCAGTTTGTCAACAAAATGATGAACAAAATTTTAGTCTTTCTTCGTCGAACGTCTCACAGATGTTTCAACAAAGATGGACAGGGGTTATATATGAATTTGTATGTAAAGTTTTCTTTTTTTTTGCTGAGACCAAAAAAAAAAGAAAAGAAAATAATTTTCCTCCGTAACTTCTGTACGACTCCGGAAACATGTTCAGCTGAGGTGATTTTTTTTCTGAGAGAGCTACTGAAAAGTGGTTTAAACAACAAATATTTATATTCCTGACAATATTTAGGCTTTGATTCCCTAATTTTGTACATGACTATATTAGTGAAAGAAGCGCATTTTTACTAATGGGAAATGATTTTTCGGTTACCGTATCCAAATTTAAAAAGCGCCACTTTTTGGAAATTAATGAAGTTTTTTTTTCTTAACGTAGCCTTTTTTGCCTGCTTTAGTTTGTATATATATATTTTTTTCAACTTAAATTTTCCACATATATCTAATGGATAAAGAATTAACACGTGTTGTCATCTTTTCTGCACCCACTATGATTCTGTGACTGGAACTCTGCCGGTTAACAAAATAGGCGGATAACCAGAATTTCGCAATTAACATGTAAGCAACGAATCGCTAATGCTCGTTTAGACGAAAATGAAAATAAAATAACTTACCAGTAAATAATACACATTTACATTCACAACTATAGACCATATAACAACGTTAAAATTTGTAGTATGGGGTGATCTCGAATTAATGATACAAAGAGCAAAACACTGTAGCATTCTTTTTTTTCTGTAGGAGTGCATTGGCAGAAGTTATGCGGTAAAGCCCGGCTGAAGGAAATACTTAAAATTTTAATTTATCTCAATATTTTTGGACAGGTTTACCCGAACTGCTGCAAGATGCTCTGATCAGCAACTGAATGTGGTTTCAGCATTGCAAGTTACCAGTCCACTTCAACATGGATTTGTGCAGTTACATGTAAGCCACTTTTGGCGGCGAAGTATTCGGTATGGCAAACCATGGCTATCCCGATTTTGTGATTTATCATATTTTATTTTACGCGAACATCTGAGGAATCTTGTTTATGTGATGCTAGTTAAAGCAGATGAGGATATCGTTGCTCGAACAACCGCATTTCCTGCAAGCGTAATCCAAATACTCCATCTACGCTGGTATCACTTTTGGTAGACGCAATCCAACACTTATTGTGAATATTGCACTTCTCAACTACGCTTCAATAAACTATTTGTCTTTTCTTTCATCACTTACTTCATATACGGGTCGACGTGCAAGTTGCGCCCGTATTTTTCTGTGCGGTAAATAATTGTTACAGTGTCCTGTACCAAACGGTACCACGTTTGCTGCAAATAGTCTCGAAATAACTGAACTTAGTCATTTATATTCAGTGATGAGAAACGACCCTTAAAATAGAGTCTATGTATCGGAAAAACACTATTTCTAACCGAATTTTCATGCTATATCGATAGAATTTCTTAGATACAGCCTTATTCCACATCTGCATGCATTAGCATACAAACGATTTACAAGTGAAAATTGAATTTTCATCGGGAAAAAACTTCTTCAGAATAATGGTACTTCTTTCTAGAACTAATGTGCATTGAAGTGGCCCTGAAAGCGTGAAATTGAAAACGAAAAATCTATCAGCGTGGTGTTTACATGCAAAAATGCAGACAGAGTTTTAAATGCAACTAGATATCCACTGAATCGCAATAACACGTTTGCGATTCAGCAAAACTTTTATATATAGATAAAATTCCTACTCAAATAAGTGTTTTCAACGGTCTTTTTAAGATACATCAGTAAAAGATCAAAAACCCTTGCAAATCAGTTTAAAAGCAAACGCTGGTCTGAGCTAAACCAGAACTCTGTTTTATTCGCGGCCTCTTGCATTCACTCCCTTCTAAAAGCTTTACAGCGTAATTTCGAATAAATGCATAATTTCCGTACCCTGGAGGAACTGTTCGCGGAAATCTTTTTTTCCCCTTTATTCAAAAAGGGATTTATTTTCCCTCTTGGATTTTTTTCCCCTCGCATATATTTTTCAAAGAGGTATGGGCTCCGCTGGCCGTATGGCATTTGAATTTTTTTTTCTTTTCTATCATATGAAATAGGAAGCGGTAAAAAACCCAGAAATTTTATCTTTAATTATAAATGCTGAAAAAAAATAAAAGTGAGAGAGGCTAGATCATGATCTGTGATAACTTTATAGGTTTTGGTTTGTGTGCTTGGTTTATTTTCCTTCCTAGCGCGGTATTTTCTCTGAAAGTATATTAAGGATACCTATGGCATTCTCTTTTGGGGGTCCAGCTATGGAGAGTTGTTCATTTTTAGTATAAAATTTGATTGACACTAAATTTTACTAGAAATATCTAGTAAGAAGTTTCAATAGCACCTAAAATTTTTACATTTATTAAAATAAATTGTGTTTGTTACGCACATAATTATAAAATTCACAAAATTTATATACACATATTTTTTTAATTTTAATATAAGTTTTCACATCTTATATAAATTTACTCGTTTTACCGTATACTGTTTTGAGCAAAAGGTGAATATTTGGCTGTAATTACCATTTGTGCGTACTCTAAAGGGAGGGAGTTAGAAAGGGCATATATACGTCCATGGACAGAACTAAATAATGTTATGCTCTATTTTAAATCATATTATATCACTATGAAAACTGATTTCATAAAGTAAATGAAACTATTTCATAAATGAAAAAAAAATCCTAAAATGATATAAATAACAATTCAAAGCTCAAATGAAAAAAAGAATCATGACTGTTTCTAAACAGCACAAAATGTTTACCTTAACGAATCCTGCTCATTTGTAAATTTGGTCAGAAAAATGCTGTAAATAAACAAAATTACATCTGCAATGGTGAACCTTAGTTCAGAACATTATACTCATTATTTTTATATAAATATATTTTTATAAAATACTTTTTACCAATATGCAATGTGCACCCATATTGTAAGTCCTACATTTCATGTGTCACAAATGTTATATAGCTTCAATACATTTATTCTGAGATATAAACACTTATTTACCTTGAGCTATCTCAACAAACGCAGGCACGATAACGGTGCATTAACTTGAATAAACAACGTAATACAATAAATATTTAAAATTCCTGAAGATTCTTTCAAAAAATAAAAAAAAAATCTGATCTACATTTTTAAAACCAAATATTGATCATAGCTGTTTATACTTAAACAAGATTTTAAATTACCATAATATAGTTTAATTAGTAGCAATTAAATGAATTAATTATATTTTTTCAGCCTCAAATACATTTATAAACAAGAACCAGAATAAGGAATTATCGATACTGTGTTGAATAAGTTTTATAAAAATCTTTCTTCGATGCATGTTTCTCCTAAATTACTATTTTAAAAACAAGTACATTTTTCTCTTATGTCAACATTCAAATTTAACTTCAGAATCTACATTTTTAAAACTCATCTTTTATGTATATTATCATAAAAACAAAGTCAGAAACATTATCTCCAAACGGTTTTTCTAATGTATGCAAAAATTTTAAGCTGGAAGTGCTGTAATGAAATTTAATTATAAAGTAGTTGGCAATAAACTGTTTTCAAGCTTCTAAAATTTTTATTTACAATTTATTATTATACAAAAATGTTTATTTAGTAAGAGATATATAACGCCGTTTTATGCAATTAAATTTCAAAAAGAAAGATTGCAATGTTTTTGCTTTATCAAAGAAAGAAAAGTGTCGAAATTTGCGTTTTGCTACAAAAACTTTCTTAATTGAAAATTCCTCATTTTTCTTTCATAAAGTGTTATCAAATTCTTTAGACTTCAAGGAAGATTCTAATATTTGAATCTTGTTTCAAGCATTATGAACCTTGCCTATTTTTATTCATAATTTAGCCATTATGCTAATTTGACATTTCATATTCTGCCCATTTTTTTATTTTGCGTATTATTAGGTTTTTTCTTGAAAAGGTACATGTATGATAAATAATGATAATAAAGGTAATAAAGGATGAATGTATTCTGGGTGAAATTGTATTCAAATGATTTCATCCCCCTCCAAAAGCTTGAGTACTAGTTTAAAGTTCTTATTTATTCGTTTATTTATTTATTTATTTATTTTGAAGTGGAATCTTCATGCTTTAATAACGTACCTAGATAAAATGCAGTGTATAAATACAATGGGTGTTTCAAACTGATCAATAAGTGCGGCACTTGTTAAACTTTTAAGTTTGAAGCATAACGTGCAATAAAAAAGTTTTTCAATGTCATGTACTTCTTTTCTATGCCATAAATTTGATAATAAGCTGTAAAAAATAGAAAAAAAAATGTGTCTTTGTAGGGTGATAAAGTCTGCGTTATATGAGAAAAATAAAATATAATTTTTAAACTGTTATTTGAAAAAAAAATGGAAAAGTAATAAAGAATTATTTGAAAATAATTTATATCGTAAAAAAATCTCGACAAAATACAACATCAATAGTCAAATTATAATAGCCAGGCAATATACAATGAGGTATCCCAGGTGATGAAATTATAGTACTCATTTCTCCGTACAGACCTGAATCGCAGTAATATATCTTCTACTAAATTTATCATTTCGTAATTTAACAATTGTCCTTTAGTCATCATCGATAATTGGTGAAAATTTTAAAGGGAAATACCTCAGTGAATATTACACAGATGAAGTTTTTGTGAATGGTCCAATTATTTTTATTTTTTCTTTAATATACGACGTCTTATCAAAATTCTGGAAAAAATTTATGCCATTCTTTGAGTAAGACTACTACAATCATCTTATCTTTATCACTGATATATATATATATATATATATATATATATATATATATATATATATATATATATATATATTTATATATATATTCATATATATACATATATATATAGATACATATATATATGTATATATATATGTATCTATATATATATGTATATATATGAATATATATATAAATATATATATATATATATATATATATATTTATATGTATATATATATATATATATATATATACATATATATATATGCATATATATATATATATATATATTTATATGTATATATATATATATATATATATATATATATATATATATATATATATATATATATACACGTAAGTTTAGCTATTTCATGTTATCTCTAGTCATATGCACGCCATGGTAGTAAAGGGGGCAAATATACAGTATGTGTTAGCCCTGCCTATACGTGTGACTGTAAATAGTCAACTTCTGTAGCAAGTCTAAACTAGGCCATGCCGACCACTCTTGGCAGAAATCAGGAAATTCGGCTTGATAAAAAATATATATAATGTATATAATGTATGCTGTCCAATTGACATATTTCTGTTGACTATCTTATTATTTTAAATAAAAAAACTGATTTTAAAAATTGTGAACAGAAAGTGTGCCAAATAATTTGAATGTGGGGATCTAGACGGTAGAAATAGAGGGAACGTGGTCGGTTGATTTTAATGAATGACGGTGTAGCTATAACGTCACGATCCACTCTTAATGTCATAGCTACACCGCCTCTTGACTACTGTGATTTCTTTCTACTTTTAATGAATTTTAGTTCTGTCATCTGTTATTATACATAAGACGTACAAGTTATATTTACAGTTCCTCTAATGCTCCGGGACTGGGCATTGAATTGTGGATCCAAGGCGTGAGAAGCTAGCGTGCTAACCACCAGACATGGGATGACTCCTAATGAGATGGCTAAAGTTTGAAGTGATTGTTGTTTCAATTTCGGAATGGGAACTTTTATGTACTTAAATAAATAAAATAAGACGTTGTCTTTATACTACTTGGAATTAAAAAAATTTAAACTTCCTATCCGTTTTAAGCACCTGGGACACCAGAAAAGTTTGTTTGTCTGTCGTTCAGTCATTCTGTCCATGACGTTTTTTTTCTGTTCGCGCAATCATGTAAAACTGACTGGCGCGAATGAAATAAAATTTGGTGGCATGATAGGTGATCTCTCAACTTAAAATATAGACTTCGAATTTATAAAAAAAAATCTCATTAGATTTTGGGATTTTTCGAAAATTGTTTCAAACTGCGCAAATTTTTATTCCCACATCACGTAATAACGACAAAAGCGACAGAAATAAAATTTGGTGGCATGATAGGTGATCATTCAACTTATGCTATAGGCTTGGGATTTTTAAAAATTTTTGATTAGATTTTGAGATTTTTGCGAAAATCGTTTCAAACTGTGTAAATTTTTGATAGCGCATCACGTAATAGGACTTAAGTGAATAAAACGAAATTTTGTGACACGATAGGAATCATACAACTTAATTTATGCACGCAGAGTTTCTTAAAATTTGGATTAGATTTTCAGATTTTGTGGTATTTTATATGTAAATCCCAGCTAGAAAATATTTGCACTTTCTTCGAAAAATTAAAGATTGTACACAATTTGCCCATAAAATGTGAATATTTTTTGAATACTTTGAAAAGTATCGACTTTTTGTGCACAGTTTTTGACCATAAATATATGCACATTTTAGTTTGCATAATAACTGTATATAATTTGCCAAAATGTCCATATTTTCAAAGTATTCAAAAATATCCAAGACACTCATTTCCTTATAAAAGGAACAGTTGCAATAAACAAACCTCATTTGTTTTGTACGATTTAATTTTTACAGTTTAAAGCAATATTAATGGAATCGTTTCAAGTGTTAAACGGAACATTTTATCTCATACGGAAGCCTTGAAACAGTACTTTGCCAATGTACTTAACGAAAATTGATAAAAGTGTGGATTTTAAAACGGCAATTTCCTTTACATTAAATGACAGTGAGACCTACTAATTTCATTAATTTAGAAATATTAATAAATAAAATATTGCAAATATATATAGACTGTCTCAATTTTAACTTAACGTCGTATTTTTCCATACCTCATTTTGAAAAAAAATTCAATTCATATCATTCACCCAATTATCTCGATGGATAAAAAATTGAATTGTGTTACTATAATTTTGGGGCATACCCTTTTTACAAAGAGTACTATGAAACGCTGTGAATTTATCGGGATATAATGTTTACAAGCATTTCTATAAAGGGAAAGAGATAAGAGTACAAAGTTTTACATGTCTGTGTACGGAAGTTTCCTTTAATAAATACCGCATGGAAACCGTGGGTGTTTTATTCGAGGAATTCTCGGAAACTTCTGAGATCATCAGAGAAACTTTTGAAGGAGCCCTTAGATGTTTCTTTCAAAAAGTTCTTGAAATTTCTTTGAACAGGAAATATGTTTGGAATGAATCTGTGAAAAATAAAATTTTAAACTTGTTAAAGTATCTTGTGTAAGATCTGTGAATTCCATTGATCTGTTAAGCATACATCCACAATGGAAATATATCAATCATTTAGAGGAATATAAAAAAATGTATGGATTTAAGTTGAAGTAAATTTGCATTTATCAGAAAATATTTTTACTTCAGTACTACTGATCATATATTATTTTCTTCTAAGCCATAAATACGATAATTTAAAAATTTAACTATTCAAACACGGTGCAAAATATTTTTAAAATTAATTTATTGATATGCTGTATATTTATACCTATTTTTGTGTTCAACAACTACTAAAATAAAATATATCTAACACCAACAAGAAATATCAATTGAATCTCAAAATATATTATTTTGCTATCATTTTACTTGAAGTACAAATACGATACCACAAGTTTCATCCATTTTCATTTTCTTAGAATACGTAAAATGTTTATGCATGAAACTCTTACATGATTTCAAAATCAGAATTCATTTCTAAAGGAAACAACGATAATTGGCAACAACAAGCTTTAGCTTACAAGCAGATTCAGATTCTGTTTACATTTTTTAAATATACATTTCTTTTGTTTCTTAGGGTGATTTAAAAAGTAAACAATCGTGTTTATTCTGTGATATTGTTCGAAATAATAACTTAATTTGCTCCCGTATTGCATGTGCCGCCGTGAAACTAGTTTTGCAGGCATAATAGCGGCCCTCCAATAATGGTAACCCTGTAGTCTTGGCGACAAACTTGGCGATCATCTTGGCGACGGATTTGGCGACCATGGCGACAAATGGTGGCTTCTAGAAAATTCATGTCTCGAGACCATATTTCAATTTGATAAGATTGTTCCAGAAGTTTCTCGGCGATTCTGGTGACGTCATCATCTCTATAAAAGCACTAGGATCTCTCTCCGGGGAGTTCAGTTGAGTGGTAGACTTTGAAGCGCACGGTTGATTCTGTGAAATGAATAACGTTATTGTTGTGCTTATTTATGAATTTTGTTAGCGCATTTTAAAGTTTCTTGTATTATTTTGAGGTATTGAGGTGCGAGCCGTGAATAAAGTGTTATTTTTGTTTACTGTGCTGATTGGACTGTTTCAAAATACACCCACTTGGCGATTTTCGTAACAATATTTTCTATTAATTCAATAGGAAAATTTAAATCTGTTCATCATTTTCAATAGGTGTAAATAAGCATTTGGCAGGGTAGAGGCATCTAAATTCGTCAGTCGTAACTAATAACTGATTTCTCTTAATTTTCTTATTTTTTTCGTTACGTTCACTGAAATAAAGTATATTTTATTATTTTTTAAAAGAGGAACTATCTAAATGATATGTAATCTGTTCTATGATATGTAATATGGTCCGACTACAAAGGCTGACGGTCGTATGTATTGCCAGAAATGCCGCCAAATCTGCAGACTTTTCGCAAAATATTGCAAACTTTGGCGCAAAAATATTACTTCATAAAAATAAACCCAGCATCAAAAAAAGTATTATATTCGGCAAAAAAATCGCCAAACCCTGATTTTATCCACTGAATATTTTAAAGATGCATAACTCGCACTCTAATTAATCGTCTTCCACACCTAGTTTGGCCATAAGTTTTGATACAGTTATGAAGTCAAAATAAAAAACAAAAATATGATCAAATTTAAAAACAAACGTTCTTAAAGTTTTATTTTACCTTTAAATTCAACATATTGCACCTGTTATTCAAAACGATTACCTTTGACTTCACGTAGGTTTTCAGAGCTAAGATAAATTATTTACCAAGGCACGATCACCACCTCTACCGGAATTTCAATCGTTTTTTCCCTTAAGGAATATTAAAACTTTCCAAATTTGAATGCCATGTTTGACATGCATCTGCCTCTAACATTGCCTACATTTTACCATGTTTATAGTCGAGTTTATTTAAATCGAGACTGATAGCATGCCAATCATACTTTTCTATGAGATATGACACAGTCTCTTTCAACTACCGCCTTCGCTTTATGAACAATAGAAAATCCAATCCTCTCCATTAAGCAACTTTATCTTCAAGAGCTTGCATAATTGTCTCTGAAGTTTTGTCTGATAAACGTTTGTCTTTGGTTTTCACTCATTTCTAGAAAAAATGAGTTACAACAGAGAGTCTAGAATTTTTGTATTAGAACTTATGGAAGTACTGGGCAAAATGAATTGTAGTGTTTGATTATTTGACCCGTGCAACTTTAATTTCAAAATTTCAAGATATTTGAGGAGCCGGCGAAGCGACATGGTATCACATAGTGCACGCAGTAGAAACGCAAAGTGATTGAGGGAGCTTTAGAGAGTAGGGGATAGAGCTTCCTTCGAAAGTTTTATATTTAATGTCTTTCAAATATTTTACTTCAAAAGGTATGATATTTAATTCCGTATAATTATGAATATTATGAATATTTTATTCATGTATTATGAATAAATCAGTCTAATTAATTTATTTCAGTATTTTTTTAAATTATATTTAGATGAATTTTTTCTTCAAAACGAGATCTAAGGTTTAGCGATCAACACATTTCTCCATTAATGATCCTTTGAATACGTGTGTATCGTGCACTTGCAATAAAGGCTTTTTTCTATTCAAGACGGTAGTCCATTTAATAGAAAAATCGTTCAATTCAGGTATTTCTAAATAATATTCATAGACCTAATATCAAAATGTCTTTTTCTCATAAACACAAAAGAGTACTGAATAGTATATATTTCAATAATACCTTATTGCATATATATTACAAAAAAAAATATCAATTTCAAATGTATTCATATATGTACGTATATAAAACTGTGTTTTTAAGATATGTAAATGCATATCTGTAACAAGCACTGGCAAGTTAAAGGAAAAATTCCTGAACTATATTTACGAACAGTATTGTAGTAATAAATGGATACCAGGAAAAGCCAAGGACCCGATTCCGAGGGTGTTGTGAGCACAGAAAGATTTTAACATTAATTATTATAAGGGCTCAACCATATATTTTCGTCCCTATTTACAAACAAACTAAACTAATTTAAAATTAACGTGGATTCACCGGTGGACATACGCAATAATAAAGATTATTGCATAACTATACGTTAATGCACCAATCGTAACGAACACAATTCACCTATTTCCATCATGCACTTTTTTCGCCATTTCTTAGTTTTCCCTAGTCACCAGCAACGCTGAAAGTCATGAAAAAAGCGAAGCATCAAGCAGTACTACATCACCGATTCTGAAATCACCCCACATGCATTAAAAGGAAAACAATTTGTAAGTGAATTTTCCAGCTGATTACACGCTGATCTCCTCGTACATCCAATTCTTTCCGCGCGAATTTACAACGCAAATCAAGTGAATTGCATAATTCGTGTCGCCTAGGGAAAATTTTGGGGGAAATTCATAAAAGCCTTCCAGCAATCATAAAATCTTTTCTAACGGGGAATTATCGTGTCGTCCCTACATTTTAATATTCCCGTTGAGTATTTTTTTTAGCTTCAGTTTTCAAGCTGTGTGACGTACGGTGTTTGAAATCTGTAATGGAGGTACATCTTTAATTTTTTTCTCTTTTATAAGTCCCTTTTTTAAGAGTTAATATCGATTGTTTTATAGAGAAAGGAACAACGGAATACTTTTATCGGAAGATGACTTTCCCTTCTTTTTTTTTATCGATTTACTATTCTCCTGACTTATTTAAAACGTCGTTATTGCTTTTCAAACGCATCTAGTTTTATTTTCATTTCCCTTTTTGTAAAGGAATATTGGGTCACGTTCTGTTCGAGAAAATATTTTTGATTCTACATCCTGAATGTTGGATTAGGAATATGAGTTAAAATCATCAATTTAGAATGCTCAGGAATATCCATACATTTACGATTTCAAGATATAGCAAAAGAAAGTATTTGTTATACACATTATGTATCGTATTAGCCCGAATATAACGCGGCACTAAAATTTTTCAGAAAAATCCTGTTTACACCTCGAATTTAGAGCGAGTCAGGTTTTTAACGTGAAATGATTAGTCAAAAAACATGGCGTTATGTTCGGGCTAAAACGGTGTACAGTCTGCCCGCTAAAGGCCGTTGTTACGCCAATAATTTCTGATTTGCAAGAGCTGTCATAAAAGTAGGATCTAAGTATATTAAAGTTGCCATGCGCTACGCAAGGAAACCGCTTACAGCGCCATCTGGCTACTAAATTCGGAGTTAGCGTTCTGATTTCAAAAACGATCCAAAATACGGGAAAAAAAGTCAATTGCAAAGTTGGTCAGCATCATTTATTTATTAAGAAAAAAAAACCTTACTCTGCAGATGATGCTCACTATTTCAGGGTGTCGACAGATCAAGGAAATCATGGAAAAATCAGGGTACTTTATCGATCTGGAAAAATCATGGTAATATCAAGTAATTTTGCAAAAATATTTAAAAATCAGCTAACTTTCGTTTTTGCCTAGTGAACTAGATCATTTTTAACTGTCAATTTGATGCGCGGCTTGTTCTGGATCACACGATACTCAACTGATGCACAGATACAGACATTTTACGAATCCGAAACCAGAATACAGATCATACGAGAACATAGAAATATGAATCCGAGACTCAAGTGATGTAAGCACGATCACTATACGAATACGAAAAAGCGCATGTATTCGGACTCGTTCTAAGATGCGGATCATATAAGAAACCGCATATGCGAATCATATCGGCATGTGAATCAATTTCGCATGTGAATTGCTTCCGGAATAAAGTCATAGGTAAAATGAATGGTAAAAGATGATTTAGTCTTCTACTGCGTTGTTGTGTTTTTTAAAGTGATGGGACATTTGAGTGATGCCTGCTAAACTCCCCCACAAGACGATTTTTTTTATAGATAGTGCTCATTTTTAAGCCTTTTTACATATTTTTAAAAATTTCAAACGATACATTGATTGAAATAAAATAAGTTGACCAGGTGGACAGTTTATTTTGATCAGTCATCCTTACGCTTAAAATTTAACACTATCTTTATAAAACGAGGAAACTTTCTGATACATATTTTCTTTTAGTATTCAACTAAAATTTATGTTTGGATCTATGAAACTGAACGACAATTTTATTAATATTAAGCATTTTTGTGGTTTTCTATTATGTAGTTCCCTATATGAAGCATTCACATGTTTGTGCATGATACACAATGGTGATTTACATGAAAGATTATGGTATGTATATAATTAGTTCTGGAAATTTGATAAAAATAGTCAGGGAAATCAGGGAAAAATCAGGGAACATTTTTTCTCAATTTCTGTAGCCACCCTGTAATTCGGACAATAATGCTGCAAATGGAAGTCATAAACACATCTTTGTTTGGTTTTCCACTAACTACTCTTATCTGACATTAAGCTCATTTATCATTCATTCTCAATGTGTTTTCCATCACTTTGTGGTCACTACATGTGGACACTGGTCTGTAATTCCTGCAGGAAGTTGTACTATATGGCTGGTGACACGTTGGAAAAAGCATCAGTAATACGTTTTTACGCCTTGCATTTTATGCCTTCAATTTTGTGCCATTAATGTTCTCAAGATGTTTTTTCTTAATGAATCGGCGATGCTGAACAACTTTGTAAGTGAGATTTTTTTTTCCATATCTCGAACAATTTTTGAGATAAGAACACTAACTGCAAATTAAGCCGACATGTGAGCGACTACCTCTCTTATCGACCAATTTTTCGAGGAACGAAGGGTGATTGCTCCCGAGAAATTTCACTGTATGACAATAAAATTAATGGAAGAGGTTTAATGGTATTTATTAAATATCTGTACGACTTTGATTATTAATTACACGGTACGGGAGAAGCGAAGAACGAAGAGGAGAGTATTGCGATTGCGTAGGTTTTTGCTAAGCAATGTATGAAAATGTTGGAAAATCTCTCGATGTCCAAGCCTACTTAAGTAAAGGAAATCAAACGGGTCACATAGAAAAAGCTCCAACTCCTATGTTATTCAATTAAATACAGTTTATGTAATTACTTTCACATCGGAGATGAGGCTCGGACATATGTTCCATGAGTCTGAAGGCTCAAAAAGCTGATAAAATCTCAAAGAAAAAAGGTGCTGAAATTTGTGTATGACTGGAAAGCAAATAAGAAGAGAGAATACCCTGATTTTAACCGTAAGAAATCCAAACTACTTTTTACGGTATCCTTATGCAATACATGAATGTAATATATATATATATATATTCATAGTATATTTAATATTGAATATCGATTTGAATGCATATAAGCATTATTCAAACACAGACAATTTTTAATCAAAAGGTTTAGTAACATGAAAATTTTTAAAAATAGTTTTGCCATCTTTAAAATTGAACTCTCTTCGACGCATGTGAGGTGTGATATGGCTGTTTTTATTCACAATACGCTATTAGGCAAATTCAGAGATAACTAAAAGCTAGAATAAATGACGTATTAGTTTCGGAATGAAATTTGATTTTTTTTTTTCATGAATTTTGCAAGTCCTTACACGGATGCCTATATGTAGTATACTAATTAGAAACACCCCGTAGTACTGACTAATTTTAATCAATAAATACTACCCCGTTCTATTAATTAATTAAAATGAAATCTATTTTATCAAAACATTTTACAAAATAAATTTTTTCTTAAATAACACAGAGAAATTTTTCCTTTTCATATTAAATTAAGAAATTATTGTTTTGTTTATTTAACGAAAAATGTGCATATTCTGGGGAAAGTGGACCTATCTTTGAAATAAAAAGGGTTAGAACTGTTCTGATTTTTTTACACTCTTGGATAGAGCTAAAAGGTTTCACTGATAGAAAATTACGTCATGACTATTTTTTCATTCAGTGAAAGTACGATAATGTATTTAATTATTTACTTAAGACGTACGGTCTCCAATTTATTTAGTTTCGTGCAGATAGTTCTAAATCTCTGATGTCTAAATATTTTGATGTAAAAAACTGCGTTAAGTATAGCTTTGAATACTGTCTCAGATATATTCTATGGCATCGCTAATCTGGGCTATGGATACTCTATATTGATCCATTATGATTATGATTTAATCGTAATTTTTTGTAAATAAAACTCTTTCTAAAAATTTATTATGTGTACCGTTAGTGCTTGGTAGCATATTTCTTTCTTTCTGTGCTTCATATAAATAACATAAAGCATATTCGCTTTAATATGAATTAAGTCCGAAAATCTTCTCCAGGAAATTAAATCGAGAAACGTGTTTTAATTAACATATACATAATATATTCTGAGTAGGACATTTCGAGACTCAAGAATGCAAAAATCACCGTCAGGCAGAAATTCCTGTCATAACACATTTTTTTTCATCCTGTCTTTTCATGGGGAAAATGCGAAATTAAAAATCCCTACAGCACAAAGATATTTAATTATTTAAAGGAAAGCTAATAATTCGTCATTTCTCTTTCCTGAGGGCCAATTCAAGATGCCATAAAATAAAAGATGCTTCGATGCAGACCAGGGCCACTTGATTTTTACTCGGTTGCAGTTTAATTAGTGAAACAATATGGCTGCTTGCGGAAAACTGTGTAAGAATAATAAAAAAAGTCTGATGTAAAATGTGCATTAAAATTTGAATGTAATTTCATTTGGATGAGTTAGATAGGATAGTTTAAAAATTAAAAAAAATCATATTAGGAGTTGAATTGCACGGGACTGTATAAAAATATGATAATTTGAACTGAAGTTGAAGAGAATTAACTTATGAACATTTTTGTTAATCAAGTACGGTCTTAAATTTAAAGAAAATAACTGAAAAATGGAATAAATATTTATTTGTCCTTGCACTTTAATGTAGCATGCGCGAAGCTTTGATTTTCCTTCAACTTTCAAGCACTTAACTATGTTTAGAAATTCCTATTTCAAGCCCGTAAATAACAAATTGCATTGTGCTGATTTTCACATTCTTATTTAAATACAGAAAGGTTAACAATTTATCAATTTGACACTTCCGTAACTATAAAAATTAAATTTTGAAATCTTCGAAACTCTATTATTGAAATACTACAGAAACTAGTAGGAAATTATGAATTAGAATTCATTGGTGGTGTAGTAATAAAGTTATTGCTACAGCACATATATTATAAAACTTTAAAGTTGCGTGAAAATTTTTCTGTGAAAACAACTTTAAATTATTGGCGCATTTCCAAGACGTCAAAGGGTTAAATTTATAAAGTGACGTTTATCTAAACCCGCTCCCCCTCCTTGTATAATGCCACTGATACAAAATAATTTAATTATCTAGCTTTCTGATGAACCTCGGGTAAAAAAAATAAGATCATTTTACGTGCGTGACTTTCGGTATATTAATAAATAAAAAATGACAATTAAACATTATTAAAAATGTATTTTAAGAATCATCGAGCTCTTTTTAATATGTTAAAACAGAGAGCATAGCAAACAGCAATCTCCATGATTGCGTGTAACGCATAAACAAACAAAAAATATTATCGTTTATTTACGACTTTCTACAGAAACTATATTTAAAGGAAAAAAAATTCTCCCTTCTCAGAGACATCAATGTTTTTTATGCTCATATCCGAAAATGGAAGAATCAAAATAGAAAATATCTCAATAGAAAGATATTTAATTATTCAAGTGAAAGCTAATAACTTCACTCCCCCATCTTCTACATGTTTTCAAGATGCCTTAGATGAAGAAAAAATTGAGCGGGGGAGGGCGAAAGAACATATGCGCGTGTATCATGTTGCTACAATATCAGCAAAAAGGTTTTCTTTCTTTTTTTTATAAATTTTTTTGCGATGCTTTCTGAACACTTTGTTCAGCAAACCCTAATGGTACGAGTTGCTTTACATACAATGGAATTAAAAAGAAGAGTTTTGTTTTTATTGGAAGAATATGTGTATCATTTTCATATGAACGACATATAAAAGCGGGTTTGCTTTGTTTAACACAGTGACTCTATGATTTCATGGCTACACGTCAAATTAAGTGTAAAACATTTTTAATAAAAACTCTTGATTTATTTTAATAAAATGTCAATTCATTGCCACTATTTATATAGTGTTCTTACTGACTGGCTTTTCAAATATTGGTTTGACTTTCAAAGCAACTAGTAAAATATAGCATTGCAAGATAGTAAAGTCTGGTATTTCGAATATGGTATTGAGAGGTAGTTAGTAGCATTGACGTCACAGCGTATTGAAAGATCGAATCAACTGCATTGCCTTATATGTTCTGCAATAACGCTAATATACAAATGTTTGGAACTACAGATATGAGGGACTGGACATAGTACAACGAAAAACACCTTTTCTATTATATTTATGAAAGGAAGCGTATTCAAAATGTAGTACTTCGTCACTAAAAAAGTGCTGAAAAGTTACACAAATTTGTAAATTATGGATACGTGAGCAATGAAATCATTGATAAATAAATTACTCAGTATAAAATGAATTACTAGTAAAACAAACAAATCAAGTGTCGGTGTTGATGACACAGAAATACTAATGTAAAATGTCAAAAGGAAAACGAAAGCAACTTTTAAATTTTTCAATATTAT
Organism: Cheiracanthium punctorium; assembly: GCA_038373885.1. Taxonomy (NCBI): domain Eukaryota; kingdom Metazoa; phylum Arthropoda; class Arachnida; order Araneae; family Cheiracanthiidae; genus Cheiracanthium; species Cheiracanthium punctorium. The sequence continues at coordinate 700,444 of JAWZYV010015670.1, read as the reverse complement.
TTATGCTCCTAAATAAAATAGCTATTTAAATAGCTTTAAACATTCTCTTCACTAACACTAAAACCAGCAAATATCATTTTTGGGGATTCCTCCAAATTGCTTACTAATATTTAAGGTATAGGGTAGGTCAGTAGTAAAGCCAGTAGATTTTTGCTTAATCTTTACATAATAGTGCTTACACAATAATTAGGTAAGAAGATTATAATGTTTTTATATTTTTAATTTAATATATCTTTAATTAATAACTTCAAGTGTTGAAAGGCATTGCTAATTGTTAAACCATCAGCATAGCAAAATTTTAATAAAACAGATTGGAATGCTCATTGTTCAAAGTTATTTGGTGCAAAGAGTAGTTTTGCGGGCAAGCTAATCCATACTTGTAATAATACATTTAAGAGATTCTGACATTTTTTGCTATTTAATAATTGCATAATTATATACTTTAATGGTCAATTAACTCACTATTTCATAAGAAATGTGGTGATTATGACCATGTGTAAAATCATAGTAGAGTATGCCATTCTGAACAGAACATAGGTATATCTATATTTCAGCATTTAAAAGTATTAAAAAATAAGTTAAATAGTTTAGTTTTTTTATTACACGAAAATTTTTCTTATTTTTTTTAATTGCGGATGTTAAAAAATGATTTAGACCATAGGCATGTTTTCATAACTTTAAACGGGACAGCTTCACATTACGTTAGAACCATTCCTATTGAACGGACATCATTTGAAATTTTGGTTTCTTGTGGTTTATTCATATTCTTAGTGGGCTTTTGAAAAAGTATTTCTACTGGTATCGTGCCACTCCAGTCAAGTGATTAAAGCTGTTCGAAAGTGAATTCTGTGTAGCTGAGGGGAGACATTCCTGAAACGGTTATTTGTTTTGGGACATATTTTTAATTTTATAAAAAGAATGATCGACCCATCTTCGCAGCGAGATACTTTTATAAGTAAATAAATAAAAATTATTACATTACTACTTATTTTGTATCAAATATTTACGCACCGGAGTACCTCTAATTACTAACAAAAAAGGAATAGTAGTCTCATTTGCTCTCATAAAAATTGTACACTATAATTTCAAGAAAAAACAAAGTGGTCATGTTTCCCTATTGATGCCGACAATTACCCCACTTTTTTCCAGTTTTGTGGTATTTAAAACCACCAACTTAAATTATTCGTGAAGAGGCTGAAGGAAACAAAAATTTGACTTGGAGTTATTAAAAGATCAAAATTAACCCCTTTTTACATTATAGAATATTTGTTTCTTAAAGTTAAAAATTCACAAAGTTAAAAACTGCACAAAGCGGACATACTTATCGCACATGGACCCTTCTAAAGATAAAAATAGGATTTTATCCACTAATCTGAAGAAACGTTCCATTTTAATTGTTTTGGTCTAAAGTGTTCTTAATGAATTTCTTCTTGAAAGTCTTCCCTATTGATGCCCACAATTACCCCACTTTTTTTCCAATTTTGTGTTATTTTTGCGGTATTTAAAACCACCAACTTAAATTATACGAGAACAGGCTCAAAGAAACAAACATTTAACTTGGAGTTATTAAAAGATCAAAATTACCCCTTATTTACATTATAAAACATTTTTCCCTAAAGTTAAAAATTCGCAAGGTTGAAAACTGCACAAAGCGGACATACTTATCGCACATGGCCCCTACGAAAGATAAAAATAGGATTTTACCCACTAATCTGAAGAAACGTCCCATTTTAATTGTTTTGGTCTAAAGTGTTCTTAATGAATTAATTTTACAAATTGCACGCTGCATATATAACAAAATCAAGTCATTCTTAATACTTCCTTTCTATCACGAGCACTAGGTTTTATCAAACGTTCTGGATAATCTTTATTTTATACAGCGGAATTTATTTTAACATTAGAAGTACTCAAGCTAAGAAATTTTCATTCCATATTCAGTTCAGTACGTATTACAATTTTCTATCATTCAGTACAAAATCGAACATTTCCTTACTTTTCGGAAAATTAGGAACATTAGAAGAACAACCTTCCTGGAATAATAAATATTGTCTTTAAATTTCAGTAAGGTAATCATTAATTTCTACAAACGCTAATTCAGAATTTTAAAAGAGCACTATGAAACAACTAGGGCAGACCAGCAAAAGTTTGTAATATAAGCGCAAACAAAGACTTGAAAAATGATACACTGAGCTCGTGCCGTAAAATTTAAATGTAGCGCGCCTGGATTAATTTAAGTTGAACTTAATTACAGAGATTTTTAGGTTTATAACTTCCCTTATACTGGATATGTAAGCAAAGCCTTAAAAATGTAAAGGGGCAATTTGAGCTTGCAATTTTGCAAAGTTTTACTTTATACTCGTTAAATAGCAAAATTAATTTAACTTTCGCAAACTCTGGAAATTAATTTTTCGCCATTTAAATCGCTGTTGTGTGTCTAAATGGTTTGGAATTTATTTTCAGCATTAAGGTTATTGGAAATTACGCAAATGCTCTTGTAAATAATTATGGCGGAAGTTAGTGTTATTATATTTGTCATTATGTAGAGAACTCTATGTCAGTAATTAAATCAGAAAATTTGCATAGCAGAGTTAAATGCATCGTTTCTTTTCTTTAAGTGCGTGTATGGCTTTCGGTTATTTGAAAGTATTTTTATATGACGTAGAACCTCTAATCTTAAAATATTATTGTAGATAATGAAATGTAGAAAATAGCTGTTGTTATAAAAGATTAATTACAACAGCTTTTGTGAAATTTCATGGGTAAATATAAATTACGATATTCTTTTTAAATTTATGATATAATAATGTGATACTGAGAGTTATTAATGTGTTAAAAAATAAATGTGTATGCAACACAAGGAAGTAACTAAAAAAAAAATCTGCTAACTGTTTCTGTGATGAAATTGTGTGTAACAGTGCCTTGCAATGCGGTAGAAATTTAACATATGATTTCATGTTGAAAATATACATATTTTCTGACGGTATGCGAAATCTTTTATTTCAAATTTCGTACCTCTGCTCAGAGATCCAACAAGTAAATTTATTTTTCATTGAAGCAAAATAGAAAATATTTAATGTCGGAATCATGTAAGGCACTGTTCATTTTTCAGCATGCCCGGTGCCAAGGAGGCTTGATCTTTATAGTAATTCTCCTTTAGATATATATGAACACTTGATATTTAGAATTTATTTAAAACTTTCCGATATCATAGTCGAGTACACCTTATGTTTGGCTTATAGCGTTTCATAAAGGGGACGTGAAATGCTTTAAAGTAGTATATGTTCTTAAAGTAGTATATGACTTATCCCTTTCGCTGTATCAGAGTTTAACGCAGTGTCTATCGAGATCTTAAATAGGAAGATATCGTGTACGCGCCTAATCATTACTTCAAAATAAATAAATGAATAAATTCATTTGATATTTTGATAAATTTTCCCGTTTTCAATAAGTGTTTCTTTTTGCTTTATAGTAAAATAATTATACTTTAGTATAAAAACTTTAAAATGGTGTAAGAAATTAGAATTTAGACTTGAACAAGAATCTAATTTAAAAATAGTACACATTCCATTAGAAAGAACAAAAGAGAGTTTTAATTCACGTGGGAATTAAAGGCATAGGACAACTTATCTGTGCTACTACTGTGCTACATGAAACTTTATTAAAATATCCGCAGCATGTTTTTTGTACTATAAATTTAGAAAGTTCCCTTCTTTTGAGACACACAAGATATTTAAACAAATTTTGATCAAATACTTTTAATCGTATACGTACTTTTACTGTTAGCAAAATTTTTAAGAAAACTATTTTTAGCAGTACATTTTACTCTTCTTATTTTAAATTAGCAAAACATCTAACTGTTGAGAAATTAGGATCCAATAAAACTCGCCCTTCAGTCTCCAGAATTTATTCGAGGCGCCAAAACTTTGAAACAATTACTTTCCTAACGAATTGGAGAGTTTTGATATTTAGCTGTTCCTCACTTGTTTTAATTTAAGTTTTGTAGCGGAGAAAGTGAATGAGCGCCTGTGAAATTTATCAGTAGTAGAAAACAAAATTAAAAAGGGATGCAACGGAGGACTTCTTCGGTAATTACGTGTGTTTCTTCTGTAAAATAAATTGAATTAGAATTTAATTACTGTGATTTCCCTGGTTATTCAATTCAGAATGTAATTTGAGTCATCCGATGTGCAGAGTAAAATTAAATAAAATCTCATTCATTTAGAGAAACAATTTCAGCATATATTAACTTTCTGGTATTCAACTAAATTTACAACCATGGAGTTTTGGGATAATTATTTAAAGTTTCAATAGTTTTTTTTCTAAGTTTATTTGTTGTTGACTTAATGAAAAATTATATTCCTCAGATTTTGAATAAAACTATATTTTAAATTTTGCAATTAAAATTCAATTATTTATTTATCTTGAATTACATGTTTTCAAAATGTTCCCTTCTATGTGTGTAGTTACAGGTAATATTGCACATTACTAATCTAAAACGTTTATGTAAAATTGAAGATGCAATAAATATGAATGTTTAGAATCTAGAAATTCCATTCATTTTATAACTTAATAAATACGTTAAAAATGATAGAAGTTTTCACTTGAAAATGTGTGCAATGTCGTAATAAGCGAATAATATTCGTGCTGAAATATTGATTATTTACAATGCAACATAATATTATTAAAAACATTCATGTTGTCTGAAGAATTTTTATGTGCTACATTTTAGGATTTGGAGTATTTAACCCTCTGAACGTCTTGGAAATGGGCAAGTAATGCAAAGTTGTTTTTACTATCCAATTTTCATGCAGGTTTAAAAATGTAAAAATCAAAGGAATTTTAGTAGGAATATCTCTAATTAGAAAAATAAGCTATTAATACTTGACAAGCTTTTAAAACATACTTTGTGATACCTGTACGTTTTAAGTAAAAAAAGTAAGAAAATCTGACACTTTTTCAGATTTTAAATATGAACTGAAATGCTATTACATAAAAAGAGTATCATAATCCATGCGTCTTCCATATTTTCCTTGCTTATTCCATTAAGTTGGAAAGTGTATCATTATTCAGGAGTGAGCCGTATTTTTCTTCCCTTGTTCCATAAAACACATCTTTGGAATCCAAATATATCTTGAAATAGCCTGCTAGAACTGTTTTACAATTTCCGCCAAGCATATTCCAATTGTACTTCATCGTTTTATATACGATTTGGAATATGCATCATAATCTATGAGTGTGCCGTGTTATCTTTCTTGGGTTGATTGTTGCTTTGACACCCCGACTCTCGCCAAGGTGGCGATAATTAAATAGATGCAATTACCACAACGATTTTTTGCATTAATGTGGCAACCGTAGTTTAGAATTAAAATGGCTCCTTGAAAAAACATCTAAGTACAGCATTTTCTCTTCTTAATTTTCAAAAAGTGACACTTTTTAATTTGTATACGACCCTTCTAAAAAAATTCCCAATTAGTAAAATACGCATAATATTGTGGTGATTCACAAAAATTAAGGATTATATCCCAAAAAGTGTCGGAGATACAGAAATAAATACATGCTGACTTAAACCACTTTTCAATGGCTCTCTAAGGGAAAATATCACATCGGGAGTTGCATTTCTGATTTCGTACAGAAATTACAAAAGAAAGCAGTTATCTCCAATAAATATTTATTTAGAATTCATGTATAGCCCCATATCAGCTTTTTTAAAGATATCTTTGTGATGTTTTATGATAAAACTCTGAATTTTTGTGCATTAGCTCATTACTATATCGGGTACAGCTTAGGATCTCATTTTCTTTTGTACGGGGATGTATATAAATTGAAAAAGCACTTTTTTTGAAAATTAGCGAGAGGGATATTCCTCAACATTTTTTCCTACATTATTTCAACTTAGGTTACTCACATATCTCCGTATATAAAATTAAAACGTCTCACCATCTTTTTAGGTCATACTTTTATATTTATGTTATAAAATGTATCAGCATTTTTAGTAAACTAGAGCTACTTAAAAATACAGTGAAATTATACGGAAACCTACCATTGTGTAAAATACACAAAAGAAAAACTGTCTTGTTACACAACACGCACACGAGGCTAACAAAGATGTGAAAAATGATATGTCGCAGTTTAGCGGTGCCCGGTTTCCAGGAAATTAATTGAATTTTAACTTAATTACCTTGATTTTTAAGGTTGGTTTGCGTTTCGGAATTTATACGAGCTGTGCGGAGCAACGTAACTTATCTTAAGTGACATTTTAAATATTTATGATTTAGCTAAAGAACAGTGTACTTTAAATTTTACGCTTCTCTAAATACCTTAAATGTGTATGTTTACTACAGAAATGTTGAAATTGTATAACTAATTGGATAAGTATTCTGTTCATTGTTTACACAGTACTGATTAGCCATATATTAAATTGTATGATACATATTGTGGCGTATAATTAATTAAGATAAATTATTCATAATTTAACATAACTATTCATTCTATTTTTTAAATGATTTCAGTAACCAAAAATTAGAATTTTCAATGTTAAGATGTCTTGATTTTAACAGTATAATTCACGTGTTTGTATGCAAACTATATTTTATGTTTTCTGTCACTCTGGGTTGTATATTTTTTATTTAATATTAAATGTAGCTATATTTTAAGAATTATATAGTTTCACCAACTTTAACGTGCAGTTTTTTTTAAGTTATTCGAGCTAATTTAAATGTCTAGGGTAATTATTTGGGGTGGTGTTGTAGTTACTTCTGTTTTAGTAAATCATGCCTTAATAAAGTTTAAAAAACAAGAAATGTGCCTATCAGGAATATTGCATGCAAGATGTTTTGTACCATAACCAGAATTCTTTATAATTAAACTGGAAAGTATATTTATAATATAAAAACATACAAAAAAGTTGTACGATATTTCACTTTTAACATCCATAAAATAAAATCCTTAAATATTTTAGAACTGAACAAATAATACATTAAAAATAAAAGTTATTAACAATGCAATTTATTTTCTTTAAATAAATATCCACACATTTACTTTTACACTTACAAGACAATAAAACATTATGTTTTAAGAAATCGGAATAAAAGATAGCATTTTCCACCTTTAGTAAAAATTCAAACCCATAAACCATTACACCAAGTTCACTAAAATAACCATAGACAGCCATTAATGCGCGTGCAGCCATATCCTATTATACAAGGATTTAAACGTCATAATTGTATTAAGTTGATATTGTTAAACGCAAAAATATTCACAAAACTACAAAAGTGTGATTTCATTGATTAAATGTAAAAAAGAAAACCCATAAAGAATTATAATTAGCTTAAGGATTAATTATCTGCTGAAAAACATACAGCTAAAAATAAATTATTTACACAAAAATTAAGTAAAACAAATTTAAAACATGAAATGAAATTGCGTTTCTTATTAAAAATATCAGTATGAAAATAATGAAAACTTTAAAAAATGTTATTTGGATATAAAAAGGGGTTTTGCTTATCAATTGCAACCCCTTATTTTGCCCCATGATGATTATCGGCTATGTTAGCACCAGTTACAGAAGGTGCTCAACAATATTTAATAAATAAATTTTATTGATAAAAGCCGCAGGGCATTGCTTTAAGTATCAGATTCCATAGAAAAAGAGTAAGTATATTTCTTAAAGGAAAAGTCATAATATTTCTCTGTGCTTTCAACATAAAGCAAGTTCGAATAGCACCAAAATTTCCAATTTCATCCTTATATTTAATGTCTTGTACTTTTGTAAATATTTACATTAAATAATAATATAAACAAATAAATAAAAAGAAACAAGGAAATCTACTGAAACACTAAACAGTCACTTTCATTTTGTTAAAAAAAAACAATATCTTTAATTTAGTTTGCTGTTGGATCAATGGTAAAAAGAATTCTTAATTTTTCGCAAACGCATCTTAATTTCTTACATATCAGCCATCATTACATTTTCAAAATTTTACTAAAAACCTTGCATTTACTTCCTTTAAAGTCATATTTGTGTCTGTAAATTTACTTTAGATCGCACGCTTTAGAGACTCAATGTTGGCATTCAACATTAGTAAAAGTGCGAAAAAAGAAATAGAGTGGTATTTCCATTACTGCTGCCTTTTATGTCTGCCTTTAACAAATGTGATGTTATCTCATTAAAGCTCCAAAAATATAGCCGGATTTAAATTCGTAAAAATGCACAATCCAATTTGTCATAACAGGCCTCCGCTTGTCAGAGTCAATTACTTTATTCTTTACATGCTTCAAGTTATGAAATGTCAAGGGAATTCTGTATGTATATTAATAGAATACTAATTTTGTCTTAATCATTTAACTTATGTTACATTACCATAAAATATTTCTCCTTTCATTTAGGAGGAAAATTATTTCAAGGGATGCGGAATATTTTTTGAGGTTCTGACAACAGTGTTGCAAAGAAAGATTTATTAGTTAACTAATCATGTATCTGAAAGTAAAATAGATATATATTTTTTTGTAATTTTAAACAAGAAAAGTTGCCTTCATGAACAATCATATTAATCTGATTTTTCAAGTTCAAATAGTAAACCTAAATAGCTTGATTACAAAATTTATTTGCTTTTCTGTAGTTTTCATATTAATTGGTACAGTGAATGACGAAGACATACATACATATCAGAAAACTCTCAAAAAGAAACTGGTTCGTAAAATATGAAATACTTTTGTAAAATAACACACATAACAGGTACGTATCAGTCTGTGTGCATTTCGGCCGAAACATTTTCAGCTTTCGTCGGCAGGACTGCCTACAGTATCACAGAAGTATTTTTGGTTGTGCTTTTGCGACACTGTGTGTGGAATGCTGCTGGTGAAGGCTGCGATTATGTTGGCCAAAACGTGTATAGACATATAAATACCTGTTATGTGTGTTGTTTTACAAATTTTCAATTAGTTCATATATAATATATAATATATATATATATATATATATATATATATATATATATATATATATATATGTATATGTACTACTAATAAGATTACAAACACAAAGTCTGCGAGCGATAACCGAAGAAATATTTGGTTTATTGGAGTAACACTTGGCATTGAGATGTATTATCATAAGAGAAAGCATACGGTAATATAACATTATTAAAGGATACTTTGTTAATTAATATACAAGGTTTATCAAAAACATCAAAACATAACCCATCATATCTCGGGAAGGGTCGATCTTATATAGTGTAGCCAACGCGTACTGCTACCAGGCCTGACAACTAGCCGTCATTCTGTTAAAAAAAGGAGGGCAATAAAAGTTTTCGGAAATAAATCTCATTTTTCCAAAAGCGAGATTTTTAACACCTGTAGTGTCCTAGAAGTGGCGTGAACGTCGAACAGTGCACACTCTGTGCACAGTGAATATCTACTACACAAAAATATTCGTCGGGGATCACTAGTGTAGTCGTGATCATCTTTGTATCTTTCTTCCAACTCAGTGGAAATTGAGTAAGTTAGTGGCAAAGGAATCCTTGTTTAGAGCTGCTTCCTGTTTGACAGTCATACAACACAGAACGACTTTTATTTGGATTGTGTCACCCCCCCAGCTCTATAGTAAAGATATCTTTGGAGCTACGTGAAATTTTTTGGGCTGCTGCAATCCCGGTTTCCTTTATAATGGACGATGGTTTGAGGCTGTACAGAACTCACATTATTGATTACGTTCTTCATGCAATGTCCAGTCTGCGTATCTGAAACCTAAAGAACATGTTTGGGATGGTCTAATAAATCCATCCCTCGTCGTTCAGGTCTTTTCTAGGAGCCTTCAGGTGGGATTTATTGGCTCAAGCGATATTACCTTGACTGTGACGCTCGAATTCAGTTCGGGCAAATATAACGTTTTCTCAAATTTATTCCACGGGCAAGGGACTAATAATAGTGCGACGGCTCGTTGTGACGCTTGTAAGCGGTCAACGCTGCCCATACTCCATAAAACATAAATGAAGTATGGACGATGGTTTAACTCTTTTTGGCGAACCCTGTATATTAGCTAATAACAAGCTTCTTTTTGGTTTGCTATATTGCTATATGCTTTTTTTTCAATGATAATACATCTCAATGCGAAATTTTGCTACAATAAACCAAGCATATCTTCAGCTATAACATATGTTGTGATTGCAACGTTAATTTTGGACAATAATATATATTTACAATGTAACGTAAAATGACGATTGTGTATTTTGTAAGTAGAATAAATACATTTATTCATTTCAAATCAATCCTTTCACCACATCTAAATGGAAAAGTTTCTTGAATGGACCCATATACAGAAACATTTCTTCAACTTCTAAACAGAAAGTAATGACAATTTTTTTGAACAAGATGAAGATGCCAACTATGAATTAAATATTTTCCTTTCTGATTCAAAGAAGCGTGTTATATTAACTTCGCTTCTGAATTTTATTTGTGTAATCGAAAACTATGTTACTTAATCTAAATCAGATTTTTTATTTCATAAATGTCTGATTAAGATTATGTCTGAATAATGTCTGTGTCTGATTGTGTCTAAATGTCTGATTAATGTCTGTTCTTAATAAATGAACATTTATTAAGAAGATTGATCATTAACTTTTTTTAAGTATATGCTTAGCAAAAAACACTTTGTTACTATCATATGGATTTTTGGTAAGGCAAACTATAGAATTAAAAAGAGTAGTCTTACAACTAATATTTGATAGCTATTACAATATTGATACCATGTATTATATGAAAGAACAAACTTCTAGAGAATGCAAAATATATCTATATATTTTACATAAAATGACAGTAAAATTATTGAAATATAAACGATTCATTCGTATGAGCAATCAGTATATAGTGGTATTTCTGTTTTATTGACTATACAAAGTAATTCACGCCTACTTCCTACACCTGCGTGCTTCCTCGGAAAAGTGCATTTCAAGGAATAGTTTTAAAGGAATAATTATTAAAGGATTCCTGCAACGCAATTATTAATGGATTCTACATGTTTTACAGGGGAACTGTGGGCGCATTGTGTTTCGAACAAATCTACCCGAGAAGTATCTGCCTAAGGAGTACCTCAGCGGGAGGTTTTTTTAAGGCGTATTCACATTGATGATCGTTAGATCGACATTCCCGCGATAGGCCAGAGCCCCGGGTCTTTGCCGGGACACTTTAGCCATCTACTGTGTGCAGTATTTTATCCACTTGGCTATGATATGACCGATCTTGTATCATATGAAGTACATATTACTTTGAAATTTCAGATACTCGTTAGCAGTAATGGCTTCAGTGTTAAACATTTTACACAATAATAAAAATTATGCAATTAAAAACTGCATTTAAATATGTAATTTACTATTTAAAAGGAAACATAGTATGATGGGAATATTAGGATAAAAATCTTCCCTGCTGAATAGATTTCAAATCCATTTATTAAACTATTAATATATATTTTTTTAAAATTCTTCAAACTAATTCGTACATCTGTAGGCAGTTCTGTATAGGTTAACATTAACTTTGCATATGCTTTAGTTTTTCACTGCTCTAAAATGCTTGAAAACCCTTTAAATGCAATACATACTTCCACTTCAGTCACTTTAATTAGAAGCAAATATAATACGATTAAAATGATTCGAAGAACGACTATTCCCTTAAGTAATTTTCCAATCTATTTGAAATGTTAAATCTTTCTTTTTCCTGTCGTAAATAAAAGTCAGTGTTTCTAGAAGTTGAACAGAGATGAAACATATTCCACTTTTTCATAAAGAAAGATAATCCAATTTATACTAGAACAGGTTAAAACGCCCGAAAGAGATATAAGATGATTGGATTTTGATTCAATTTATGCTTATAAAAATTAGCTTAGTTCCATTATGCATCTTGTTTTGATCATTTAAATTTTAACGTAAATTGACATTCAGCAGATTTTTCCTATCGTAAACATATAAACTATCAAGAGAAATGCATCTTTAATATTCTTTGTAGCAGTATTTTATGTTTCACCTTCCAACGTCGAAAATGATTTAGTTTATTTTTACTCCATTTTCTTGTATATTTATCACGCAACAATGCTAATAATTTAACAACAAAACAAAACCTTCTTCATAAATAGAAAAATATTAGATGAGAAATATGACGTTAAAGCACATGCGTTTTGCCATATAATACACACTTTTGGGTCTAGAATTCGCATGCTAGCAACTTAAGTTTATCTTTAAATGGTTGATTTGCTTTTCCGAACGTTAAAATTTAGTTTTTAGGAATTGGTTTCTTAATTGACGAGAAAACAGCTTATAACAACAGTTAAATACATAAAAAACGGTTTTCTTCGGTGTATTTCAATTTTCACTCATAAAGAGCACATTTCCGGAAATTAAAACAAACCGCCTACGGAAAATTAAATACGGTTTTTATTTATCTTGATTCAGAAAAATTTATGAATAGGAAATTTATGGAAGTTTAGAGCGCAGGGAAATATTAAAAGTTACTTTAAATTTAGTTGTTAAAATTCTTATTTCTATTACAAACCATTTTAGATGTCTTGGGCATAGATAACACTTTAAAAATCATCTTTTAACATTCGCCTGGTTTATAAATTGCATTTGAAGATAAAAAACGACTATAGTCAATCACATCAAACAAAATGAGGGAAAATTTAAAAAAAAATAATTTTATTTATTCTTTTCTAATAAACGCAATATATGGAGTAAAATTAAATTCAAGAATATAAACATACAGAAAAATGTATAATGTGAGTAAAAATGAATGACCTTCTGCTAAACATGTAAACTAGTCTCCGTATAAACCTTACGCGTGGCTGACGAGAAAGAGAGCCTGCGGTGCTAACATTTTGGTCATACCCTTTTGCCCTCTAAGAGTCATGTGACCTAGGAGTAGTGGCCATCTTACTGTAGCTATCTCGGAATAATCTCTCAGACTGTGTTTCTCGTCAGCCACTCCTTACGCCTACGTGTGTATTTTGAAACAAAATTTGAAAAAAAGTTTTTTGTTTCTTTTGAGTCGAAAAATGTAATTAATTCGAATCTAAACTGACATTCCTTTTCTCTCATGATCATTATTTGTAAGAAAAAACTTACAATCACTAAATACGTATTCTTAAATTTCTCAAAAATATTTTAGAAATAATTTTGTGTTTCTAGTAAAATACTTAGAACTACAAAATGCCCAGTAAAATTTTATTTATTCAGGAAAAGACGATTTATTTTTTACATGTAGTAATAACAGAGATTCATTTATTTATACGCATTTTTTAATTTTCTTATCAGCCCTATAAAATGAATATTCTTTTAAAAATATATATATTTTTAAAAATAATAATGTTTCCTAAGCAGAGACCTTTATATTTGAAACGGGATAAAACAGTACGTAAAATTTAAAACAAATAAATTTTGTTTTGAATAAATTGTAATTTGAAAGTGATCATATTCCTATCAGTACTTTTTAGTTTAGCCATTCAAAATTTTGATTCAGTATTTTAAAATTAGGTTTTATACTTGAGAATTATATAAAATAAATATTTTTAAAATGTTGCATATTCTGAAAGTTATTATCCTCTCATGTAAAAAAAGTCTTAACACGTTTTAAAAATTTTTAATTGTATATGTATGTATATTTTAGTGAAAAAGTTGTGATAAATAGTGAACTAACAGATACAAATTAAATATTTGTTAAAGTATACTACACTATTAAAAATAATCTAATCTCAAAATTAGCCATAAGGACGAAACATTCAAATTAAACGATAGACTTTACAATCATTTAAGCGTAGTCTTGTAAGATAATGATAGTATTATCTTTAAATAGAATGTGGAAGTGAAGAAAAAATAGAAGGGAACTTTAAAATTATTAAGTTCTACTAATTCTATTCAGATTACTGCAAACTACATAACCAGAAAGTACAGATCGTTAGCAAATACTAAAAAAAAGTTAAAATCTGGACGATAAAGCTTTTCCAAGTTTTAATTATTAAAATTGTCATTAACTGTTACTTACAGATTAATTATTTAAATACTTAATGTCGGCGAACATCAATATACTTATACAGTTACTTAATTCAGCTGATTAAATGTCACTCCCGTATGCAAATAAATTTTACATATTATTTAAGCAAAAGCTACTTATAATATTTTTAAACTTATTAAATCTTGTTTAAAGATAAACTTGAAGAAAAAAATTAAAACGAAACACATTAATGTAATACATTACAAATTCATTTGAGAACACTAACGCCTACGTTAGTTAGTTCAATTTCAGCATGGTATGCAGTTATTATGCTCTCACTCAAAAGACAAAATAAAAGCCGATTTCATTAGATTAAAAGAAAAGATCCGATATTTTTTTCCAGTTACTGCCATGCAATAAATTTTGTAAAATCACGAGAGCTGAAAAAAAACCTCTTCGTTTTAATTCTCAAATAATCTTTAAATAGGGGATTTATAAAATTTGTATATTATTGAATTCAGCTTAACACTCCAAAAATACATTTATTATCGTAAGAATGCATACTTTGTGATTTTGAATGAATGAATTAAAACCGTTCAATTTTTTAACTTCAAAAGTAACTAGAAAATTAATTTTTATCTGCTGTATAAACATAAATTACTTGAAGGAAAATAATACGAGATGCAATCGGCTTGATATGAAAAACTTTTTCTAAAGCCTTATGTAATTTCCATTTCCATAGTAATTAGATAGGTTGTTCGAAACCGATCGTTGTTCCAAGTTAGCATGTCTAATGTGACTAGCATTGAATAGAAATTGATTCCGCATATTCTGACACGTTTAACCTGCACTTGAGTTATTTTAATGAAGGACAAAAATATTGATATTGTAATATATATTATATAAATATTCATATCATAGTATTCATGTATAAATATGAATATGCATTTTATCGACTGGATCTATCGCATCATCAATTAGCCAAATTACTCCAGCACGGTTCGATTGTACATTATTCATGCATGCTCAGACCTCTCAAGAAGCTTTCTTAATAATAATGGTACTTATTTTTTAGCACTTCGCGTTTCAAATTTCTGTTCTCAAATCGTTACTTTAACTTTTCGATGGTTTTGACGCAATACATAGTGTTTTCCGCTCCGTTTCTTGGCCCACCCAAGCCCCATATTTTCGGTGTAAGGCGGAGTCGGAATTTATTTTTGCTTTATAATCAGCGAATGGAATTGCCATAATTCTTCGCTGGCTACGTGGTTATAACACAAGATGTCAATTAATGAGTATGGTTCTCTCCTGCAGAGATATTTCGGCATTCGGATTTTTGAACAACTGCGATTAAGTTATGTAATTTTAGCCCCGAGTAGTGTCTGTTCCGTTGTTTTACTTTTGTCTCCGGTATACTGTTGTTTGGAACATTAATTAAGTTCAATGTATATGTATGCCAATGATTACAGATGGGACTTGCGGGACCCTTAATCACATGGCCACCAAAATCCAAAAGACCTAACACCAAGCGATTTCTTTTTGAGCGGTTACGTCAAAGACATTATTTATATACTACCTATGACGAAAACATCACGAGAACTTAAACGCATTTATGCAGCATTACGAACCATTGATAGAGTGATGTTACAAAATGTATGGAACAGATTATATTACAGATTGGACGTTTGCCGTGTAACAAGGGGGGTTACGCATCGAACATTTATCGAACAAAAATGGTTCATGTCTTTTTACACTCATGTATCACTTATTGAAATACGTGCAATAGTTTCGAAAATGTTATTTTTTAAAACTGGGTCCATTATTTGTACTCACTCTGTATATGAGAGAGAGAGAGAGAGAAAGCTTTTTGAATACTCTTGTCAACATTTCAAAACTTTTCCTCTACAAAGAAGTACAAAATCGCCATTGAATTTGTGTCAAAATGCTGATACTTATCTCCCATGCAAACAATTGCTTAGTTCTTTTTTTTATCTAATTGTATCGCTGCTTTTGTGCTACAAAGATACACAATACACTCTTCTCACCTCAGCGTTATATCCAAATACTTCCAGTAAAATGTACGCGAAAGCCTTAATACACAATAGACCATTAATGTAACAAGACCGCTTCTATTTTTGGACTACTTTATAATATATTAATTTAATTAATTTTATGTATGCAAATTACTTAAATTGAGCACGCAAAATCCTGAAATATGACTTCACTTCTCGGGTAATGAAATTCAAGATTGTGTTTTAAATTTAAATCTTCGGCGTGACTTAACAAATAATGTTAAGCCATGTACTTGGTATTTTCTTGCCGCCAGATTTAGACAACCTGAAGTAATCATAATTAATGAGGTCTAAAGTTGCGATAATTACCAGACTTATGTTCATGCAATATTTAAAGAGTTTGTGTAAAGAACATTTTCAAAAGAGATGTTCAGTAAGATGATATGTGTTTAAGTATGCTCTGGTTAGTTATCTATGTCACTGAAGCATGTCTGCGTTAGACTTAGGAAATAAAGCCTTAACCTTTCAGGGTAAAGATTAAAACTCACCACGTATAAATGTTCTACAACCTCTACGCCATTACAATGTACATGGTAATTTGTAGACTTATTGTTTATGAATTAAAATGAATAATATATCTTAATGTTGAACAATAATGTCTTATAATAGTATTCCTATTAAAAAAAGAGCTACAATTAGTGTGAAAACTACTTTACATTTTATCTGTTAGAAATCACGTTTTTGTATCTGGACTTTGCAATATTCTTATTTTGCTTTTCAGTAGAAAAAAAAAATCGGGTTGATTTTCTGTAGTTTATGTATATTTTTACAGAATTATCTAGTTCAATCAATACAATCTAATTTTATGAGCAGAGTACAAAAATAATAAAAGCAGGACTAGCTTAACTTTATAATTAACAACATGGTTTGTCAGTTTCAGTTTATTAATTAATTTTATTGTTCTCTGCTAAGTACTATCAGCAAAAAAGGAATTTTACAAACACCGACTTTCTGAAAATAATTTTTCATCGTTATATATTCCTTTAGGTATCAAATTAATTATATGTGGGATGTCAGTAAATCTGTAATTCACTACTTTTGAAATAAATTATATAATCACTGACATCAGTAGCCACTACTCTTACTTTATGGCTGTTACAAGTAAAGCATAATGAGAATAAATAGTATTTAAATGCAAGAATACCTTCATACATCTGGGGCCATCGTGATTCTACCGGGCCTGCTTGTGCACTCCAATGAGTCATCCAAAGAGGCCGACAGATGCTCACTTATTTGTTCCAGCTCTTAGATACGCCATCTAATGGTCGAATCTAACCAATGAGGAAATGTCCGCAGGCCCTTTCATAATGCACAAGCAGGCCCCATAGAATCACGATAGCCCCGAAACATCCTGCGAATTTAATATTTCTTCATTAGAAAATGCACCCTCCCCTACAAAACTATATAACAATAATTGAGGCTTTATGGGACCTAACTTGGCAAAGTGGATATGGCACTGTATATGGTAGATGAATGAGGTGGGAAGATTCAGGCTTCTGGCCTACCGTACGGATTTATATCTAACGGCCTGGAGTATTGGTGTTTCTATCTAGGTGTAATGTAAATGCTCAAGTCCTACGCCGAAGGTACCCCAGGCAAATAACCCTCGTGTAAGTTTGCCTTAAAATATAATACGATTAGGCTTTATGATTTGTTAAAAACTTTCTTCATGAACATTAAAAGGGTTCATACCCCTCATAAAATGTAAGTATGTATGTATTATATCAAGTGTTAACTGGTGATAAATCTAAATCAGTGAAATCATAATGGTTGATTTGTGGCGGAGCTATTTCAGAAAGCTCCAAACTCATTTTGAAATAACCCTTGTGCTCATTCTCTAATTAGAATATGTTCAATATATTTCTTTCAATGACTTTCTATAAGTAAAGCAATGCTATTCAAAACTATACGCTTAAATGCATCACTAAATTGCTTTTAAGAGAGTTAAAACATTATTGCGCTCTGAGAATAACCGTTTTGACGAAAAACATCAATCTTACTTCCCAGAGCTGCGAAGAATTCCAGCTTAACTCTTTGTTTGATTTCTTATTGAGTTCGCACAAGAAAAAACCCTCCAGAATTCCTTTACTGTTAGCAACGATTTATTTTTCTTTTTAGAGTTATGCGTTTTGTTCCCTGTGGGAAACCGAAAATATCCAAAAGCTGCTATTCTCTCTTCAGGAGACAAAATGGCGTGTCAAAGTCCTCATTTTTATGTTTCGAAAGAAAAATATTTTACTGAAGTTTCGTCGTATAATTTTTCACTACACGACATCTTCTGTCATAACTTCACATCTCACGATATTTATGGGAAGCATTTTTCCGATCAGGCTCGCTTAGAGCTATCGCCAGTTTATGAATCGAAAGGGTTCCAAAAAGTAAATGAGCTTTTTTTCTCTGCTGTTCTTGTTGTTATGAACAAATATATACAATGCATTTCGGTTTAATTGATATTTGATGATGTAAAGAAATTTTTCATAAATTATAAAAAAATGTATTTTGCTAGATAAATACATGTTTAATCTTTATTGCAATAATGTTTTTAATTTGTATTTCAATAGTCACTACGTAAATTGACAGCTTTATAAATTGATATACAGGTGTGTTTCAAAAGAATCCCGACAAAACTTCAGGATAGTATGCCCTATAATAAGTACTCAGTATCACATAGCACGCTGTCTTCGTGTAGCTGTTAAAATTAACTTTGGAACAAGTTTTGAAATAATAGTGAGCATATTGCGACCATTGTTCCCCCCAAAGCAATGTATTTTTCACAAAAAAGCACTGTGATTAAAATTCATGATTAAAAAATGTTATTTCCTTTCATTGATTCATGTTTTGGTGACAAGCTCATTGTTTATAAACCTGGGTAAAGATATTAGACAAATACTTGAATACTTTTATTTGAGAAAACTAATTTCCAGTTACGTGTTAGAATTCGAAATATTTTTAAGATTATCAACGAATTTTAGGCTCGCGTTTTACTGATTTTAGACAGTTACACCTAAAACAAAATAACAGGATAAATTGAAGTAAATAAAATTTGAAATAAGCACTTCTGACCACTTCTTCGATCTAATACATATTTGTAATATAATATCCTACAGTTATATTTATTATAAATTTCTTTTTTCCTTTTTTTGTAAAAAAAGCTTTGGTCACAACAAAATGTGTTACCTTGAAATTGAAATAATAATAATAAATTAAAAAGAACTATTGTATGCAAATTGTTGAATTTCTTTTCAGCAGAGTAATGCACAACTATATGTTTGTATTTATCTTTCAACGACTAGAATCTAGTTTTCCTGAATAAATTTCAGGAATGGAAGATATTAACAAATTTTCGTTGCAATACATTTTGAAACAATGTGATATGAAAATAAAACATTTCTCAAACAAGATATATCAATCTTGCGAAACACATCAATCATAAAATACTTTCCGAGGTAATTTTAGCTGCACATATATACTACAGCTTAAACCCATAGTCAACAATTCTGATGACAGCATTAAAAATATGAGAGGGGCAGCGATTACCTTTCTGTGTCGATCGCAGCTTTAAGTGTGGAACTTTCAAGGGTCTCCTTCGGTAGATACCCTATGGACTGCATGGAGGATATTAATGTAATCCAAAAGAGGGGGAATTTAAAAATTGTCTTCTATACAGCCGATTCTTGAAAAGAAGAAGTAAAGGCATGTGAAACTCGTCTATTTGTTATCTTTGGTAATTAGAGCGTAATCAATCCAGGTTATTCTACATGCTTCACAAAATATTTCATAAATATCAAACGCAAGTTTTTCGATTAATAATTGCCCCATAGACCCAACATATTGGAGTTCTTTCGTAAAATAAAGATCGGGTACAGTGAAAAAAGAAGATAGTCATACTTGATGCATAGAATTAGCCCATTTTAATTAGGGTACATATTTACATGCATAATTTCTTACACATCAATACCCATTTACGAAAGTTAGAACACAGTCTTACGGAAAGACAAATATAACCGTTAAACATTTTCCGACTTTGAAAGTCTTAAAAAGTCGCGAAATGATGTAATAGAATCCTTGAAGAGTTATTATGGTAATTTAGTTTCTTAAGTTAGTTAGACTTAAATGCATCAGAGTCTCAACTTTAGGCTACAGAACAAGGAACTACACATGGGTGTAATTTTTAGGTGAGTTAATTATGAAACGAGATAAGAATCAATATGTGGAAACCCAGAGGAATAAGAGATTTGGAGGCATATAGAAATGCACTCAGTAGTTAACCATAAATATGCATGTACTAGTTAAAGTTGTAGATACTGAAAGTACACATAGTAAATGTATTGATAAATGATGGTTCGAAATGCTCTTGTTAGGGAAAGTAGAGTTGAATCAGTTAGAGGTTGGGAAAACCTTGTTTTTAAACAAACATTCATTTTTAAAAAAATCTTCAATTGCTGAAGTATTGAAAATATTTTCAATTTCAACAGCATTGTGCGAGTGCATTTTGCGTAAAATAATTACGTTTCAGTTTTTTCTAAATAAAAAAAATGTGAACATCTTTAGTTAGAAAAATCAACACATTATCAGAGGCTTGAAGTCTAAAATCAAAGTTTTTATAAGCAACTATAGAAGGTAATGAAATATCACAGTATCCACTGAATATACAATTAAAATGAAAAATGCTAAAATAAGCTTTGTGAAACTAATTATTGTTTGAAGTATTTATTATTATTATATATATATATATATATATATATAAAATATATATACGTGTTTCATCGAAAAAAGTTGCTTACAAAATTTTTTTTAAATTTAAATTTGTAATATTTCATGCTTATTATACATTGATATAATAAAAACTATTTTATAATACAAAGAAATTTTCAATAATAAATGATTGATGACGGTTTTTTGGAGGGGAGAAAAATATAATTAAAATTTTAATATTTACATTTCTTCAGCATTTTGAAATTCATTATACTAATGCTTGAAAGAAGGTTTCACAATTCATATTTGTGTGAACACATTTTCTTTTCTAGTTCACGTTTTTTTTCTTTTACAAGCTGATGCCATGTACATTTTTGTTGTTATATAAATTTTGAAAAAAGAATTCTTTAATTACTTAGACATATAAATAAAAGTTTTCAGATTGCATGTAATTTTTTAATATTAATTAGCCATTTGCTGGCAATATAAAAGGCAATGGAAGTGTAATTTACAGACTATACAAGCTATTTCATGAGTAAAATTTCATCTAAATTGCTCAATCTCCTTGATAATGAAAATTTTACAGTTTTCTACTTTTTAGGCTACTAATTTAGAATAACGTAATTGAGGACGAAAAATAATTACATATACTCAGATACATTTTCTAAAATTTTATGGATTTTAATTAAATTCAATTTAAAAAAGAAAACTGATATAGATAATGAAATGAAAATCGCATTTATATTTCTAAAACAACATGGGGGCATTTGAAACTAAGACCACCTGAAACAGAATCATAATTTAGGATTTTTGTCTTTCACAAATTAAAAGTTTCAATTACATAATAAATTTAGATCTCTTTGAAAAAGACATGTATTTTCCCTTCTCGCTCTTTCTCCAAAGTTGGAAAAAGAGAATTGAAAATTTAATTTTAAAGCGGCAGATAATTAAATTCTAAATAAAGAAAATTCGATTGGGAAATTAAATTTTACATCCCTTTGACCCTAGCTTTCGGCGCCAGTTGTACCAAAATTTTCGATTCTATTGATTATTTTCCTTCGGATTTATAGAACTTTCAATTTCTTAAGATACTTCTGAAGAGAATCTCTTTTGGTGTTTACTTTAGTTAGTTTTTATTCCTTTTTTATTCTTCAACCACTACTTTGTAGACTATTTGATTAAATCTAAGAAATTTCTAAATGAGTTTTTCATTGTTTTACAAAGAAAAATACATCCCATTCAGGGGCGTAGCCAAGGGGGGCGGGTTAGGGGGTCATAACCCCCATGAGGAATATTTTGCCATACAAATTGTATATTCTTCACTCCCTTATCACACACATGTATGCATATATGTGAGTTGAAGTAGTCGTAATCCCGCCCACCATGAAAAATTTCTGGCTACGCCCCTGATCCCATTGAATGCTTATATGAGAAAAATCTGGTTGATTTTTTTTTAAACTTATACCTCACCATTAGTGAAATTATGAACTAATTCGGTGATGTCTTTGTAACAATTACTTGTTTAACAAATAGTGGGGCACAAAATAATTAAATCTCCTCACTTAGTGTTTAGAAGTTCAAGTAGTGTTGTTGAGAGTAGTGTTGTGTCAAGAAGTTCAAGTTGAAGACAAGTAGTGTTTAGTCATTTATAAGTCCAATAAGTGCATTTCCATTTGTGAAACTATGTAAGCAACTTAAATATGTAGGAAAATATTTTTATTATTTATATAGTTGTCCTATTAATTGTTTTATTATTTATAATTATTTTTAAACAAAATCTAGGTACAGTGTTTCGTTAAGTAAACAAAACCAAAATATAAAATTATGAAATATCTAATATTTTTTATTCATAAGTGTGTGTCACAATTAGGCGAAACTTGCTAGGAAATTGTAAATAGGATAAAATCGTGCATCGTAAAAATTCCCAAAGATAAAAGAAAATAATAAAAGTTATGTTGTTATAAATAAATTAAACCGTAAAAGAAGTTGTATTGTTTCTTTCATGTAATGAGTTTCTGTATTTTTATTATTATTTTTTGGGGTCGTTATTGAAATAAAAATATTCAATTCAAGTAGTATTTATAGTGCTTCATATCATTTTAAGTTTTTTATTATTTAGAGTTTTTATCAGTTATTACTTTTTTTTTTCCTTAGAGCGTTATTGAAACGGAAATGTCCAATTCCAGTAAAGCAATTTATCATAACCGGCCTTTGAGATTTTTGCTGAAATGTTAATTCAAAAAGAATCCATCTCTGACTGAACAGTAAAAAAGTTAGTTTTACAACAAATGTATGAGTCTCATTTAAAGAACGAAAGATAAGTGGAGTAGAAGACATTTCTCGAAATCTTTCTCTCACCAAGACGTGGTATCATAGATTAGAAGCGTTTGGTTAACTCTTAATCCAGTGATATATCAAAATGAATCATTCCTGACACTTCCTGACGCCGGCAACCACAATGTACTTATCACTTGCCCCAAGTAACAGCGTTATCCATCATCGGAGAACGGCAACCCTTTTGAGATATCGCCAAATCAATCTCGCTTTATCGTCAACCAAGACTGTCAGGAGGAATTCAAATGTGGTTGAGAAGTATAGGAATTGAAATACTCCATTGGATATAAGGTAAAAATTGCAAGAAGTCGATTTGGACGACTATCTGGCTTATGGAAGCCAGGTAGCCTCGTATCTTGAAGAAAATAATAACGTTGAATAAGGAAGTTGTTTTTTGCAATGAATTTCGTTCATTTTTACGTGGTTTTGCCTGAAAGATGATTATTATTTTTTAAATTACAGCAATAATGACTACTTATTATAAATACATATTCATGAAAATTATACACCCGCATAAAGTGATACAGCCAGCATAAAATATTCTACTGAACGATCTTGGACAGACTTAAATATCAGAAAACACTCTAACTGAGCGTGACACATGGAGGCTTATTTTATACTTAGCATACCCGGATATAGACGATTAATTCTTAAAATATATTTAAGTATTTCTAAGGAACATATGACACCTACTGAAAATTTCGGATTTAAATAAACTTTAATTTAATGTATACCTATAATTTATTCTGAAATTAATTTTAACATTCTGCAAAATAAAAGAAA
Organism: Cheiracanthium punctorium; assembly: GCA_038373885.1. Taxonomy (NCBI): domain Eukaryota; kingdom Metazoa; phylum Arthropoda; class Arachnida; order Araneae; family Cheiracanthiidae; genus Cheiracanthium; species Cheiracanthium punctorium. The sequence goes on along the minus strand of JAWZYV010015670.1, from coordinate 676,589 downwards.
ATCATTTATATATATATATATCAAAATGTAATAGTTGAGTAAACATTTTAAAGATCACAATTAAACGTTGTTGGCAAAAAGTGAACCATTAACAGGAGCTCGATCATAGCCTCATTGCAACTTCAGTTTTCCTTGTCGTTTATGAAATGCTCTCGCAAGCTTACAGCGTTATGCACATTCAGTTTATAATGACTGTAAACATACATACTAATAAATCTTTAAAATATATATATTCAGAGGTGTAAAATATACTTGTTAAGTACTATTCTCAGAAAGAAAAAGAAATTCATTGCACCAAGAGAAGATACTAAGACATCTAAATATTATTTTGATACATTGCCTGAAAATGGGGTGTTAACTCTGAAAAAATTAGAGTTAAAAAATTCTATACATCAAGTTTCAACAAATGTTTATAAATATAAATATATATATATATATATAATAGTTTATATATATTACTAATATATGTAATAAAAACGACGTTGAGTGGTAGGAGCGGCTTTCCATAGTCGGACCCCGGATGGGGCGATGTTGAGCAGAGCAGGCAATGCGTTATATTGTCGTAGGGTAGGAGGTGAGGCGGAGAGGCTCGGTGGGTCCCTCGGTAGAGCACTCTAGCCTACAGTGGAGTATTCGTATCAAAATCCTGGCGAAAAAAAACGAAATTTTTAAATTTGTTTAAAAACAGTAATATATATGTTTTTGGATAGCCTAGTAACTTATGCATCATGAGATACATGTTTTCGACCATAATTCATATCCAAAAGATGCAACACTCGGTTTAAAAGCAAGTTTCTTCATTTACGGCCAGAGATTTCAGCGTTTTCTATTACTTTGTCTTGCATTTTTTACGGGCTCTTTAAATTAATTTACTGATTTGATACTAAGTATAATTGTAGTAAAATATATGTATTTTAATTATATGTATCTATTAGCTTGAAAAAATAATATGACTTTATTAAAAAAAAAACTGAAAACTTTTTTTTTCTAATTTTCTTTCAAAAATCCACATTTCAAAAAGCTTTTTGAAGGGGTGTCGCGGCTTGTCGCGCCTAATTTCAACTATAATCGTAATTATTACAGTATTGAGTGTCTATTCCAAAAACAATGTTCCCCCAACATCCACCATTTTTTATAAAAAAAATTATTTATATAGCTCCATTTATATTTTTCTCGATAATTTTTCGACGGGTGATCGCAAAAGGGATACAAACATAAGCGCTTGTATTTCTCATAAACTATTATGTGCAAGTGTTTGGATAAAGGTATATAAAATTTCATTTCAGTTAAGATTTAACATGAGTATTTTAAATTCAGTATGTAATTTCTTATTTTTCTGATGTAAATTTGCTATATGAAGAAAATTTCTACAAAATCCAAAATTGCCCTTTCTTAGTCCTGTAAATAGCCCCATCTATTTACAGCTTAGTTTTCCATTTATGTCGTAAATTGTGTCCAAAGGAAAAACTCCCTATTTTTGGTTCTTAAAGGTTGTCAACTGTGACTTCGGGTCATTGAAGTGTGAGTGTGTAAACAGAAACGCGTGCTAGCTCTTTAAGTCATTTTTGGCTGCTTTTAAGTAGTGTCCTTTTAGCTGCTCGAGACAAAGGCCAAGGAAAAAGAGCAAGCCTTATAACAATGAGACCCTAAAACTTTTTCTTCCAGAGGGGCTTGATGGTGGTCCCTGTCTCTCTCTCTCTCTCTCTCAAAAAAAGTGATTCTGAGTGAAGACGAATATCAGAGTTCAAAAGAATCGGAATGAAAAAGTTAATCTTCAGAAGTCATTAGAAAACTAAGATCCCTATAGTAACTACATTTAGATAAGTGAAAAATCTAAAAAAATGTATGATAAAAATTGATTTATAGATAAGTAGTATTATATTTATAAGTATTATTAAAGTATCACATTTATATATTTCTACTGTGGTTAAGGCACAGCTACACGGCTATTTGCCTAACGGGAAGGTTGCCTTGGGCGGTGGGCTTTTTAAGGGGTTCTAATGCGTATTCACGTGACATCTAGAGAAAATCGTCCAAAACTCCAGACCATTAGATAGAAAGCCGCGTGGTATTACATTTATAAGCGGTATTATACAATAGCAGTACTTCCCAGTAAGGGACACTACCCGGACAAGGCATTTGTTAGAGACCAATTTCGAATCGTTTGGTGATATATCGCTAAATTTGGTGACAACACGCTTTTTTATATAATTTAAGAAGTATATAATACTAAAAATTTAGTCAAAAGTCAACAGTAATGATTTTAACGTTAAAACACATAAAATTGTTTTTGGCCAAGATTTTGACACAAATACTCCACTGTGCGCCCGCTGCTGGAACGCGTAATTGGGGCAAGAAAAGAAATCTTGCGGGTTTACATCCTTTTATTATTGGTACATACTTTTATCATCGGTATTTGTTACATCCTATTATTATTTGCGGGATTACATCCTTTTATTATCGGTATTTATTATATCCTATTATTTTTGCGGGTTTAGATCCTTTTATTAAAGTTTGTTACACATTATCCAGTCCCGCAGTGTTCTGGGTGCTAAACTCCGTTCCCATAACAACACGGCAAGTGAAGCAGCACCCGGCTTGGCCAGTGCTTGGGAGGGTCATCTCCCTCTCGGCTCGTCTGCTGTGGAACCGTGTACGCTAATGGGAGCTGGTGCACGAAAAATTCGTCGTGTCTCCAAAGTCCTCCAAATTTTTAAGCGATACCTCTGGGTGGTTAGTCTCTTATCTGGAATCGGTCCAAAATTAGAAACCAACAAGTAGACGTCCAACCCCTTCTAGGGCACTGGCACCTCTCTTCCCATGGTCTATCCATGGACACGACAACAACAACAACAGATTATCCAGGGAAGAGAGGCCATGTCCCTCTTTCCCTGTCTCCCCAGATGCGTCAGGCTTTTATCACTCTGCAGAGGTCTTGTCACATGACTTTGCAACCTGCAATGATTGGGTGAACTCATATTAGAAAGGTATCTGGGCAGCAAGAGGCTTTGGTTCAAAAATGCAAATGCGACAAAACAGCGGGGACTGACCACAAATAAGAACGAAACTGCAAGGGACTGGGCAATAGTTGCGGGGACTGACCACAAATTAGAACGAAACTGCAAGGGAGTGGGCAATAGTTGCAATTTTTGAAAACAAATTTCCTTTGTTCTCAACTACGCAGTTTAGGAGTTCTTTAAATTTGAGATTTTAGCGGGCTTTTGATTTATTATGCTATATATATATTTATATATATGAAAGCGCGTCATGCTAACTACCCTTAAACGATTTCGTGTGCATCGTGTGCACTTACTTTTAAAGTGTAACAAACAAACGAGAGGAGATACTGCACATTGTTTTATTATTCAAGATACTTAAATATGAATTCTTGAAAAAATTATTTAAAATATATTATTAAAATGTTAGAATCATACTTCTCAAAATAACTCTTGGAGCATTTGTAAAAGTTATTTGTGCAATAAAATTAGGGTTTTAAATAAGCTATATCAGCCTAACAAATCTAATTGACAAAAGTTAATAATGCACATAAATTAAAGAAAAGTAAACTGAATAAATAAATAAATATATAAATAAATATTCAAAAATTTTCATTTATCGTTATATATATATATGGCTTTTTAAAAACAATAATTTAAATCTTGGAAATATATTACAAAAATGATAAATGGACAACTTTCAGATAATATTTGTAGATAGAAGATGGAGTTTGTAAGTTTAGAGACACATCATTAATATCTGTGCGCAGTCAGTGATTCTCAGAAAATCAACAATTTGATTTATGAACGATGCTTCACTGATTCATAAGATTAAAAAGACATAAAATATATAAAAGGAAACAATGTACTAGTTTTAGTCAATAAATCAGAACAACTTACTTTTTTTTTAATATTCAAAATTTATCGACAAAATTATTATAACATTCCTATAATATAGATGATTTCATATAAGATACAATATTACAACAAGTGAAGAAATGAATAAATAAATAAAAGTAAATACTAACATAATATTTGGTTAGTATTTTAATGACATGAAACTACTTTTAAAGAATTTATTTTAGTGCACATTATTTGAAATAATACTGTATAGTTTAATGAATGCTTTTTACATTGACTTGCTTTAAGAATTTTTAAACTACATTATTTTTTATGATTACTTATTTGCTTATTTTTAGTAAAAAATATATCATCACAATCCTTTAGTTCACATGCTAGAAATGCTTTGACACAATATTTTATGCAAATAATTAGCTACCATACTTTACACAAATAATTGCCTCATGTATTTCAATTTTATACCCACTGAACAGAGTAACAAAAATGCAATACAAACATTTATAACAGGATTCATTCTTAATTTTATTCCTCCTCTTTCCCGAGTCATGACTTCGGTATTTCACAAAGACTGCAGTTACTTGCTGTCTTCCGCAAGAGTGGATATACCAGGGGATTATTTAAAACGTTCTGGAGTTATTTGCCAGAGATCGCGTCAGAATATATGCATAAGAATTACATCCGTATACGTTTGAAATCTTTTATTTCGTTTCCTACTGTTTCGAGTAATACCATGTCATTCCCATAAATATAATAAAGGTGAGGGTGGGATTGATTCTATATTTTATTTATATGCATTCTGTTACAAAATCCTTTTACAAACAAATATTGTCACATTAGTTTTAGCTTTAAAATGTGTAAAATTTAAATAGTTTATGACTGGATCATATTGTGCTCCTTTTAAAGCTTTATTCTAGTTCTAAAAACAAGTTGGCTGTAAAATAAAGTAAGGTGTGCAGAGCCGTCAAGCAAGTAAAGTATTCTACGAAACATAACCAAATTTGATGGGCAAACGTGGATCAAGGGATTTTGATTTCTAAAGAAAGAAAAAAAACACTAACTAAAGTCGCCACTAGTTGTAATGTTGGCGCTGTTTGCCGAATATAATGTATTGATTTGCATAACCTTTTGCAAATTCATTCTTTTGCAATATGTGTACAAAAGGAAAAAAAATGGAAGAATTTTCATTATTCGGAGGCCAACTGATTTTCGATTTCTCTTACCTTACAACCGTACAAACCCCTTGCTTTGATAGTCAATCTCTATTACCCAAGGGCAGATTAAAGGGTGGGGGCGGAGGGGAAGAGAAGAAAGAAGAGAAGAGAAGAAAGAAATTAATGATCCTATTTTACTTCCATGAAATGGATGTCAATCTTCTAACAAACTGCCCCCACTGACAAACTAACCGCCCCCCCAACAAACTTGTAGTAATCCGCCACTGTATGTCGCTCTTTCAATGGTTATATCAAAGAATCAAAGAATGACAGGCAGTCAAGATCACCACGATGAATCACCTGGACTCTCCGTGGTCCAGGGGCGTATCCAGGGGGGGGGATTAGAATTTTTGGATTTGTGATGAAATTCCGTCTATTTATGCACATATAAGTTCATATCCCCCCCCCGAAAAAATTTTCCTGGCTACGCGCCTGCCGTGGTCGATGGCTTTAATCAAATTATCGTCTTAATCAAGGACGGATTAAAGGGGTGGGGAGGGGACGACCGCCCCCCCCCCGCCGAGAAAAAAGAAATTAATGTAAAAGTTCCTATTTTACTTCCATAAAATGGATGTATATGTCAATCTTCTAACTAACCTCCCCCCCCGCCGACAACCTAACCGTCCCCCCCGACAAACTTTCAATAATCCGCCACTGCTTGCTATTACCAGCAGAACAAGAATGCCTTTGCTTCCCTTCGTTAATTTCAGGGGGTAAGGAAATTACCAAAGGGACTGGTGAGCATAACAAACTTACGAAACGTGATGCAACGGTTTGAAAATACTCGAACTCAAGCACAGTAACCAGGCCGGGACACAAAGCGGTGATTGTGCAGTTGCATCTGCTTCAAACCAGCTGACCTCAGAATGACTAGAATTCTCCCAGTCTTTCCTTCATACTCATAATAACAAATAGGTACGCGATTGTGCAATGTAATGCATTCCGTAAATAGCGCCATCATCTCCTCTGGTGGCGACTTTTGATATTAATTTTTTTCTATAAAAATCAAAATTCCGTCCACTGTGTACGCCTATCAACTTTGCCTATGTGTTTTCCAATCCTTTACTCTATAGAGGGCTCTGAAGTTTTGAAATACGATAGAAGTTCGAAAAATAAAACAAGTTTTCATAAATGGACCCACAAATAAACGTTGAATGTTATCCACTTTGGTCTCAGAATTAAGAATAATACTGTAAGATAATATAATTATAAAACATTAATCTAAAGGTTGATTAAAAGCAATATTTACAAACGAAAAGTTGAAAGAAAAACACTGAGTGAAGTACAGAGTTACGTAATGCCTGTGAAAACTTAAGTTTTGAGAAAACGGATCTTTCTATTTACACCAAAATATCAAAATAAGTAAATAAAACTGTGTACTGTAAATGAATAAATGCTATTCTGATAAAGCACTTTAAACAAAATAATTCCTTTATAAATATAAATATTTGCATTTGAATGTCTGGCATATTATTTTCATGCTTGGACTAACAATTAATTGTATGCGGTAAAATATTCGATTACGACACACAATGTCTGCCTCACTGCATTTATTGTAACAGAAATATGTTATATGTAATTACCTTTCAAATTAATACTGACATTCTCTTTAAAAATATGATTGGAAATACTTCTGTGAAGCACTGGTACTTTTACGATGGTACTCCTGGATTTATTCAACCTATTGCTTTACACGTACACATATTCTCATAATTTAGAGCTACATTAAAAGGAATTTTTAAGATAATAAAAATTATGGCATAGTCAGACCTCATAACGAACCTCTAAACTCTGAAAAACATATCTCTATTTTTTTCTTAAGTATATTTTGACTAACAATTCACGTTTATTAGATTGCACTTAATACAAACTGTAACAACCAGCATTCCGATAATATACGCTTAATGGGAACCCAAAACAAAAATAGCATCATTTCATAACACACAAACTGCATTCTTATTTTGGTTCTTCTTTATTTCCGAGTCACGATTTCGACATTTTGTATAGAAAAGGCACTGCAGTTACTTGCTATCTTCTGCTAGAGTGGATATACCGGGGCATTATTTAAAACAGTCCGGAATTATTTATCAGAGATCGCATTAGAATATGCATTAAAATTGCGTTCTGTATTTATTTAAAATATATTTTATCCCGGGCGCTCTCTCGTGTAATGCCACAACAAAAATAAAGTTAAAAAATATTTGTGAGGGGGGGCATGGTTTTGTATTTATTTATTTATTTTGCATTATATATAAATTGGGTTTAAAAAATAAGCATGCATTTATAAATGATCTTTAAGCGGGAACAAAAAACGAGAAAACTTAGTCATTTTGTAAAACTAAAATTTATGTTTTAGCTTTTTGTTAAACAAAAGTTCATACTCCAATACTTTGTAAAATCAAATATATTTCAACTACTACAAAATTTTTTTAAATTATTGTTTATATCCAATAAAAAATATATCAATCACTGTAATACTTTCAACTTATTATACTACATAAAAAAGATACAAATAATTAACGCAACTTAACCGAAACAAAACTACATTGAAATAGGTAAAAGGATCAAAGAGCATAAATTGGATAGTAATAAATCAAATTTGCAGACATATAAATAAATATAATAAATTTCATGTGCCTAGAGACAGAAGCCTGGTACTGCGGATTACCGTTTGATCTCATAATTCCAGTAAAACAGATAAAATATATTTCGAATGTAAAAATTTCCCGTTTTTAAAATGCTCTTTTGTTGGGTAATTTCCTAAGAGAGTATTGGTAAGATTTTATTTGGTTCTGTTTATAACATTTGGCAAGTTTTTGTGCAACAATTTCCCAAACTGAGTTCAATGTCAGAAATGTGTTTAAAAAATTCAGCTTATTTATTTATGCATAAAGGGTCACGTTTAAGTATCTTCATTAGCTTGAGAGAAGAAATTTAAAAAGTCTTACTAAAACTTTCAAAATGTTACACCTTTAACAAGCTCTAAATGGCATAATTAACTTTTATTCATTAAAATTCTGCTAATTTCTCTCTGAGCGTTAGCCGCGTACCACTTCTAGCGTAATGAGAGTAAACTTTATCATTCAGCATTTAATTTCAGCTGAACGCTCACGTATGCTGTTTTAAATTGCAAACAAACCGAACTTCCATAAAGTTTGGAACAAAAGCACTCCAATGATAAACACTTCGCCAAGCTTTTGTACTTTTTTGTTTATTTACTTTTTTGTAGCTTATTTGTTTACAAGTCACGATTTCGACATCAGGGAAAGAAAATACATGATATCGTTTTCCTCTTTGCGCCAATTTCTGGATACAGAAAAGCATTATTTAAAGGGCACCGTTGGGTTTTTCACATTAATATGCAGTCGATGATTATACTGTAAAATGAAGTGAAATTCTGCTTGAATTCGTTATGTGTCTGAATTAAAACTTTTTTAATCTGTATCAAACGTTATATTTCTAAAATAATAAAATCAGAAAGATTGATATGAAAATGTTCATTAGATTCTGTCCTTGAAATCATATTGTTGAAAAATAATAGAATACAAGTTTTTAAAGGTAAATAGTAATGTGTAAATAGTAACCTGTGGATTTAGAAATTTTAAGATGTATTATTACATTTTAAAGTTTATTGATTGTTCATCTTGCACACAAAGAGGAACAATTTTCACTAAACTATGGTTTAAAACGAAAAGCAAACACAATAAAAAACAAAACGTATAAGAACGATAAAGAGAGAATGAAAGAATAGAGTATACGTTAGCAAAGCATTTTTAATAAATATTTAAAGTAATTTTACAAAACAAATTCGAACGATGATGCAAGAGCAGCAACGAAGATGGGATTGGTGAATGCTATGGAATATTTTATGAATATTACGAACCTCCCTAGAAGCAACCGAAAATCTTGCGATTAGATCTCTTGAAAGTCAAGACGAATCTTGTATACCAAACTTTAAAGCTGTCTCTGAAAGAAATTGAACACAATTTATCAGGTAATACTCGTTGACCCAGCTACGTAATAATCTTACCTGTTTCATAGAGGTAAAACAATAGCGTCCAGATAATCGGGTACATCTCCCCTAAAATTTTCTGGACCACCAATGCGCTGGAGCTATATAGGACGTTGGAGGTTATTCGGTACTAACTCCGGTAAATCTAGCAGCATCTCTTTTAGAAAATACCGGTGAATAGTCGTACACTGAAAGTTTATACGAGAGCTGCCATCGACAAATGTATATTGAAATTTAATAAATTAACTTGAGAAAACAAAAAAAAAATACCCTACTTCCGGAACATCAAACTTATAATAAGTCATTAAGATTTTGCAAAATTCTGTAGAAAATTTCATCGCACGTTTCGTTTGAAAAAATAGGTGTGAACTGTATCGGTCTGTCTTTCATTTGAACTTATTGTCCTCATGTATCTGCACAAATAAGCCAAAGACCGATTAGCGGCACGGAGTGCGGAACAAAACCACTTCATTCATAAATGCTTCTCCGATTGTTTGTCTTTCTTTTTCTAGATAATGATTTCGACAACAGGATCAGAAAATACTTCAAAGACACATTTGCAAAATATGTTACAAAAAATACATTTTACAAGAAACTTTGGATACGCAGTGGTTTTATTTGAAGAATACCACTTCGTTTGAAAATTTATGAACTCTGTGTATCTACTGTGAAATGAATTAAGATATTTGTATTTTGAATGCTTCAAGTCCTGCTGAATTGTCAGGACAATGTCACATTATTCTCTGAGAGTATATCTGTTAATGAAATGTTTCTTTAAAGTCCTAGAGTTTGACAATTGAACTTTCGGCTGTCGTATGTAATGCATAGTTTCAGAATATTATTATATAAACATTTTTTAAAGGGTAGTAAATTTCTGGGCGTAAAATTGTAGAAGTTAATTCTGAAAATAAACTTTCATTCAAAATACTAAAACTAAACTAATATTTTGTATATATTTTGCTCATTTTTATTTAAGAAACACACTCTACAGATTACTTTACTTTTCCGTATAGTGTACAAATTTACATGTTTTAATGGCATGAACTTTCTTTTCTCAATTTATTTTTAGTTAAATTCCGTATGTGTTTGTTTTTTGGTTTTTTATGTGTGATTTATTAACAGGGTTCCCTAAACAATGGACATATAAGAAAAAAATTCATTTAAAAAATGAAATAGATTTTTTTTTATCTAACAATTTAGCATAAATTAATTTTGTGAATGAAATTTTAGTCAAATGAAATACTTATAAAAGGCATTAGTTTGCAAAAAAGTAAAAAGTAATATATACCATTCATATTAGCGTACATATTCTATTAAACCTTCCTTATTAAATTTCCGCAAGTACCTAATAAAAATTCTCTACCAAAATTTCTAAAGCTCTAGAACTGCAGTTATTTTTATTTCATTCGAATTCTCCTAATTTCGATCACAGAGTTTCCCCACATCTTTTTTCAGCACAAGTGCCAAATCTTTCAACTGCCCGTAATTTGAATATAACATTCACGGCTGCTCTTTTAAATGCTAACAAATGAATGTTTGACTACCTGCTTCAAGTGTGGATCGAAGGCAATTCATTCATAAATGTTCCCCGGCGATCTTTGTTTGCTTTTGTTCCCAAGTCACGATTTCTGCATTCAGTGTAGAATGTACTTGCATCCTTGTCCTTTTCTACAGTTTTTGAAAATATATTGCATTGTTTAAAGAATGAGGGATTTTAAATCGTCTTTTTTTTCAAACTAATGCTACAACTTGTTAAATATTTCAAGAACTACAGTTTATTTCGATATAAACAATGTACATAATACATTTTTGTGGAAACTTCAAAAGCTTTAACATTTGCTTAACTGTTTTTCAATAAAGTGTATTTTTGATGCATAATGAACGGTGTACTTTATTTTGCACTTGAGAACGTTAACGGAGAGGAGGGGGGGCTGTGTATTTTTTCTTCGTACAAAATTATTCCAAATAAGGACAATAAACTGTGAATTAGAATAAATATGGAACTACACATATGCTATTACGTAATTACGTTATATTTACATTAAAAGCATCTCAGATTTTTATGTAATTTTTATTATATACTCTTTAACGGTCAAAACGAGATCTTTTTTAGATAATTGGTTTATATTGATGGGGTTTCATAGATATTGCTTCCTTATATTCAGGATATATTGAATTATAATATTTTATTATTGTTTCAATTATAAAAATTGCAAAGTACGTACATTGTTTGGCGTGTTAAATATCAGAAAAACTACAGATTATTTATTTCAGAAGCATATTTTTGATGTTGTAACATGTAAGAGCTGAACGATTTAACGTTCAAGTTCAACAGCCGATTTAAGTTCAACAGCCACTTACATAAAGTACAATTTTAAAAATGGTAGTATTAGCAGTGTGTTTTATTTTGAATTTACGTGTTTTACAGAGTGAAATTTTTATTCTGTAGTGGTATTAATTTTTGTTGAATTCAAAATTAATATGCAATATATATACAATATAATGTGCAATGATTCAATTCACAGAATCAATTGTATTGACTGTGTGAATTGAATCATTGTACATTATATTACAACTGCTATAATTAAACTTTTCAAAATATTTAACGAATAAACTTTATTTTTAAATCAACATTTCTGAAAACTCATAACAAACCATTCATTAATAATCTGAAAATTTCAATTTCTGTCCTCTAACACAATACTTGCGAACTTTCTACCAAGCCAACCCTATTGAACTCACGATCTATGTGCACAATTTTCAATATAAACAAGCCAAAGTCCGATTAGCTGCACAAAAGTGTGGAACAAAGGCACTTCGTTCATAAACGCTTCTCCGGACATTTTTCATTCTTTGTTCTCATTTCTCGATTTCGACACCATTTCCTACTATATTGTAGCTACGCTGATCCCTGACTCAATGACTCTTTAACAATTTTCAACCACTCCAAGATAAAACTTTAGCACCATTACTCCAAAAAGATTAAAAAATACGCCTAAAAAGTAATAAAATCTACACCGTTTGTACGATTCGCTTGAATTTTTTCATAATTATGTATAAAAATAAGGAAAGTAATCTGAGCTACTTTAAAAATATGAAAATCCATCCTTTTCCTAAATTTTCAAACTGTTTTTCGCTTTTTTCTGCTCCGTTTTATTTCCGAAGGTAAAAAAAAGTTAATCATTTGCGTAACAAATTAAATTTTCGCATGTGATAATGACGTCATACTGAAGTCACGGTTATCAGGCTTTGAAACTGAAACTGTGGTTCCAATTCGAATTACGATTTTACGAAAGTTTTACTAGATTACCCTGCTAAACTTTTTTTCACAAATAAAATGATTTTATCTGCATGAAATATTTATATTAGAGGGTATGGTCCGAGCGAAACGAAATCATTCGAATGCGAAAATTTTCCGAACGCTTTCAGAAGAAAATGCAATTCCAATTTTGATATATAATAAAATATCGAATACGAAGTTATTTATTTTGAGTGGACAAATATTAAATATATTGTGTGCAGACATAATTTGAAGGAAGTTTTTTCTAGCGCTCGCTGTAATTGCCTTCACAATCGTCTTCTAGTTTCAGAAACATTTAATGAATAAACTTTTCTTTAAGAAAAATCAGCATTTCTAAAAGTTCATAATAAACAACTCATTAAAATTCTGAAAATTTCAACTTCTATCTTCTAACACAATACGTGCGAACTCCCCTTAATTTGAACTCACCATCTACGGGCACTCTTTTCAATGCAAACAAGCCAAAGTCCGATTAGCTGCACAAAAGTGTGGAACAAAAGCACTTTGGTTCATAAACGCTCCTCCGGGTGTTTGTCTTTCTTTGTTCTCAGATCACGATTTCGACATCAGGACCAGAAAATACTTCCGGGAATATTTTTAAAAAATGAAGTTTATGTATACACAGTGGTATTATTTGAAGAATACTATTGAGTTTTCACATTTTCATGCAGCCAGTGTTTGTTCTGTGAAATAAATTAAAGTCTTGTTTGGATTTCTTAAATGTCTCGGAATATTTTTTTTCTTTTTAATCTCCTTCAATGACACATGTCTCGATGTTGTAACAACAGGAAGCTTAGTCATGTTTTAAATTTCTGTAAGTGTAGCTCCTGTGATGTTTTTTTAGAAAACTTTGAAGAAAGTAAGTTTCTTGAAGTGCATTTGCTTAATCAAATTTGCCAAATAAGTCTAACACCACATCATAAACTAATATATTCTTAATATTTTTAACACTTTGTGTATAAAGTTAATATTTTTTCATGTACACGTTTGTAACAATCATGCTTGTAAATTAATATACATTAAAATTCTTTTTACTTATTTCTCGGTGATTGCTGCATTTATGTGTAAACATTTTAAGTGTTTACTTTATCGTATTATACTTCATTTGCTCCTGCTGCCTACGTGGCTCTTTTAAATTACAAACCGCACAAAAAAAAATTCATTTATATTTTATCTCTAGAGAGTGGCTGATTATTTCACCTTCAGGTCACGATATGGAAACCAGAATTAGAAAATTCTTGCAATCACATTTTTTAAAACTATTTCTGACTACACTGAGGGACTACTTAAAGAAAACCGTTGAATTCCGCATTGCATTTGGTGTTTTTACATCGAAATTGACTCAAGAACTAATACTTGACTAGAACAGTAACTTAGTTGTCACAGTTTTTTTTTTCGACTAGTTTCTAGGGGGTAGTAATTGGAGCGAAGTTATATATTAGATACTCATTAAATTTTTCAACTTGTATCTTATATGCATTCCATTTCATTATAGTCAATGAAATAAAAAATATTGCTTTGAAAGTTCATAACTGATAAGTAATTTCTAAGTCCCATGTACCTGGTAAAATACCAATATCACCTGTGAACCTACATTCTGCCTTTATAGCTTACATGACATGAGTAATCTTGTTTATCCTGCATAGGCCGAATTTACCCTTCCCCGTATTTATTACCCGAGTGTCTCTACAAATCACACTACATGTAAATCAAATGATTAAAGGGCATCGGATACCGGACACAATCTGTTGAATGGTAAGATGAAATGATGTCGACGTGAGCGTCTATTTAGATCTCCACTTCCAATGTTTCAACAAACATCATCGAAGGTTCCTCACGCAACGCACTTGTGATGGCAATTTCGAGCTCGAGTATCGTAATTATAAGGGTCAACACGATAGATGAAGGGCTGTTCCTCAAGATGCAGTATAGGTGTATAAAGCCATTTTAGAATATGCATTAAGTATATAAGAATGTTCACGGATGTCGACGGATTATGCTTTAAAGGTCATACTTAAAAAATGTATTTAATCCATGTTTTTAGGAACGTGTGAAATTCCTAGCTATTAAAAGGACATAATGTTTGCAGCAAGAGTTCTCAAATAATATATTTTACATAACAAATCCATTTCGAGTGTCATAAATTCACATAATCACTTATATATAATTCACATTTAGTCACAAAATATATTCATATCATTAACGCTTGATAACACTGTGCTGCAGATCTGCATACCAATTAAATCTATGTACATTCATTATAGTGTATTGAAAAATATTTGAATGACTGTTTTTTTAAATAACATGAGCATTAACTATTAAAAAAAATCCTGAGTAGTTGGTTATATTTAATTATTACTGTAACACTAAACTGTTTTATATCTTTGAGCAGAAGTACTATTGGTTATTGCAGTACTTAAAGTATTTTTGAGTAAATGCTAACATCTTAACGAATTTTAAAATGTTCTTAGCTTAAAAATGTTCACAAACTGTTCAGTATTACATTGGTATGCTACAGATATATTTTCAAATAATAAAAAATAAAAATAACCTTTTTTTATTGAACTCTACAATAAAAACATTTTGGCCAATAAATATATGAATTATAAAACTGGAAAATAAAAAACTTTCAGTATGCTTATAATATGATCCTCCACGTTGTAGTGAAAATTTTTAAAATTTTCAATTGTTGAAATATAAAGGGTTAAACGTGTTTGATGCTATATTAAAGGTGATTTTTTTTTCTTTTTCCTAATTAGTGTTACATTGAGTCCCAATTAGTGTTAAAATGTAACAAAAATAATATTTTATTTAACAAAATTGATCGCTTTACATACTTTTCCAAGACGCTAAGGGAGACAAAACGGAGAAAGCATAAAGTGACTGAAAAAAAAGCAATGAAAGAAGAATTTTCAAAATTTAAGAGTAAGTGTGGTAAAGGATGTATACTTCTGCTAAAATAATCATTAAACATGCGTTTGTTGAGCCTAAAGAAATTATGAAAACAGTACAGCAACAATATAACATGAATCATTTAACTGCTAAAAGAAGAAACGTCAGGGGCGTAGCCAAGGGGGGGGGTTAGGGGGTTTATAACCCCCCATGAGAAATTTTTTGCCATACAAAATGTATATTCTTCACTACATTATCACACACACGTATACATATATATGAGTTGTAGTAGTCGTAACCCCCCCCCCCCCATAAACAATTTCTGGCTACGCCCCTGCTTTCTTTGACTGTGCATCGGAGGTTGAATAAAAAACAACCCTCGTACAAAATTTATATTTTAAATAACGAAAATAGTAAATATCATTTCTTTGCGCTGTGTCATTCCCAACTTAAACCAAGCGGGCTGTTCAATAGATGAGAATTGTATTTAAAATTTTTATCGAAAAATTCATTCACAAACAATTGTAGTTTCAAACCATATTACTTTCGTGGCACTCTTAGTTTCAAAGCCTATCCACAGCGACAAGGTGGTGCCACATCGGATAGGGATCGGTTTTTAATTGTTCCGAGGCCAAAAACCGTATAAAAAGCAAGTATATTTTCGGTTTTTAATTGTCCTGAGCCAAAAACCGTATAAAAAGCATTATTTTTTGACGCTTTAAATTTTAAAGCAACAAAAAATACGAGCCAAACGTTTCCTAACTTTTTTGCTCCTGGCCTGCTGTTCGCCGCTGAAAACCATTAACGGCGCTACGCTGAAAAAGCAGTCATCCAAAAACCTTTCCATCAGATCGGGTGGATACTGTGGAGAGGATTCGGGTGCTGCCACAGACAGCGTCCGCAAATTCCTCGTCATCAGAATCCGGCTCATTCTGTGGGACAGCGAGACCCGGATCTGATGCAACGGAAATACTTTCGCCACGCCTCGCATATAAAAAAGCGGCCAAGAAGAAAGCCGAAAATGCTACAGCACTGCCATCAAATATACTTTCTGATAGCAGCACCAAAACGAACGGTACAAAAAACATTTTGCACCAAAATAATCAAACCACTTAGTTCAAATGCATAAAAAGTATGGTAAATACAGTTTCAAGCACCGAAATAAAGCAGTTATAGAAGAAATCCAAGCATCTATTCCAAGAGCTTAGATAGAAATGATTTGTGTTGCTGATTGTTGCAAATATTTCTCATTGACAACAATATACGTCCCCAATTTTAGCTATGAAACTGTAACTTGGTATTGTTTACAACAATGTATTAAAGTTCCAAATACTATTTTACAGGATTCATTGTTTGTAGAAATTTTTGCGTCATATTGCGAAGCGTTGTTTCAGCCGCAAAACTTTGTTTACACATGTTTTGGGGGGGATACTTCTCTATCCACCGGTCATTTGTCTGCCCCAGAGATCAGAGTGATCTCGCAAACTATCACCGAGTCCCGCATCAGTTTACGTTCTTTAGAGAATCAAATTAATAGTAGATGGCGGTTATAGTTAAATTTCCCCTACAAACAGCATTCTGCAACTGTAACCGGTCAGCAGATTGCTACCCAATTTGGCATATGGAAGCATGAGATGCACTCAAGGGAATTATTCAGGACGTTTAGCTAAAAAAAAAAAATTACTAGATGGCACTTTTCATGTTGAAATCAGCTCAAATATTACCCAAAGGAGTGAATGAATGCCCAAAGATTATTGAATAAATGTTCAAGTATTCGACTACGTTGACAAAGCTAATTTTGGCGAAAATTCACATTTTCATTTTACTGTCTCAAAGTAACATACACAGATATTCTAAAATGGCCTTTATTTTAATTATATATGTCTGTAGAAATCTAGTTATGGTCATTTAAATAGTAAGAGACAGTTGACAAAAATTGGTTGATTCCTAGATTACGGTGCTTCTTAGCCAACGAGGCGATAAAATGTTTAATGTGGTACCCTTGGAGAGTTTTATTTGTTTTCTGAGACATGACGGGAAAACGCGCCAAATTAGCAATTTTTGAAAACGCGCCAAGAAGCATCGTAAAGTAGGAATTAACCCAAAATTTTAAATGTTTTTATTAAAAAACGAAATTTTTTTCGCAGTTAACCGCACGAAAAACATGATTTCTCAAGAACTAATGAACTATAAATGATTTAACTTAGCATACATATTTCTTGGACCTGTGTGAGAGTAATAGAACACAGGTTTTGATGTAGATCTATTTTATTATGTTTTACAGCTTTTTTATTCCAGAAAATAGAGTGAATTTTGAAAAAATGCTTATTCACTGTACTAAACTAATCATACATCCGAATGTTTTGTAAGTGTGACTTAACCTGCGGTCTGTTCCATTACCAATAGTTAGATGAGTACGCATGCAAAGCTGCAGTTGATTATATTGAAAAGCATTTTTTGAAGATCGTTTTTCCCAACGATGACATTTTCGTTAAATTTTTTAATAAATTACATTTTTTAAAAAATAAATATAAATATGAGTTCTTAAGTTTTTCCTTTGAAACACGCCCAGAAACATATTCAGAATGTTACATATTAGTTATTTTAAGAAAATCGTCTCCGAACATAGTTGGATACCTTAAAATCAGGAGCGTAGCCAAGGGGGGGGGTTAGGGGGGTCATAACCCCCCCCCCATGAGGAATTTTTTGCCATACAAAATGTATATTCTTCACTACATTATCACACTCACGCATACATATATATGAGTTGTAGTGGTCGTAACCCTCCCCATGAAAAATTTCTGGCTACGCCCCGGAACGTACTCATAATGCAGGACTGTATTCTTGGTAACTCGAATTCATAGATTAATTTTACATGAGCTTACAAATTCTTCTGTAACAAAAATAACCAGAGTTTTCCATCTTGTTATTCTAAAACTGCCATTAGTTTGAGTCCATATACATGGAATTATAGGTTGTCTTTTTGTAAATAATTTAATGAGTTCCGTAGCTATCCTTCTGATTAATTCAACAATACTTCGAATATTTCGAACAGACAAATCTGGTTATAAATCTTTTAAAAGTAAGGTTAAAGCGTTTTTAAAGGATTATACTATGTAAGTGAGATTAACTAACTTTTATTACAACTTTTATTTGAAGAAGTAGACCATCATAATATTGAAAATTCCTGATGACGGCACAAGATCTTACCGTCTCTGCAATAATTGTGAAGTCTCTCTCAGCCAGGATCACATTTTCGATTGTCCAGCAGTTATAAGATCTCGGATTTACCTTGGATAGTATCCCTTCTCGGCTCTACTCGGATAATATTATTGATACTGACAAATGTGTTATTTCTGCTCATGGCTATTGCAGCTGCTTCATCTCTTGCGGACAGGGAACCACCCTACCAGCCACTTGAAGAAGTGTAACAATTGTGAGCTACCATAGAGAAATTTTGGTTTCTAATGTGATTTTTTCATGGTAATCAATTTGAACTTCAGAATCAAAATAAGTTTTAAGTAACGTATTTTTAAAAAATCATTTCTTTTAAAATGCTTCGATGGTGACGAAGATAATTATAGAGATTTCTTACACAGAAAACTAATTTAAAGCATACCGGCAGCTTTTATCACAATTTGATTATTCATAGATTACATTGATTTATGATATAGCATTGAAGCTTCATTTTCTTTATAATTTTAACAAAAAAATTAGGTATTTATTTCGTGAAAAAAAGTATTTCCATAAACCCATCTACTAACGATAGCTTACTAAATTCGTTTATATTTCTTTTACTTTCTCAATAAGGAATGAAAGGTACTCCAGTGTATCAGTGATTCGATGCGATCTCTTGTTAGCAGAAACAATGGGATATATATATATATATATTACCTCTCATTAGTTACCTTTAAGATAGCATTGTTGTTAGTAGGTAAGAACAGATGGAATGAACGTGTTGCAGCATATATCTGTGGCGTATCTAATTTACTTCCTCATGAGCAATGGATAAGATCAAGGTGTATCATCTTTAGCATTAATGTAATTCCGATTCCTTTCCTTTTATGCATTACTCTCCTAATTTTTATAAAGAATGAATGTATACATACGGCTAAAGTACTTAACTCTTAGGTAAATTAACTCTTTTTAGCCAAGCATATACAGGGTGGTTAATAAAAACTTGAGGTCTTCAGAGCCCACTAGGATGAAACATAAACAAGTTTATGGGCCCACGTAGGAGACCTTAGAACTTCGACTTTTAAGGAAAAATAAATCAGTGCCATAAGCTAAGGGGAAATGTTAGCGTATAAAGAAGTTAGTTCATAGTATAAAAACAAATGTTGAACTAGATTCTGAGATTCTTAAAAAATCGTTTCAAAATGTGTAAATAATTGTTGCGCATCACGTATTAACGCCTAAAGCGTATGAAATGAAATTTGGTGACATAATAGGAGGTCTCTCAAACTACAGTTATCGATTTTTTTATAATGCCGATTATATTTCGAGATATTGCGAAAATTATTTAAACATGCGTAAATATTTGTGCGTGCATCACATACATAGAAACGACTGAAGTGAACGAAATGAAATTAGGCGATATGATAGGTGGTCATCCAATTTAATTATATGTGTTTAAATTTTTAAAAAAGCCGACCGAGTTGTATGGTGGGTAAAGCACCGTACTCCGGTTTCGGGTTCAACTCCCGGCGGCCGGGGTTCGATCCCCGACTGGGCGTGGTTGTCTTTGTGTCCGTCCCTTCCTAGGGGGTAACGTGGCCGCCCACTGGGTGCCCCCATAATAAAATGGCCACACCTCCGGGTAGTTATGGCAAAGGATTGTGGCCAGTGCCTGCCCATTAAAAAAAATTAAAACAGTTTAATTAGATTCTAAGATTTTGCGAAAATCGCTTCAAAATGTATAAAACTGTTGTTCATCACGTATTAACGACTAAAGCGTATTAAATGAAATTTGGTGACATGAAAGTTGGTCACTCAACTTAAACTATAGGCGTAATTTTTTATAAAAAAGTGTGATTAGATTTTGAGATAATTTATACAAAATGTGAAAATATTTGACGATTACGTATAAGCCACTGAAGCCAATTAAATAAAATTTAGTGTCCTCACAAGTGGTCATTTAAACTATAGGCTTCAAAGTACTTTAAACTTTTTTATAGATTTAAGATTTTGTTCAAAGAGTATATGGTTGTTCCAATCTTTAAAAATGACAATGGAAATAGAATGAAATTTGAAATTATGTTAGATGTAAGTTAATTTAAGCACTAGAAGCCAAAACTGTTTTTTGCATTTCATAGATTTTGGAATTTTGTGAAATTAACATAAGTGTGTGTTCTCGCATCACTTAGAATATAGATCAGCAACTACTAAAATACCAAGTGTTGGAATTTAATATTAAAATACTTTTAAAAAATATCAATTACATAATTTTAAATATTAAATGTCTTTATATTAATTTATACATGATTTTATATACTGAAAAAAAGGTTTGAATTAAACTTCTCAAAAGTGTCGTGAAAGTACTTTAGATAGTGTCTTTAGAGTTATAATTTGTCTAATTTGAATTATAATATAATTTTAAAGTTGTTTTTTTTACAACAAGAAAATGTAACACTCATATTCACAATTTTAAAAAAAAATCTGCAAGCAATATATACATGTCAAATAAATATTTTTTCATAAAACTTAAGTATGCTATTGTAACAAACTCAATAGTATGATTAAATGTAGTTACGTAACTATTAATTCCGTTTTAGCACAGCTAAATAGCGAGAGTTTACAATTCCTTTTATCATTCATTCATCAAACATGAAGGTAGATCTTTCGCATTTATTTCTGCTATAAGCATTAATCATGTTGCGTAACTCACTGATAAAGAAGCATAAGCCCTGTAGTAGTTTAAATTCGTTAATGAATTCTTTCTGTAACCGTTCTTTTCTTAAGCCTATGTAGTATTATATGTAGTTATTATACTCTGTATCGATTTATTATTAAGTGCATTATCTTCTAATTAGTTACCTTTAGGATGTCTGTGTTATATGCAGATAGGAACAGGCGCACTGATATTTCTGAAATAGAATGGAGATCAG
The DNA here is from genome assembly GCA_038373885.1 of Cheiracanthium punctorium. NCBI lineage: Eukaryota > Metazoa > Arthropoda > Arachnida > Araneae > Cheiracanthiidae > Cheiracanthium > Cheiracanthium punctorium. The sequence continues at coordinate 655,209 of JAWZYV010015670.1, read as the reverse complement.
TAGCATGTTCATCTAAAGTGCATCATCTATTCTTGTTATAAAACATTTCTTTAATTTATTTTTATGCTGTAACATTGCAGTTTTCAGAGTAGGATTATATTTCTATTGTATGAAATATTAGAGCTGACAGAAGGGTTGTTAGTAAGCATAGACTAATGCATTAAGTAATAGTAATCTTAATCAATGTTCTAAATAAGTAATATTTAAATTAGGTCATTGTAAAATAATGACTTTCAATGACTTAGTAAATCCTGATCAATTTTGAGAATTTACAAGCCAGATAAAATAGATTCATTAAACAGTTTATTTTTTTTTTAAATTGGTTAGTGATGCCAGTTGATATCGAAATAATAGACCGTTTTAATTAAAAATATGTAATGTGGTTTCACATAACATCTTATTCGAAATTAAATATTCATCTGTATATATGATTTGTTTTACATTATGAAAAAATAACTTTCTTTGCATAATAAAAGTGTAACATGCTTGTATAAGCTACACAAATATATAGTAAATTTAATTTTTTTATTTAATTGTTAGTTCTGATAGAAATGCAGTTAGAATAGTCATATTCTCGTATGAAAATACTCTTGAGCAATACATATCAATATTTTAAAGATATTTGAGCTCATAAAATTTTGCAATGATCATCGGAAATAATGATAAATGTATATGATAAGTAAAGGTGCAAAAATATAATCCAATAAAAACTTTTCCATTAAAATACCTTTTCTTGAATAAGGAACGATGTTCTGTAATCCTATTTTTACGCAATAAAAGTATGAAATACTTTTTCGTATAATCACACACAATCCCTTCTGTAACCAAATGCAAGCTAACTATACTATAATCCGTTCATTCGTTACCTAAGAATATTTGCGTTAATAGAAGGTACGAACAAGTAGAATGAACTTGCTACATGGGATGTGTGTGGCGAAGCCAATTTACTTCCCAAAGAGGAATAAGAAATATCAATAACGCATATCACTACAGTTTGGGATCTTCTATCTTCATGTACAACATCAGATTATTTTTCCTTTATGCACGGTTCTTGTAGTTCACACAAAGAGTGCATTTCTTAGTGCTTTTAAAGATTTTTTTGTTACAAATGAAAATGACTCCATGAAAACAAACCTAGAATGATAAAAAGAATTTTTAAATTTAAAGAGTTTTAACATTTAATTTTGTTTAAATAGTGGCACGAATGGAAACATACTGTTTTCTAATAAATTAGTGGATCTTAAATATTACAAAATCAGCTTGAAATTTAACTATATAGTTAATGGGTGGCGTATTCTAGACTTATATGTAAAAGAGTATCTTCTGAGCTTCTTGGAAATGGGCAAAAAATGTAAAGTTATTCTCAGTAAAATTTTCATGCAGCGTTAAAATTATAAAAAAAGAAGCAATTTCATAGGACGATTTATAATTTAGAAAAAATAAGCTCTTAAATGGCTTACAAGCTTTAATATCAAAACATATTTTATGATACCTAAGTGTTATAAATAATTTAAATAGCAGATGTATTGCAGTGAAACCTGGAATGAAGTGGCTGGAATTTTACGTCTCAGCCATATGGAGGGTTAATTTCGTGCACAGGATATTGAAAACAATAACATATTTTAAGTTTTTTAATCTTATTTTGTACTAACTATTTGAAAGAGGAATTTAATTTTAATGTCAGTCTAAGTGAATTTACTGCAATAATTATACGGTGCGCTCAAAGTCTCTAATTCAGAATCCAAAGAAATATAAATAATTCTGCTTAATTAAACTGTATTTCCCTTGATAAAGACAAAAGATTGTATTGGATTCACGTTTTCACATATTACGAGAATAAAAAAAACATTTTCTCTCGTTGTATCAGGTGCAGTCCTTTTCTAACAAATGCAAGCTTACAAATGCATTTATAATCCAATCATATGCTGCTTCTGGGCCTTTGTATTAAAAGTAGATACAAAGTGAATGTACTTATTAGACTATATGTGTAACGTAAAACCAATCTACTTGTGAATTAGGAATAATAAAAACAGTAACGCGTATTGCCACAATGCAAAATCTTCTTGATTGATGTACAATAACCGATTATTTTCCACTTCCTGAACTATCTATTGTATGCATGTACATAACGTTCCACGTTTTAATACTTTTAAAGTGTTAAATAAAAAATTGAAATTGCATGTTTTCTTGCTATTGAATTGTTTTGTAATGAATGAAAGTAAGTAAACTTAAATGAGAGGTAAAAATAATGATTCATTTAGCTCTCATATCAGGTTTACATGAAACCATTCTATGGAATGCATTTTTAAAGCATCGGTAAAACAATAATGTTGTGAAAATACATATAATTTTAAGATAAATAAATTTATAAAGATGAATTGGCTGACCATATTAAGAGAAGTGTACTTTTAATAATATTAAATATATTGGCATGCGCAGTGAAACAAAAATTTCATAAACATATTACAATTGTTTCGTTTGATTGTTTTGTAATTTCGGATATATTAGTTTAACCAGTGACATGCATGTTTTGTACTAATAATAATTTTTAAAAAGTACTCTTTCCGAAAAGAATTTAATTGAAATCTGAATTTTAAATTAAACAATTTTTAAACAGAATGTGTCCTTTATTGGAACTCATAAAGCCTTGCACTGAACTGTAAGCATATTAAACTTACATATAACGTATAAAAGAAAGCGTATAAAAATAAGCACATTGAACAAACATTAAGAATTCATAAAGTTAGAAGTAAATTAAAAGTAAGTACTTCAAACTTAACATATCAGTATAAATCAATAATTATTAATAATTGCATTGAACGAATGGTGCGAAATTATACTAAAAATAACTACTGAAATGTGCAGTCTCTAGTCACAAGATGCTAGGCTCAATTTTATTGAATGGCTTTTAAAACACTTGTATTATTTTGCAAATAGAAATGGCGTGTTTAAAATTTAAAACGGAATTAAGTAGCCAAATTTTTCAAAAATATAAAATATAACGGCTTTGCATGCCACCTTCTAAAATTATTTAATTAATAATATTAGAGTAATTTAAGGGTAAGCATTCAAGAAAGATTTTACTCATATTTATAAGTAGAAATTTTGTTAATGCATTCTTTTTAATGTTTTAAAACTTACTCTCAACAAAGCAACATACCGAAAAACATAATTTCACAGTAAAGCGAGAACAAAAATATCATGGGAAATAAACGAAATAACAAATTCTTGGTCGCACAGATGAACCCTGAATACTTAATGTGTAGTGAAATTGCTTCTGGCACTTTGTCTGAATATTTTGCTCAGAGGAAATTCTAAATTTATGATATTTTAACAAATATAGGTTTAAGCGACCCGCGTGAGATAAATTAGGATTGGTTATCAAATAATTAATATGTTGCTTTGATCTTAAATTATTATACTTAATTTTAAATGAAACAATGTCATTTATACCAATCTTTTAGTACTTTTCTATTATTTACTAACATTTTTTAGTAGTATGATTGTTAGATATTGTATATAAATGAGAGTAAATATTGAAATTGGTGGATTTACAGGAATTCTAGGAATTGCGAATTACACGATTTCAGAGTAAACGACATATGAGTTTGAAGTACTCTGGTTGTGAATAGTGCCTGAAGAGATTAGTTCAGTATGTTGCAGCCCCTGATTATGGATGCTTACATCCATTTCGAAAATACCATTAAATAATAAAACAAATATTTATGTTTATTGCGTCACCCGTTCATTTATTTAAATATATTTTTTTCACGTCTAAAGATTCTTTTTTTTCAATATGATTCCTCAGTCTTTATAGTAATTTTTGTTTTCAAAGAAAACTTTTATGTTATTATTGCTTGTTTTGTTTTTGCCACCAGTAATATTTATATTTTTCTTCTTTTAGGTAAGTGAAACATTCCTTAAATTTTTGAACTACAGCTTCATTGGGTAAGAATTGTCATATATGTTGTTATATTAAGGTCATTATTAGTTTCTCTAAAAATGCATATAATAGTCAGTCATTTTATATGTACTTCAAATGTTAAAAAATCAAGAAGTTTTACTTAGTCAAAAGTCTTACTTTTGCGTATACATATGAATATTTGCCTTAGTTATGTTCTCCATACAAACTCAACAAATTTAAGAAATTTACTTTTATTGTGTTTCCATTATTATAATTAAGGGGGGGGGGAGAATATAAATTATTTCGTTGTTTTTTTTTTTGCTTATTTTTTACATTTACAGTTTCACATCTCCATTGATTATATTTGATTTTACCGTACACACATTTTTAAAGTTTTATTTTGGGTACAGTTAAGTTTTACGAAAACGCTGATTTCAGTTTTCATTAGTATATATATGAGACCACAAATGCCAATATTACATATTCCTAAGTGTTCCCAGGATCGAAAAAAACTGAATGTTGTAACACGATTCTGTATTGAAAATGCATGTTGAAAAATATACGACATGACAATTCTAACAAACCGAGCCACTAGAAAAGTTATTTTTGTACTTGTCATTTATATCTTGAGAAAATTCCCGTTCGATTTTGTAAAACTGTAATTCCATGTTTGATTTCTTTTTTTTTTTTTGTAGTTCACCGTAACATAGCTTAAATATTACTTTTTTTGTTTCTAATATGAAATAAAAAATCTTGCCCACATATTATAAATTTTCCACTCATCACTGTTTTCTCCAATTCTAGTTAACTGTTTGCATGACTACTTCGATTTTTTAAAATGTTACTTGAAAAACACAGTTCATACTGTCGCAATTACATTATAAATAATTAGAGGAAAGTTTTAAAGTATATTTCACACCTGCCGTAGAAATTTCAGTTGGGTCAACTAATATCACAGGAAAGTACAAGAAAGTAACTTCGGTAGCAGCCTACCTACATGGTTTAAGACTGTTCTTGCTCCTGAAGCAAACCATTCTTTAGGTAAATTTCAACGGCAGTTGAACTTCCAGTTTACAATTTTTTTAACATATTATAGCAGCGTTTCTCAACCTGTGGAACGTAGGGGGGGGAAGCATGTTTTAAAAAATAATCATCTTATTTATTCTCATTTTTACTCGAAAATATACACATTTTCGCTGAAAATGTTCAAACTTTACTGATAACATTATTTTGTAGACAATTCGACAAATGTTCATTGTTAAAAATTAAAAAACTGGATGTATGCTGAAAAATGGGAGGAGGGGGGCGTCACCGTAAGTTAGCCTTTGGTGGTGGGGGGGCGAAGTTAAAAAAGTTGAGAACCGCTGTATTATAGGAATACATCAGAAGTATACTTACACATTCCATATAATAATACAGAATATATACAACATAATATACAGTAATAAGAAATACAAAATAATCAAAAATAATTTTGTTATGCAAAGACGAAAGAAAAGAAAAAGAATACTTTAGTAAACGTATATAAAAATTTGAAAGGAAGCCAGAAAGTGAGTAATATTCAATACGAATTTTGATTGCCAAGGAGTATAAGGTATTTAAATTCAATTATACTAATGACAAAAATATACATATTATAAATGCAAATAAATTTTCGAAGAAAAACATAAAGTGCGTAGTGTTCTAATTTTGAGAGCCAAACAGAAAGTAATATGAATTAAGGGGTCAGGTACCTTTGATCTTTGAAAATCTCCACGGAAATTGACCATAACTGCATTTGCCATAGCTCTAGATGTAACAATTGTGTACACTTGCAATTTTTACTAGTTATTTAGAAAGCTTTTCTAAACCTTTTACAGCTCTTAGAATAGTTCTACATACTAAATTAAATTTTGTATAACTAAAAATATTCAAGCTTATTTTTTGCTTATTTACAGTCTTGCGCGCAGCATTTCATAAAATAGATGTATCACAGTAACTTAAAAAATGTCATAGACATAGAAAAATAGCTTACTAGTAAAATAACGAAAAATAATTTTGATGGGACTCTTCTTTTCTTTTTAAAAAAGAATAATTGCAATTTTTATAACTATCATTTCTATAATTAGGCAAATAAATTCAAAAATTATAACGTTACATACATGTGAACAAAATTCTTTTTCGTCATTTTAATTTAAGGATATTTTCCTTTATGTATTGAAATTTTTAAGTAGCTGTGCTATATATATTTTATGAAATGCTGCGCGCAAGACTGTAAATAAGCAAAAAATGAGCTCAAATAATTTTAGTTATACAAAATTTAATTCAATATGTAGAACTATTCCAAGAGCTGTGAAAGGTTCATAAAGGCTTTCTAAATAACTGGTAAAAAATGTAAGTTTACAGTTTTGTTACTTGTAGAGCTATTGCAAATGCAGTTATGGTCAATTTTCATGGAGATTTTCAACGCTCACAGGTACCTGACCCTTTAAGAAAAATAAATAAATTTTAAAAAATGCAAGTGCGTAAAATATATAAATATGTGTGTGTAAGGAATGGCCTTACGCCATCCCTTGTTGAAATGATCGACACAAATCCATTGGGTTTCTAGGTTAAATAGTTTATTTCAAAGTTAGGGCAGAGGGCAGAAGTCAGGCCGGCGACCTTTTAGCTCCGGGGCTTTCTTCGTACATCGCAGTCTAAAAGCTAAAGCTCGAAGCTCCTGCAAAAGCTCCACGTTCCAAATTCCTAAAAAGCTAAACTAAAACTCCCGACATTTCCGCGCTCTTGCTTAAATACTCCTTAGTTACTACACTTGCTGGCAGGGTGCAGCACGATCGCGAAGGCGTTACTCTTAAACGCAATTAGTTAACTAGCTTGTCAATCAAGACATGAGAAACACCTGCTTACCCAGAAGTTCTAAAAGCGCGTAGTAATGAAACCACAGGAAACTGACGATACTGCTAAATCAACAATTTTCTCCTTATGGAACTTCAAAAATCATCTCTGATCGTAATATTTGTATGGCCGAGAAACAAACCTTACAGTAAGAGTAACCGAGATTAAAGAAGGATTTTTCAAATAACATTAAATTAAATTAGGTTAGATTAGAAAAGTTTATTTTATTATTACACACACACACACACATATATATGTATATATATATATATATATATATATAATTTATCAAATTATAACAATAACAATAACAATAATAATTCGATTAACTAATCGATAATAGTTATTTCTAGGAACTCCTTTTGGAGTCCCTAGCTTTTGCAAAGTTCAATCTAAAAACAGGGCAACTCCTGCTATACGCCGGATGATCAGTATCGTATTTGTTCTTTTGTACAAATTATCGTTGTGGCAATTATTGCAATGGAATTTTTCTGTCGTACAGTCACTTGAGTGAGAAACTGAACATTTGACACAAGTAGGATTCTTGTCTTTGTGAGGGAACGAACGAGCAATGAGATCAAAAGCCTGGCAAAACTGACAGCGTGTGACGTCTATGAATTTTTGGAATCTGCAGGACTTGAAGTTGATGAGACACTGACTATTTTTATTCTGTATTTTAGTTACTGTTGTTTTAGGTAAATTAAGAAGGAGGGGGCTGTTGTTTTTTTCTGCCTCCAAAAGACTTGATTACGTTAATATCCCTTTGAGAAATTTTGAATTACCGTGAAAGTGAATCTTTGATATCTTCTATTATAGTATCTAGCGACGTGTGAAACAGCATTAATCGTTGTAATATTGGACCTTTGAGTTCACATGTCGATATTGTAGTAAGATCCTCATTCTTTTGTAGATCTTCTAAGATTTCTATCGTTGAATCATTGTTTAGTCCTTTTAGTAGTAAGAAGCCTTGTCTAGTTTTCTTGACGTCTATGATGGGTTTTTTTACGTCTTTATGCATGTTCAATTCTCACCTCATATCTACGGATGTTATTGTATATTTGGGTGGCTTTAGTGTTACTACTTCTTGCTCACTAGGAGGGGATGCTACCACTTCTGCAAATGATTTGTATGTTGTGTTTTCATAATCGGAAGTGGTATCTTTAGGTTTTGACAGGATGGATCTTAAAGCACAACCTCTCTGTCTTTAGTGTTAATGCTTTTGCTTGCATTCTCACAACTTGACTTTTTAAAGCATATAAATTCTTTTGAAAGTCTGTGCTTATGTCTTTTGGCATTTCTACTTGTCAAATTGCCCCATTTTTGATATTGTGTCCACGTCACAAATAATATTGTCTGCAGAATCTACTAACGCTGTTGTGTGACCGTTACTTTCATAGTTGGTGTCTGAGAAGTTCTTTAATGGGGGAAATATTCAATCATTTCTGTAGGATCTTGGTTCGCTTAGTCTGATGCTTTCTGCAGTGTTTTAGGAGCTGATGAAATTGAATCCTCATCGGAGATAGGTTTGCTTGAATTATTGGATTTGTTTCCTTCTTCCTTCTTATCTGCTGAGTAACCGTTTTTTATGAGTTGTAGTTTACTTTTATAAAAAATTGATTGGTTACTTGTAATTGCGGGTGAAACATTTGAAGATGGGCTTCCCAAATTTTTCCCACCTTTGTCTTCTCCTCTTGGAGGATCTTTTTTAAGGTATTGTTTGAGAAGATATTTATTTCATGCACATGCGATGAAGGAAAGTCAGAAAAAAAAATAATAATAGTCACAAATATACCAGGAATGTACAACTTGATAAAGAGAAAAATAACTCTTCTAAAAGCAGGTTACATGGGCAGCCGGCTCTTAAATCTAATATCACAGGCGGGTATGTTGGAGAGAAACAGATTAATTGTTAAGCACATTATACAAACATTCATGTGTTAACTACATAACGATTTGTTTTGCCATTCAAACTAAAAATAATATTTATCTAATCGCGACGTTCACAAATAATGTCAAATTAAGGGAAAGTAGCTAGCTAATAAAAGCGGTATAAATGTAGCACTGGAGTAATCACTATGTAGGTTTTGCATCTACTGATGAGAGAACAGTAATACACATGTGTATTATAAGTGTTCAACTAATACATGCATATCAGTAATGTGCAATCTATATGCTTCCTGCTGTTGATGTAATGTCTGGTGCATTGAATCTGAAACAACATTATATTATGTTCAAAATCTTGATAACCTTAGAATTGTTGGAAATATCATGTGAAGTTTCATAATCATGATGACAAACAGTCTCTTAGAAATTAAATGCTTATTAATAAAACTGTGTTGCCAATCAAAGGCCAATCAAATTTAATTTTGAACTATCAAATATTAAAAATAATCCATATAATCACCAGGAAAAGTTTTATTTTTTAACAAATTTAGAAAAAATAATGATTCTTCATATCATAACCTTACATACGTTTTAAAAGGAAACCGTAAAATATTATTCTTGTTGTTATAAACTTTTGGTATTGATAAATTTTTGACTATTGATAGATTAAATTTATTTCATTTTGATATGTGAGTTATGATTACTCCATGCATATAAGTATAATTAAATCCCTAGTTATATTGAGCAAGTTATAAAAATATTTATCAGACCGCATTATGTTTAACAAGTATACATCTCTTAAGTTTTAATAAAAGTTTTCATCCAATGACGATAAACACTTATCTGAATTCTTTAATTAAATAGCCAAGCACGAACCCTCGCATAACATTACGAAAAGAGACGTTACTTGTTGATTAGTTGTTGCAATTGTTACTGAATCTTCAGGTTCTATTGTTTTCAATTATTCCATTCCTATCGAAACTAGCGCGTCTGTTTCTCCCGGTTTAATTGTTGTTTCGTCGTTATCGGACAAGATTGAATATCCCGATTTACGCTGAACTGTATAAATATTGAAGTGGATACAATTCATGATATTATTACAAAGTAAAATTCTGTGTGGTTAACTAGTTTCAGGTTGCATTCGAGCCATGTGAGATTATCTGTTCTAAATGAGTTTTATAAAAATGTTTCTGATATACTACCACTTCTATTGTTTTGACTTTGAGAATTATGAACACTTTCTACAATCATCTATGGATGCAATATTTGAATTATATTTTCTAATGTGACACAGTTTAGATACAATATTCCGATAATATTTCATTTGTCAAATTTATATTTCATGCATTAATTGTATACCGCTAATATCATACTGCTACATAGTAGATTTATTGCATGGGAATCTCCCAAATTTAGCAATATCAACCCTTTACAGATGACGGTATGTTTTTCAACCAGGTCACGGAACATATTAGAGTAAGGGAATGGTTCATATTTCGATCAAGTAATACTTGCCTCATCTATTATTACCCACCTGTACCAGACGGTCGTGGAGTAATGTCAACATCCATCAATCGATTTCACCTAGCTGCCAAAAAAAAACGGAATTATACACGCAAACAGAATCCCTTTGTGCAAGAAGTTCATTTTAGGTCGCTGTCAGGAAAGAGTATTTCGTTGAATTTTGTTGTACAAAGAGCAGTTTCATCTGACGAATCACTGAAAGGGGGAAAGCCTAATCGAGATATTCCCGTCATTCTAAATCAACCCGGCCAAAATCTGCTCGTCCTGAAAAGGTTAGGTAATGCGAGTTCCTAATGGTTACACGATTTTAATGTACGATTATACAAAGAAATTATTTTTCTCTTAAAACTATGCAATAAATTTTGTTAATGAAAAATTGCGTGAAAAATTTAATGAATATCGAAAAATACGAAATTGATATTCATTAACATGAATCTTGATTTTTACCTTTCTAAATGCACTTTATTGCGAAATCAACAACTCACAACTTATCCCAGAGATTCAGGGATAAGTTGTGAGTTCCATAAAGTGTTCACATTTCTTTTAAAAAGGGAGCAAAAAGAATTTATAAAAAAGGCACTTTATATTGAGAAAAAAGGCATTTGCGGTTAAGACAAGGGAACATTTTCGAGTCATCCCACTGAATTTTTTCTCTTTACAGCTAGAGTTCTTTTAAAAGGGAATTTTTCTTACTTCTTATTAGGTGTTTCTCCATGCAGCATATAATGCATATCATGCAACTTGTATAAGAAACAAACGATTTAGCGCAAAATACATTTATTTCAAGCTTTTGTGTATTCTAGCTCAGGTCTCTTCTCCTCTCTTTATTCTCTGAATAATCGTTTTCGACATTTGTCCCTCCACCTTCAATTGACACAAATTACTTATATTATACTCAACCAATTGGGAACACATTATAAACTTCGGTTGGCATTGTGTACATGCAAGTGTTGAGGGTGGAGGAGCTTCCCCAGGTTAAAAAAAATAATCTAACAAAATTAATCTAACAGCGTTTCTTGCTTAAAAAAGAAATATAATTTTTAAATGTTAGGATTTTGTAAGTAAATGGATAAAAATGGGATTTTCTTTCTATAACGGGCAGAGAAAACGGCAAGGCACGACACTTTTTGGAATAAGCCAAACAGGAACACTGGTTTATGTTGCATATCCCGCATGTGTATCGCGCATATCTCATATACGCCGTACGCATGAGTTGTATCTTTTATATTCTTAATTTGTGTTTTCTATACCTTATTTTTGTATCCCAGGGAAACGAAATCCTTAAAAGGAGAACGATAACTATTTTAATGAAGTTATATTATTTTGATAAGCCATTTGCGTAAATGTTCTTTGTATATTAAACAGCAACAGCAAAAACAAATATTGGTGCTAATTTTATGGTATGCTTCTTTGTGTTCAACTTTAATTAACAACGCAGATAATTAAATTTATTTATACTATACGTTCTACTATGAATAGAAAAAATATATACATTAAAGATTAATTAACCAAACTGTGCATTATATTTCTTGTTTCCATTATGTAATTTTAATTATTTATTATCTTTGTGTATTGAAAAAACATAAATCATACTGTGTGGGTTTCAACTAATTATGTAAATGTCTCCGACTACTAATAGCCTTATGTCTGCACTGTTGGCTGGCTTTTACATACATTCTGGATTAAACTACTCTTATTCTTTCCGTATTGTGATTAAATTTATTTACTCCTTAAATTCTTTAATTAAGAACAAAAATATAGGAAATCCAGTCAATAAAACATTCTTTTTTAAACAGCATTATTTACTGATATAACTTTTTTATTTCAGTACAAACAGAATAACAAAACCAACCATTGACGTTCTCGTACATTACTATTTCAAATAACTCAGATTATGCGCACTTTAATTATCAACGTACCACTTCTAAAACTACATATTTCACTACATCGTTAACTTCATCCAATGATCTCTTACTCCACGCAGCCTCCACAAATCAGAGCCTTGTGTTCTCTGACTAAATAATGCAAACCGCAGGCAGAAATATCGCCTTGCGTCACTTGAAGGATACTATTTCGCACAAACGAATGGTCCTTGATGTTTACTGAATGTCATTCGTCGTTTAATCAGTTTTCAATATAAACTGCCGTGGTTTTGTGCAGGTTTCAGAGTAGTATTCAAAGCGGTTGTGTTGCCTGGATCCATTGAAGGAGAGGGCAGATTAAACTCACTGTATTTAAATCAAAGTAAACGAAGAATCGAGTATCTATTTAAAGGTTTACGAAGTAGAAATGTTCGTATGAATTAATGTTTCGTTTAGATTTTGAAATGCTTCAATTATAGATTAGGATTTTATAGGTGGAAGAATATTCTATGGATTTATCTAGTACCGTATCAAAATAGAGTTCAACACAAATGTTAAGTAAAGTTTAATGCATGTATGTAAAATGGAGATATTTGATGTATTGATACTGGAAGAAGAACGTTTTAACGGATTTAAAATACTTATAGAATTTTGAAATGTAACATTAGTTCATATGTGTGCTGCTCCATTGGCAATCATTTGTTATTCATCAGTTATATTTTTATGACGAATACTGGGAAAACACTTTAAAGTCATGTAATGTGTTCAGAGTATTTGGGAAGAAAACCGAAAGTCGAAAATGAGGCATGACTTAGAGCTAAAATTTACTCAAAAAAAAGCTTTATGGTACATCAGTCGTATATGTGAGGGAAAAATTTAAATATGACAAACGATAAATAATTGTACAAGTTACTCATAATACAGGAAAAAATCATGTTTGATTTCTACTCTCTCTGAGATTTTGTAACCACTGCTCTAATACTTCAACAGCTGCTGGCAATGAAAGAGAGAATTTCTACAACACGCTACAACTTAAATTTTCTCCTGAAAATACAAAAACTAGAATTACTGCACTTCGATACGACGACTTTGCGTTTCTAGTGAAAATTTCTAAAATGGTAACATGAAAATTTTGTAGCATTTTACTGAAACCTTTTATATTTTATTAGTATTCTTAACCAAAGTAACTCCCAGAGGTTGGCAATGATGCTTTAAAAAAACTGTAATATTACTTGTAAATCACTTTTACATTAAGTAAGCCCTATCATAAAGCATTTAATATCTTTGCTTTTCATAATATGTTCATAATCAGTCTACGAATAATATATATGTGGATTTATGCTAATTTTTCTTGAAGCATATGAAAATGTATGCTCTTAGTCACTTTTGGAAATAACATTTTTTTAGTTTGAAATTGTATGTTTCACGATCCCACATATCCTTAATATATTTTTTTTTCTAAAAATGTAATACATTCGTAATTAAACACATGAATTCAGACTAGCACAACTACTTTTTTATGTTTACGATGAATGGTGTTTAGATATATCAGGTTAGAGCATAAAATGTACCCGAGGTATAATATGTATTTCTCCTATGTTTCCAAATAATGTAGATATATTAAAATGAGGAATGAAGTAAAATATTGTCAAAGCAAACTGCCGTGTTATTGGACGTTTCCGCTACCTGATAAAGACAGGCTAGCAGCTTTTCTAGACTTGAGAATTGTTTATGCGTAAATAAAATGCTTAGAAGTATCTGCGATATCAAGAGCACATTGTTTTAAACTCTACTAACTTTCGTTTAATTAAAATTTTTAGTTTAACGATATTATTTAAGATTTTTTTCCACATTGAGTGTCTGTAATCCTCTCAGAAAGTATGTATTTTCTATTAATGAAACGTTCTTAATAAAAAATTGTAGAATTTAGAATGTTAGCAATATTTTTATTTTAGTCAATGATACATGCCGATTTACTCGTCTTAACGCGCGTGTGTAAATTTACAAGTGTGCAACTGTGTAAAATGTAGAAACACCAACGGTATGGCAAATATCTGAGAAATCGAAACATTTCTTTGTGTAACTCCCAATTTTTGATTTCTTGAAAATTTTATTACATATGCAACTTATGTAAGTCATCATGAAGTATTTTTCTGTACGAATATTGTACAGAAAATTTTGAGATTCACTTAAAGTTTCTTAGATAAAATAATCTAAAGATGGACAAATCAGAATATCTTATGAAAATAAAATAAGTGTTTCTGCAAGAATAAGGTCTGAAATGTTTCTTTCTTAATTACTCCAGTCACGAAACTTGCTTTAAAATACAGCTTCTTTTTTCAAATATATTTCCTTTTTATGTACATTTTTGATATATTATATATGAGAAATGAGAGTTACATGCACTAGTCCATGTTTAATGCTTTTTTATTCCATGCTTTGTTCTTATTTTAGGCACAATGTTGGATACCTATTTAGTTAGATTGTACGGAAGTAATAATTTATGTAAAACTAAGTTAGGTAATTTGGTGCTTACATGCTAACCATTAAGACTTAATGATCTTAAAAAAAGTAACTGTACTTTGGAGAGTTCAAAAGGAAAATGAACATGCAACTGTAAAATCGTATTTAATTATTTTATAATATTTTTTCACTTAAGATAAACTAAGTAGCCTTTAAAATGTGTATACATTTTTTAGCGTAGAGTTTTACGTATTGTTATACGATAATGACACCTAAGTAAATGAAGCCGTCACTTGATTGTAGTTGTGAAATTTTTTTCCAGAAATTTGTTTTTCTATTAAGAAATTTTCCAAAATAAATCAGTGTTTATAATATCCGAAAGAATTTGGTGACATAAATTTATCATCCATGCTATTTTTTTAGAAAACAACCCAAATTATTATTGAAGATAGTTAAATTAGCCATGTAATTTCAAGCATACGGAGCTCATGTTCTCATCATGCAAAATTTCACTTTCAAACCTGCATGTGCTTAGTTTAAATATAACGTATAAATGAAAGTGGTGCCTTATTTTTAACGAAGCAAGTCTGATTTATCCGCAACATAGATCAAACAACATAATAATTCATTTTGTTAAGTCTAAAACAACTTTTTTACAAAAAAAATTGGCCTTCCATTCAGACATCTGTATATATACCTATTAAACTGCTTTAAACTCGAGGATACCTGGTATTATTCAGTATATATTCAAATATTTCTTACTTCACCTGATTTCATTGTATACCTAAAGTTTCTGTTAACTTTACCAGAGGTTTAGGCTTTTTCCAAAACAATTTTCTGTGTAATTTGAGTTTTTACGCCGTATATATTTATTTAACAAATATAAACATACTCTTCAAGGATTTTTTTAATTTTTAATTTTCAACTTTAAAATTCTAAGATGTTAACACACGACTGAAGTTACTACGTAAATCCTCATTTAATTTTAGGTTGGTAGAGGAAAGAAAAAATCTGGTATGCATCCATTTTAAACTTGTCCATAAAGCATAAAATTTAATTTCCCTTCTTATCCGCCGAAAGATTTAATACCCCGGATAATAAAATCGCGCTATCTCCTTTAATTTATGATTTGGAATTTCGCCCCCAATTCGATAAACAAAGAGAATTCGATATCAACGACCCGTTCTTTTGTGAAACGGCACCATCGAAAAGTTCGGAATAATTGCTCAGAATAAACACCGTTTACTGCCGTTGACTTGACGTTTACGAGCGCACAAATAATGAATAATACCATTTCATTTGGCAACGGCTATCAAAGCGGCTAAAACACAAGCGAGTTTAGTTGTTGCCTATCATTAAATTGTTCAATCATTCACAATCAGGTGGCATGAAGCTCGAGCATTCCGGTCGGAATTGGATTAATATCGACGCAATAGGAAACGCGCTCGTGCTTAGGTAAGTTAAATTGATGTTTGGGGTGGGTTAGATAATGCATGCTAGACGCGATAGGGTGTTGCAAGGACGATTCCAGAACAAATTTCTGATATGAAAATTGTATATCTCAGCGAAATGATATATTTCTTAGGAGTAAAAGTGTAAGCATATCAAATCCTTTGTATTAAGTACGTAAAACGCTGTGTAGATATGTAGAGAACAGTTGATTTTTCTTTCAATTTATCGTTGATTATAAGAAAAACAAGCCGCTATACCTACGGTCGACTTCACGCTTGAATATCCATTTTCTGACAGATATCTATTATAGGTTTTGCATTTTCTTTCTACAAGTATTATCATCGACAAATTAGCGCAAAAAAAACTTGAGTTGGTAAGTGTTTTTATAAAAGAGGAGCTCGGCTTTATTTGTCGTTGTTCTTTATTTAGAACTAATCTGTATTTAAAAGGTTTGGAAAAAGAATTAATAAACGAGGTGGTGTTAGATTCATTAATGTGCAGTCGAAATCATTTAATGGGATATCGGTTAAAAGAATATCCCGCGTATTGCATAAATTTTCCGTGTACCAGACCGCAATAATTAGATAATGTGACCGCGGATAATGTAATATTTTCCTTATTAGAATACATTTTCGTGGCGAATTGACTATTTCATTAAGTGGGTTCGACTGTAGTTTTGTAAGTATGATTTGTTGAAGACATTTATTCACATTGGTCAAATGAAACTAGGTTGTTGAAAACTTACACTGTTTCTCGTTCTTTCTTTTTCAAACGAAGTATAAAAATCAATTTTTACAGGGTGTGCCACAATCCCCTCCCGGGTTTAGAAGGCTTATAAAAATTTGTATTACTAGTACAGCAACAAAGTTGACTTTATTGGGGAAAGAAATCTTTCAAGTTTTATTTCACAAAAGTCCAATATGTAAAGCTTTCGCTACAGCGACGTATTAATGCAGTTTTGTTGAGGGCGGGGGTGGGGGGAGAGCAGTTAGTTTTTCGGTGGGGGTGGTTAGTTAGAAGATTCTAACATTTGTGAAGCAAAACTTGTAATGTTCCTTTCCCCAGGAAAGTCAACTTTGTTGAGGTATTGGTAACGTACTTTTTAAAGCTAAGCCTTCCAAATCCGGGAAGGAATTTTGAAACACCTTCGACTTGTCAAGTGTGGGGAGAGACATTTTGGGGAGGGAAGATTTTGAATTTAGACTTGATATCTGCCGCATCACGAAACAAGGACGGATTATAAAAGGGGGGGGGGTGGAGGGGCGACCGCCCCGATTGAGAAAAAAATAAGTTAATGTGGACGATCCTATTTTACTTCCATAAAAGATGTATATGCCAATCTTCTAACCACCCCCACTGACAAACTAACTGCCCCCCCACCCACCCCGACAAAATTGCATTAATCCGTCGCTGTCACGAAAGGTTCACATACTGCATTTTTGTGAAATAAAACTTCTAAGTTTTTTTTGTCCGATTAAGATAATTTTGTTGCTGTGTTGGCAATATATATCTTTTATAATTTAGAGAATTGTGGCACAAAATGTATTTTGATCTTTTTTTTTTTTTTAGAAATCGAATGTCTACTGAAATTGTGAATTTGAAATAATTGCAACAGCTAAAATCTAGGTGCTTATCTAGTCTGCGAGACTTGTAATGTGTTACGAATAATAACAATATATATTTTACCGTCCAATAAATAAGCCGGCCGACGTTCAGAATCGCATACGATCTTCAATAATGCCGGTAAATGCTATAGCTTATTGAATGTTTATCAAAGTAACTAGTTACACAATTCGCAAAAAACATGTAATAATTATGTTAACTATTTTAAACTTGAAAGAAAAGTAAAATTCCACCTTTTATTTATTCTGTTATGGACGTCAGTGGGTTCTGGTATATCCATCGGAAATTCGCGAACAGTGATCCTTTGATAATTCAAAAATACATCAGTGAGTCCGGATACAGAAGTGAGGGAAAGAGGCGCCCGAGAAAATTATTTACAAACGGAGAATGCGATCATGCCTTGCAAAGACCTACGTCATAATAATAGCGAAGCACCTCCTCATACTGGATGAATATCAATAAATATGGTGACTTTAGTTTATTTCATTTGAGGATTAGGCAAAACGTTATGTTCATTGATAAGTATTCATTTATTTGTTATACTGACTAAATTTAGTGGGGGTTGTGCTTAATGCCTGGTGATTACGCACAATAATAGAATTTATTATAAATACTGCAGCATCGTAGCTGAAAAATCTTAAACCATCTTAGTATGAAATAGCCAAACTGAGATCACACTCTCTAGAACACATGATTCTTCGATTGCACAAGGATGTAAATAAAAAGCGTGGTAGTCTGTCTGTATATCTCGTCGACACCGCTATAAAATATATATCTTTAGTTTAATGTCAAATTTTATTAATCTTGCTGATTGTTAAGTTCTAGCCTTCCGGATTTTATAATTAAAGACTTGTGAATAATTAAGGCGTGGTAGGTTGAATATCATGAAAGCAAGTGTAATAAATAGACCGCGGATTATATGCACTTAAAAAAAGGACAAAATATGCATGCAAATATGCAATAAAAATCTAAAAATATGCACTAAAAATGTAAAAATATGCACCGAATAACTGAAAAAATATTCACATATTAATAGAAAATAAAAACGTATTTACTTGTAAAAGTATTTTCTATCACTTACCTTGCAATTATGACACTGTTTTTTTTCTCTTTGAAACTTTAAAACTTTTGAAAGTGACTTTTTAACTTTTTAACTTTTGAAAGACAGAATGAGAAATTTTTATTCACAATCTTAGTGATACTAAATATGAATTAAAACTGCTTTCAGTAATTTTTGTTGCAATACCCAGCTAACAAAGTGTTTTTCTAAATTTACAAAAGTAAGGCTTTATCTTTTATCATCTAAAATCATTTTGTATGCCGAAAGTGCTCTTTCAACATCAACGAATGTCACTGGACAGTACTTATAATATATCACTTTGGATGGTTCTACTTTTTCCGGCAACTCACTCCCCTTATCATTAATAAAATTATTTATTTTATTCACTGCCAAAAATCCTGATTTAAAAAAAAATAAAATTCAGTTTCTCACTGATTTCTTCTCCTAATGACTCTGGAATTTTACCACCGCATTCCTTTGTACTTTTACAACTTGACTCATTACTTTACTCTGAAGCAGATTTCGATATTCTAATTTTGTGATGTCTGATGTTAAGAAGGAAAAATGTGTTTCGATTATCGATAGACCTTTTCGGATGGACATATCACTAAGCATTTCTACCGCAATGAAAAAAGAAGAAGAATCGACGCTGTCCAAAGCATTACCTACATCTTTTATTTAGGCCTTGTCCATAATCCGAAATCCATGTCTTCATAAGGGTTGGTATGCTTGCTTTCATTCTAACCATTTCTGAAATTTTAATATATAGGCTGACTTAATTGAAACTGTTGCAAATACACACGAAAAAAATTGAAAGCGTATATGCTATTTTGCTGGGAACCTAAGGTTGTATAAATTTTTCAAAGTGTTCGATTTAAAGAGTTAAAGAAAAAAAATACTGAAAGGAAGGTAAAAAATGTTACAAATTCAAAGCTAAAGAGATTGAAATATGCAGAGAAAATGCGTCATTTTATGCAAAATCATCAAAAACACCTGAAATATGCAATTGCATATGCAAATATGCGATTATATATAATCCGCGGTCTGGTAATAAATTTCGATTAGGAAAGTTTATTTGTAAAGAGGGCTAAGGAGAAGTCTTACATCTTAAGTAAATGTTTTATATACGAAACATTTGCTAGTTAAAATAGATATGAATCATAAGTTCACATGCAATGAAGAATATATGAACTGTCCTCTATTGCAATTTTTTAACGCCTTTACTCAGAAACATTCTCAAAAAGACGTGTAATATAGTTTGGTTTTTATTTGTTGGAGTGAAACATTGTTGTTATAGAGATATATTTTCATAAACACATTTTTTATTTGAAAAAAATATATATATACTTTGTAAATGAATTATCGAATGTTAAAGAAATGCTTATTGAAGAGCTTTTTGCTCTTCTATGAATATTTGCTTTCTCAATATTTTTCAGAATCTGATCATTATAAATTCTAATTTCAGATTATTTTTGAATTTTACCTTAAAAGAATTTAACACCACGTCAGTTCAGTGAATCGAGATCTTTTTTCGAATATTATTGACACTGTTTATAGAACTTTTATCTACATTTATAATAATTATTCGTAACATTTTTGTAAAATAATCCCACCAATGCATTAATGTTCTACAACTACATTAATAATGTACACAAGTGAAATAACTCGTTAAATTTTGCTATGACAAATTTGCGTAAAAAACTAATTAATTGTAGCTAAAAAAAAACCAATTATGTTGTAGATGAATACTTATTTTACATTAGGTGAGTTGAAAATAAAAATTGCTAACGCTTTTCAAAAGTTTACAACACAAAATAATTATATTTCTTTTTTCATGAAGTTCATTAGGAGATTCTTAAAAGGATAAAAGTTGCTATTCATTCTAAATGATAATCTCTTTTGTACTAAATAAATATTGATTTTTGAAATAAATTACATGCAGAAAAATGCTTTTTTAATATTAATTAGACTTAATAAAAATGTTTATCACAGCGTGAAGGGAATGATATTGTTTATTGCTTTTGAAAATGAAATCATACATTTAAAGAAGTTGTCACTTCACTAGAATGAAAAATTTCATGCTTCAAAATTCAAACTGGATTTTGTCATTAAAAAGTAATAAATTTTATAATGAATACAGTGCTTAATTATCAAACTTAATATCTTCTATATTATCTTTGTACAGAAAGGAGTTAAAATTATTTTTCTACCTTTTGCCAACAATTCTGAAGCGGAAGAAAAACATTTTAATTAATAAATTATGTTAATATAGTTCACATTTTTGTTTGAAATGCATTTTTTCATGAGTAGTAACTGTTTATTGTTAAATAACTGAAAAGTAAATGTAATCTATGTGGAAACTCAGCAATTTGCAAATAAAATAGTGCGGAAATTTGGTGTTAACATTTTCATGAATTGATTATCTCTTAATCTTTATAATACTATACATTTTTTAAGACTGAAATTTCTGTAGTTGTATTGATGAAGTTTGAAAACCAAGACGTTTTTCGTAAAATTTAAACTTTAAAAGCTAAAAAGTGAATCAGATTTCTTTTATTCCATATGAAAACTTATTTGGTTTTTTAATTTTAAATATTTTAAGAAAAAATATCCAAATTTGAAATTGTAATAACACAGTCAGCGAAAACCATCTGTATGTATTCTCGATACAATTCTTGTTATACATTAGCATGAATAAAATATTTTTACAGGTTTTTAAAGTATATAGTTCTACAGATAATTTATTCTTATACACTCCGTTAAATCAATTGTACTATACGAATTTCCTGAATTTCATGTTTATATTTTTATATTCATTTTTCTGTAGAAATTAAAAGCAATGTATAACTATTTTATCTGCATGATTACTCGTAACCTCTGCAACAATAATTTAAAATTAAATATCATAATACGGTTTTGTTGAATTTCTAAATATTTAATGCACTTTTTCTTTAATTAATGTTTCTGATATTTAAAAGTATTTAGTTTATTATAGTGCTAGAGTTAAAAACGCAAAAATCTGAATTAATAATTATCTTAACATAAACATGTATTAAAGATTTTCGTTATTATTATAAGGAAGAAAAAATAACAGTAACCGTATATTTTTATTACTTAATAGCTTTTTCCTAGTATACATACTCCAATATCCAATCACTCCATCCAATATAAGCATTTTATCATGCTAAGGTGACCAAACAAACAGAATATTTTTCAATTTGTCTCCAAAATGCAAAACAGCAGTTGGGGAGAAAATTTTCATTAAAATAATTGCTAATTATAATTTTTTAAATCGTGTTCTTTTTCCTTCATTTTATGAATGCTAACATAGTCGAATAATAGAAGTTGGATAAGAGCGTAGATTATAATATTTGACGATTTCGCCACAAATGGACAGTATTCGATAGAATTATAAATAAATTATAAACAAATATAAATAATTTATTTTTGCAAATCTAGGCGAGATACCGGAGTACTACCATACAATTACAAAAATCTAAACGTGTTCAGAGACGAGATGAGACAAAGCAGACACAAAAAACTCGCCGAGAAAGCGCCAGGTGTAGAAGACTCGTCAAGGCGCAAAGCAGTCCATGATTTTTGCTTCTCAATTGAGGACACCACGCAAATTTGATGCCAATTTTTTTCTCAAAAACCTGATCACCTTAAATTATGCATCTTAAGCAAATTTATAACATCTTACATTATTTATAGTAGTACTAACACCCATCGGTATTCCAACTATTGGTCCCAAATAATGTCTGTGATTGCAAGTCGAGATAAATAATTGTAAATAAATTTTATTGAATGCAAATTGAACATTCATTTATTTTTGAGAAGATATATCAATTTTTTAATTTAACATTTTCTTGAATGTTGAAAATTATGACACATTTCACTCTAACTGTTACATTTATTACTGTATATAATCTGTTAAATTAAATTAACGCATGACTCAATCTTTACACCTTATTCGACTTTTATCTTTTTGGTCTGACACATTATTTTGACGTCCCAAACAGATTCCCGCTGCCAAAAGGCTTAATTAACACTGCTATAATTGTCTGTATTTGATATTTCTCATAGATATCACTAGTGAAAGATTTCTTGTTTTTTATGCCTATTCATTTCTATGGTCTTAGATTTCATACCCTAATAACCTAGTCTTTAAATTAAATTTACCTTTTCGAAATTTATTTTGTATAACTATTATAATCATATTTTCCTCTTACTGTAAGTGCTGATATTTCTTTGCAATTTTTATTTGTACTACTTTAATATGACTTTGGTATCATATCCATAAAAAAATTCTCATTATTAATTTGCAACAATGCATATAAGATAATCAATCGTATATATATAGTAGGGTGGTGCGAAAATCATTTTTTTTTTAAATTCGAAACGTCACCAAAATAAATAAAAATAGTTGCGATTTTGATAGTAAAATTAAACCCTGAAATTTGGATGAAATTGTTTAATATCTTAGGCCTCCTCAAGATCCACGAATTCTGGAAATTATAGGAAAAAATGCTTTAAAATCAACTGTTCTTTTCATTAAAGAAAAAAAAACTATGAAATGTCACCTAGTTATTTATTTGCACTTTTGAGTATACAAACAGTTGTATAAAGCTAGAAGATATAAAATTAATTTTTAGGCCTCTACAAATCCCTTAAAGTTTGCCATTTTTAGTCCGAAAATAGCCTGATAAATTGGATAAACAAACTCGTCTACATCCACTTCATTACCAGCATGAGCTTGATATTAACAAATCTCACCCTCTTACATACTTTTTGTAAACATAGTCCTGATTTTCATCTTGCATTCTTCTTTAAATTATTAATGATTACAAGGGGGCGGAAGGGAGCGACGGCCCCCCCCCCCTTTCCGAGAAAAAAGATGTTAATGTAAAAGATCCTATTTTACGTTCATAAAATGGATGTATATGCCAATCTTCTAACTAACTGCCCCCCCCCCCCCACGATAAACTTGCATTAATCCGCCACTGTCTGGTCATAAAATCATAGCTTTCTTTTTTGTCGGAAGAAAGGATGAAACTTACAATTACGAAAATGGATGATAGCAAGTAACATGAGAGAAAAGTATGGAAGGAGCATATTACACAAGTTGAAGAACCCGGTTCTGTCTATTTGGGACATTTTGAATCGAAGAGCAAGAGTTCAAAGGACATTTTCGATGGTATCTTCAGCTTATTAAATGAGAAAGCTTTTGATTTATCAGAATTAGCCTTTATTGGAAGTGATAGGGAAGTGACTAATACCGGTGTAAATGCAGGTACAATTAGGCGCCTTGAAGAAAAGCTCAATTCTCCCGTGCATTGGACAAATATGTCAATTTAACTTTAACAAACTGCCTTTATTCCACTTTACAGAAGCAGTCGACGGGAAAACATGAAGACCAAGCGCATTCAGTGGATTGATTGGTAAGTCCCTGAAGACGTGCACTAACCTTCCTATAATTAAGTTCGAGTTAATTGAATTTTCGTTTGAGTCCGATATTGACTTTGGAGATTTTAGCACTGGTCAAAGTTATTTGTGGGAAATTTGTAAGGCTGTTTCCTCTGATTACTGCCCACAAGATCTAGCACAAGAGACCCTGGAAAACTTTACCATTCTCGCTGGCTATTGTTGGCAAATCGCATTTTGCGTTTGTATTTTGGAACATCCTATCCAACACCATAACTTATTGTATTGGCCACATTCGTAATGAAAGTATACGCGCCAACATGATTCAGAATCAATTGTAACAGTGCCTTTCAGGATGGCCCATAGAATTTGCAATATTTTATATCTCGAATTCAGTATCTCTCAGATAATTTAAACGGTATAATAAAAAACGTTGTTGAAAACAACGCGTATTTTGTTCATTCAGAAAATGTACTCGCTGCAATGTTAATCGCCGACAAAATATCTGTCCATCAGCTTGCCATTCAGCGTATCATAAAGGCTAGAAAATCTTCGGAACAAACAACGAGCATTAGAAGGTTTCAGGTTCCAAAGGTGAATTTCGAAAGCAATGACTGACCTTATCAATTGGCAAGAATGTGTGGTGGCTGAGCCTCCCATCACAAAGAAATGGACAAATAGTGTGTTACAGGAATTACTGAAGTCGGATAAACATCCAAGCTCTTGCAATGAATTTCTAAAAATACCCTGACATTCCCAAGCAGTTGAGAGGATGGTTAGGATTGTGACAGAATCTGTTCTTTATGTGTGTGGCCTCCATGCAAGAGATGAATTCATCCAATCAAAAACATTCGATAGGAAGCTAATGCCATGTTTTGAAAAAAAGTGTGATTTCCGAGTGAAATAACCTACTCCTTACATGAGAAGACTAGTATCTTTTCTATTTACATATCTTTGCACACCATTTTAAGTGAAAAACGCTCAACTTCAAGGAATTTGGGGAGGCCTAAGAATTAATTTTACATCGGCTAGCTTTTTACAAATGGTTATCTACTCAAAAGTTCAAATAAATAACCTGGTGACATTTCATACTTTTATTATTTTTTTAATGAAAGAGCAGTTTATTTTAAAGCATTTTCCCCTATAATTTCCAAAATTCGGGGATTTTGAGGGGGCCTAAGATATTAATCCTAATGGACATACATTAACTCTGTTCAACAAAACTATATAGCATGAAAAAAATTGGAGCGGGGAGTGAGAGTTCTGCTTGTAGATACACAACCCAAGTGTCCTACTACCGAAGCAGAAATGTTATGAACAGCCAAATAAGCAATTAATGGCATAACGAATGGCCTCACTTATATTAATAATCTTTAATAAAAATTTTCTTATTGTTACTGTCAAGATATAAAATGAAAAAATACGGTTTTAGAAGTAACATTAGGTTTAAATGTAAATTTATGTTAAAGATTCAAAAATAAATTACTTCGTTTTACAACGTTGCAGTTTCTATTTATACCGATTGAATAACAGTTTTCCTACTGCAGTAACATTATTTTTTACATTATATTTTTTTACTTTCTGTCGAATGGAATGTTGACACTAATCTTCTGTTCACTCGTAAATGTCAGGACATCCTAATAAAAATAATTTAGTGAATGTAATTATTGCTCTCCTCTGATATTTATAACAGGGGGGGGGATATTTCGATTTCCTTTTGAAATTAAATAGTATTTTCTCTGATAATTCACAAAATTCTTGAACGTATTTGCATGTGTTTAAAATAGCAGAATTTGTATTTATTCTGAACAATGCAAAAAATCGACAGAAAATATTTTTTCTTGTATCCGTACGTTGCATGAAAATATTAAACGATATACTTACTTTAAGATGATGATTTTATTAAAAGCCGTGTAAAATAACAAATATAAACTATATAGTTTCTTCCTAATGATGATTTTATGTGCAGGAAAATGGCCTGAAATGATCCCCTGAAGCAATGAAAAATTGTATAAACATCATAAATTAAATAAACCTTTGTAAGTTTGCTAGTATGTTTTGCTACTATATTTTCCATAATAGACATATTTCAATAATATTTTAAACGCAAATTCAGTAATTAAAAAATAAAATTTTGAAAAAGTGTCCAAAGGAACATTTTACTCTCAACCAAAGTCCAAAAGGATCCTTCATTTAAAAATAATTTTAAATTGTTTTTATCGGCAAAATAAAAAGATGTAAAAATAATTTTTACTATACATAATAAAATAATATACTTTTTACAATCAGCTAGAATACATGACTTATACGAAAATTTTAAAACAAAAAAGTGACACAGATAATAAAATAGAAGAGTTGAAATATATAATTTAGAAATTATGACCTATAATAAACGGAGAAATAAATTAAATAATGTATTTTACTGATACTTTCAAAAACGCGGAATATTTGAGCTCATATCACAAAATACACACGATCACCATTCTCGTGTATCCCAGCTCATGCACCTTTCACCCACCTAGGCTTTACTGACACTGAATCTAACTTAAATAATGATACAAAAAGTATACTCTTCAGTAATCCAAGCCATATTTATGTACATGAAGTACTGTTTATCTAAATAAATAGTAAACTTAGTGCTTACTTTATGAAAAATGTTATAATATCCAACTTTCAAAGAATTCTATTTAGACAGCTAATACTGTAATCACTTTAATATCGTCATTGCTTCTTCACTTGGCACAACTAGTTTATGTGTTACACGGAAGATAGCTTTATTTGAATGGAAGAAAACGTATGTGGATCGATTTATCAGCTAGGATCATTTTAGGCCACCTTCTCCTAGTATAGTTTTTAATGAAGTAAGATAATGTATACAAGTGTATTAATTGTTAACCAACTACTTCAAGACATTTTGAGCCATTGAAATTCGCAAATTGAGATGTAGTTGCAGAACTTTTTGAATTTTTATAGACGTTAAAGTATACGTGAATTTTTTTAAAAAATATTAACGCTGTCTTAAAAAAAGAATAGCAATGCAAACTTTAAAATTTATTAAAAATACCACGTTGCCAGGCAGACAACTTAAACTTTATAATATATCTTCATAAGGTGTACTACGATTTGTTTAAAAGATTAATCTTAAGATGTAAGGTACATAAAAAATATATATCTGAAACCACATAAATGTCAATGTTTTTCTGAATGAGCGACACTTTAATCGCTTTTCCAAGACAATTTTTGCTTTTAAATCCCCCCCCCCCCAACGAAGTTGCTTTAAGGATATGGGTTTTTTCTGTGATAGTGCATCGACCATTTTCTAAATAAATTGAATTCATTTTTACTCCTGAAAATACTTTATGAGAAAAACTGCGTAAGAGCAATCTGAAGAGTAAAATTGTTATAAAAGCATTTTTAACAGTAGTTAACTTAATGAAAATTGGGAAAATTTTATACTGTCTATATGTGTGAGTTTTTTTAAATTATCATCCATGTAAAATTTGCTAAAAAAAATATATAAGAACATATAAAACGCTTTAGTGAATTTTAAGTACATAAATATATCAAACTAAGTCTTAACGAAATTTCGAGACAGAATACATGTCACGTTTAATACGCTATCTCTATACTGTTTCTAAACCCAGTTTATTCCATACCTGTAAGAATGAATAAATTATATACTTTATTTCAAACCACTTTAAAACATGAAACTTAACGAACGCCTGAGCCTTAGCACTTTCCCAAACGCACTTCACTTTTCCATTTCAATAAAGCGATAAAATTTCACCGAAGTAATATGCGAAAAGTTGAAAACTTTATCCATTCAAATTCATATGTCAATGTTTCTGCGTATCCTTCTGGACTTTTAAATAAGATATTCTCCCGGCTCAACTGATCACGTATAAAACAGGAATACGGAACGCTCGGCATTTCGAATTCTTCTTATGGAATTTCCTTCTGTGTATTGTAGAATTTATTTGAAAGCCTATGACATAGCTGTGCACAAAAAAATAGAGAAAAGTGTTACTTTTGCTTTCGCTTATATGATAAAATCTTAAATAACTTATCACACATTTTATGTAAAATCTTGAATAATTTAAGCACACATTTGATTATTTCATGTTTCGACTTACTGAATTTCTATTTTGCTGTCTCTGCAAAATACGTATGGTATTTATGATACGTATATGCATATATAGGGTGTCAAAGAAACAATGAACGAGGCATTTATTCCTTAAATTCTGATCATAGACATATACCCAGCTCTTGGAACGTCTTGTGAACGATGGTTCTTCCTTTCCTTTTGTTCATTCTACTTGGAAGCTGTTTTTGCAAGGCTCTATTTACTTTCTTACTCTATTTCCCCCCCGTTCCTCCTTTTTTGTTGTTGTTATTGTGTGTGTGTTTTTCTGTTTTTCCTTTATTATTAACCTTATTAAAAAAATAATAAAAAATTGAGAAATGTGTTGGCCTGTGTGTATAAAAGAATACTAATATGGGGAAAAGGCTACGACCATATTAACAAACAAGGTACTTTATTAAACAACAATTACACACGGACAATTAATTACAAACACTTAGATAGACTGAGCGACGGAGACGTCTTCTCTCGTCGGCTGCAGTTAACGTCTCTCTCGATTACGCAGTAGGAGAGGAACATGTTATGCTTGCTAGGCGACTGCCGCGCCACACATGATGTAACGGCGTTAGCTAAGGAGTTTGCATTGAACTTCCTACATTCGGCCATCATGACCGCTAAGGCGACCTCGCCTGAAGTTACAGAACAGTTGATTTTTATTTATTTTTTTAAACAAATCAATAGCTTATCACTACAACAACAAAACAATCACTAGCTTATGTATTTAGAAAAAAGGAGCTTAACAATGAGCAGTACAGTTATACATTACCACAGGAAGAATAATATAATGCAAAACTTGAATACTGGAATAATGCTGCAATTAAGAAGTGCTAAAATAAAGAAAAGAAAATGAATTATAATAATTAAATTTTAAAGTCATTCGAAGGGTAAAGGGAAAAAAAGGTTTCTTAATATAGTCTTAAGTCCTTCGGTGAAGAAGAAAAAAAAGATATTGAACACAGTTCAAGTTATGTGTTCGACAGTGCTGGTCCAAGGTTTCATAAACTGTGCACAGGTGGAGGTTTTGGATGGACCGTCGAAGAAAGCACATTATTCGACATTATATGTGTCATTGTTTGGAACAGTATTCTTCAAAAGCGGTTGAGGTGAAAGCTGGTCCTCTGTCCGATATGATACGCGATGGATTTCCGAAGACCGATCTTTGATTTTCTAACCGATTGATTACTTCTGCGGAGTCCGTTGATTTAGTTGGATAAAGCCATGTGAATTTTGTAAAGGCATCTATTACCACGAAAATATGTTTATAACGCTTGGAAGTGGTGGCAAGAGGTCCTAAATGGTCGACATGGTAGGTACGTAGAGGTGTATCGTCCTTGTCAATCGGGTGTAGCAGTCCGTCTTGCTTTCCACGTTTACGGTTGTTGAGAATACATGTAACACAATTTTGGAAGCACTGTTTAATTTTGTCTTTTAACTGTGGAATGAAATAGTCCTTGTTTAGGATCTCTTCTGTGCGGACAACAGCGAAATGACCACGTTCATGTGCTGCTTTGATGATGTTGGCTTGCATGCTCTCTGGAACTACCAGGAGGTCTTTGCCATTCACTGTTTTATACAGAAGATCATTTTTCACGATGTAGTTGTCATGAGCTGCGGTTTGAAGAAGCGTTTTTATCGCTGTGATCTGTTCATCCGTCTGCTGTGCTTTAAGGAACTGAATATGAACACTGTTCTGAATGGTCATGCAACAGGGATTACGACTAAGTGCGTCGACATGAGCCATTTTTGAGCCGTTGCGATGTTCTATAGTAAAGTTAAAGTCCTGAAGGTATAAGGCCCATCTGGCGATACGGGTGTTGAGATCTTTTTTATTTAAGGTTTTGACGAAGGCATCACAGTCCGTGATAATTTTGAAGTGAGTACCTAAAACGTAAATCCGAAACTTCTTTAGGGCTTCAACAACGGCAAGGACTTCCAGCTCAAAACTTGTATACTTTCGTTCACTATCAGAGGTCTTTTTGGACATATAAAATACAGGATGAAAAGAGTTATCTTGCATGGATTTTTGCATTAGGACTGCCCCCAAGCCATCTATTGACGCGTCAGAGTGAATTTCAGTGGGAGAGTTCTGATTAAAAATACTTAAAACAGGTTGTTGTGAAAGTAAATATTTTAATTTTTCAAATGCGGCTTTTTGTTCAGCCTGGAATTGAAAGGGGGTGTCCTTACGCAAAAGGTCGCTAAGAGGTTTTGCTATGGCAGAATATGAAGGAATAAACTTTCTGAAATATCCGGTGAGACCTAAAAATCGGCGTACATCTTTAATATTTTTCAAATCCGGATAATTTAGGACAGCTTTAGTTTTCGAGGGGGAAGGAGACAGTTTACCGCCTTCTACTACATGGCCTAAAAATTCTATTTTAGTGTGTAAAAACTGGCATTTGCGGAAATTTATGTCTAATCCATAATCACGGGCTACATCAAGGACAATTTTTAAGCGTTCGAGAGCCTCAGACTCACTAGTAGCTGGGATGACAACATCATCCATGTACGGGAGTACAATGCCCTTAGCAATAAGTTCACGAAAAACGGCGTTTATATAACGCATAAAGGTAGATGGACATGTACTAAGGCCAAACGGCATAAATCGGAAGAGATATTGGCCTTTGTGTGTCACAAAACTAGTATAAGGACGGCTTTTTTCGTTTACGGGAACGTGGAAAAATGCATTTCGTAAATCGAGTGTAGAAAATATTGTGGCATTTTGAAGACTATCTAAAATGTCTTCGATCAACGGAAGGGGAAAGTGATCTTTGACTATTTTGCGATTTAATCGTCTGTAATCTATGCATACTCTAGGTTTTCCGTCTTTTTTTGTTACAACTAACACTTGGCTTGCGTAGGGAGATGAACATGGCTCAATAATTCCATTTTCGACCCATTCGTCAATTTGTGCATCTACAATATCACGCTCAGCAAATGGCAAACGTCGGGGTGCGTGGAAAATTGGCTCGTCGTCAGTGAGCACGATGTCAAGTTCAACGTTAGCAGTTTTCCTTTTATTGGGTGCATAAGCCAACAACAGCTTCTCAACGTCAGCGCGTGTTTGACTGGTGACATTCGGGCCGATGTCAAAGATGGGAGAATCGTCAGAAATTGACATAATAGAATTTTGAGGTTCTACAGGATCAGATGCCGTTGGAAGTTTTGAAAATATTACGCCGGCAGGGGAAATGGTTAAATTTGCTTGCTGTATTATGTCACAGCCAATTATGAGGTCATAATTTGTGCAAGCATTCGGCACTACAGAAATAGTGACCGGAAAAATTTGGTCGTCAATAGTAACATCACAGTCGAAAGTACCAATGACGTTTGTTCGCGAAAAACCGAAACCCGTCAATACTTTAGTGTTATTCAATAATGGTGGAGAACCTATTTGTACCCATGCAGAATGTCGAAGCAACGTCAAATTGCTACCTGTGTCCACTAATCCGGGGAATTTATTGTCAAAAATAATAACTTCCTTACACATGTTTACAGAAGGAAATTCACGTACGGTATTTACTTTTGCTGGTGAAGTAGAACTATCGTTTCGAATAGCTCGGACACATTCAGTCGACTTGTGACCAAAAAGATTGCATGCTAGGCACTTCGGGCCTCGAGAGCGATTAGGACACCATTTAGACTTGTGTCCGACGTCATTGCAGTTAAAACAACGTTGCAGGGTGTTAGCTGTGTCAGAAACATTAAATTTTGAGGGTTTTCGTTGTTGGTTTGGTTGTTCTGTACCGCGGTTTGAGCTGTCAGGTGAGTGACGAAAATTCGACGAATTTGATCTATTAGCTCGCATGTTATTAACAAAAGTTTCGTAAGTTCTTAATTTTGTCTTAAATTCGGAAAATGATGTTGTCCCATAAAGGATAATTTTGTCTGAGCGGGAACCTTCAATACCGTTTATGACGTACTGAATAACAGAACACTCGTCAATAGCGCAATCGCATCTATTTGCCAATTCGCGCATGGAATTAAAATATTGAGTAAATGTTTCGTTAGGGCGCATTTTTCTTTTTTCAAGCTGCCGATGAATTTCTATTGACGTGACTGTGTCTGAAAACTCGTTAATTAACGCAGATTTAAACGTATCGTATGCATTTAGATTTCTTTGCGACGACAGAAATGACTTCGCGGAACCGGTAATCAATCTTTTTGCAAACACTAATTTTTGTTGATCACTTATGCAAGGGAATAATTGGAAATTTTCCTCCAAGTCTATAAAAAAACTTTTAATTGAATACAAATCATCTCCTGAAAACTTTCTACTATTTGCAGATATATCTCTTAAAAGATACCAGAATTGATTAGTCATATCCGAAACTGCGCTGGGGCCTAGAATGGGGAACTGTGCATTACTCGGTTGGGTAAGGTAAACAGAGCTTGGGTTTTGCATCGCAGGAACACTGTTTATGTCAGAGGCACCATTAGGGGAAAATTGACCTGCATTCGTGCTACTCGCTTCTGCCGATGTGTTAATAAGTGGATGGTCATGTTCTAAATCAGAGAGATAACTGGTGTCGAGAGAATTTTGAAAGTCTTGCAAATTTGTTAGGGCATTAAAAATGCTGTTGCAAATATCTTTTTCGTTTGCATTTGATTCCAAATGTAATAAATTTGCTACGGAAATAAACTCATTTAAGGAGAAATCTTTTAATATCTGTTCTTTATGTTTTTCTAGATCTAATTCGATTGGGAAGGAAGAGAAATTACGTATTTTGGTACGGGAAGAACGATCAAATTCTTTAAAACCAAGTATGGTGTTTAATGCTTTAACAGTTTGAGTTTTGCCAAATTTCAATGAGTTTGCTATTAAATGTATGTCTCCTAGTTTTAACGACATTTTGAAAAAGAATACAGTTTCTGAATGTAAACAAAAACTAGAGAAATTCTGCACAATTGTTTAAAAGGATAATAACGATCTAAATTAAAAGAAAAATCTAGCCTACTTGAAATGGGGAGCAGTCCAGCAGTTAATCCACACCTCAAACCATGTATTTAAAT
This sequence comes from Cheiracanthium punctorium, assembly GCA_038373885.1. Lineage (NCBI taxonomy): Eukaryota > Metazoa > Arthropoda > Arachnida > Araneae > Cheiracanthiidae > Cheiracanthium > Cheiracanthium punctorium. Next base: position 621,982 of record JAWZYV010015670.1, on the reverse strand, counting down.
TCGTCAAATTGCGTTCGTCCATAAGAGAGCTTCTGAAGCTTATCGTCTATTAGGGAATACACTGGCTTGTTGATGTCTAGAGGAATTCTCTGGAGTGTGAGAGGACGGTCGAGCCCCCAAAATATGGGGAAAAGGCTACGACCATATTAACGAACAAGGTACTTTATTAAACAACAATTACACACGGACAATTAATTACAAACACTTAGATAGACTGAGCGACGGAGACGTCTTCTCTCGTCGGCTGCAGTTAACGTCTCTCTCGATTACGCTGTAGGAGAGGAACATGTTATGCTTGCTAGGCGACTGCCGCGCCACACATAATGTAACGGCGTTAGCTAAGGAGTTTGCATTGAACTTCCTACACTAATATTTGTTTTTACGTTATTTTTTCTTGTTCTTTTGTTTGTTTTGTTTTTGTGTGTATCTGGGTTCTTCTTTGATTTTTTTTATTTATCTATTTATTTATTTTTGAGTGTTCCTATTTTATTCTTTTCTATTTTCTTTTTTAACTCACCTTCCCCCTTTTTCCCCGTATCCTTTAATCTCCACGGTTTCTCAATTTTTCTTTTTTTCCAAATGGCAACATGTTTGTTTCTGTTTATCTTTCTCTTCTGACTGTTTCTTGAGATGAAGTGCGTCGGCTGACGGAGACTAATTTCTTTTTTTTCGTCGAAACGATCGTACCTTTCCATAAGTATCATTTTATGCGTGTTTTTTACACAATTTTTTTATTTATTTTAGACATATTCAGTCGAGCCAACTTAATGGAATAGCAAATCTGCCGAGAAAAATTATTTTCATAAGCGCGATATTCAATTATTCGGGATCACATCGACTATTTACAACGGTTTGGTACATTGGAAAGGATTTACATTAAGCCGGATATTCTTTTAACCGATACTCTATTGAGCGGTCTTGTTTACAATAAAATACAAAGTTATTTGAAAAAAGTACATGATTTTATGGTTTCGATTAAAACTTTCAAAATGTTAAATATAAAGAAATGTAAAATTTAAATTTTTATACGTCCCCCGCAAAAACTTTCCGATTAGTAAAATGTGCCCTGTACATTAACCAGATGATGTACAGAATTTCATGCTTTTATGGAAAAAATGGTACGTAAGAGGTATTGCAACGGGCTATACCAAGTATGGGCAACCGTTGAAAAGTTGCAGGCGAACATTTAGGATGCTAGCAAAGTCGCGGGTCAAACTTCAGGGTGTTAGCGAAGTCACGGGTCGTACAACTGGGATTTATATGGGGTTTTAAATGGTTTATGAGGGTTTTATATGGGGTTTTGTCATGTTCCGAGAGCTGGATCAAATGTCGTGGCGGATCGCATCCGGCCCTCGGGCCGGAGGTTGTCCATATGCGGGCTATACAATTACAGCAATAGCGAAATTGTAATGTACTTATACAATCATAGTTTATTTTCGTAATTAGTATGCGATCCCTGAAACATAATCTTCTCAAGTGAATTTTTGTCTCTGTAAACCAGTGAAAAGTGGTTTAAGTCAACATTTATTCATTTTCATATATCTGAGACTTTTTAAAATGAAAGGAAAAAAAATTTACATCACCCAATTAGTGCATGGGTTGCACTTTACTATTTTTTTGGACGGGGGCCGTATAAAAAATTAAAATTTCGCATTTACGTAAATTAAATCCCCTAAAAAAATTAAACGATACTTTCTTTAACTTATCTAACTTAAATGTAACTTATTATGTATGTCTATGATCGATATTTACGGAATAAAATTTCAGACCAATGTTTTTAGAACACCCTGTATATATTCTTATTTCAAGCTTTAATAAATAATTCAGTTTTTAATTTTCCTATTACTGTAGACAAGTGTTATAAGTATTTTTTCTATGCATAAATTAATGAATGAGAAACGGTTCAACCAATAACCTCTTCAGACTTGCACTCATTTAAACGTTTGAATATGCAAGAGAGATTTTTGGGCATATCTATGCTCGTATTTTGAAGACGTTTTCAAATTTTGTAACATAAATTGACACATATTTTCTTCCATATATTCTACTCTACATATATGCTAACACGTGTTTTGAAACTGCAAGAAAACGTTAGTATTATAGTAGTAAATAATCCCACTTTTCCATACCAATAAAATGTCCAAAAAGTAATATACAAACCTCGCTCCCTAAAAAATAAAATAGAAATAAAGAAAGTTGGAAAGTTTATCCTTTGAAATTCATATGTCACTGTTTCTGCTTAAAGATTTTTAAATAAGATATTCTGGCTCAATTGATCACGTATAAAGAAATATACCTGACATTTGAAATTCTACCTACGGGAATTTCCCATGTGAAATAAAATTTAATAGAAGAAATATATTTTAAAGTCTGCGTGATGTATGTATCGGTGCTTTAAAAAATCAGGTTATTATTGTGAAAGCTGAAATGTCAGAAATTTAACTACACTCTTAACCATTTTTGGTTCCTGCGATATTGAAATTTTCATGTTTTTGTTCTGAAAGTAGTGCACGTTGTTTGGATACTTTGGTATTTATTCAAAGTATTTTTGATCCAATTATAGTGGAACCTGTTTATGTTTAATGTGACTACGCTTGGAAATGACAAAGCTGGTCACTTTACAAGGATACCATTTCAAATGTTTGGAAAAATAAAAATAATAAACGCTCGTATAAACTAGAAATGATTTTCAATATGTCCTTAAAATCAATAAATCGACAAGAAAATAAATTTAAAAAATCAAAATTAAAGTACATTATATTAACGTACATGTTTGAAAGAGTTTTGACGCTAATTTAAAAAATTACAATAGATTTTTTAAAAATTAATTTATTTTTAATACCTTTTGGTGAATACTTAATGATTTACGTGATTGTTAATTCGCCGGCCCCTTCATTTGGCAGCCTACTGAGTAATCCAAATAGTAAAAAGACCAGTATAACGAAATTAGTTGCGGCAAATGTTTCCTTTAGCATGGAGTTTATTTTGCTAGACCTTCCAGATTTTAGTTAGTCCACCTGATTTAAATTATCAATAATCGAAAACACTCAAATAATAAATTTGATAAATCAGACCATGTACGCTTTGATGTTTATTGAATCAAAATATCTATTATATTTCTGTAATTTTATTATATACTAGCAAGAATTTATATATATATACTATAGAAATGATTTTCAATATATAAGAATTTATATATATAAGAGAAACGGTTTGGTGATAATATATCAGCAAACCGTTTCAGGATTATTTACTACTATAATACTAACGTTTTCTTGCAGTTTCAAAACACGTGTTAGCATATATGTAGAGTAGAATATATGGAAGAAAATATGGTTGATTATTGGTTGAACCGTTTCTCACCACCGTTTCTCACCCGTTTCTCACCAAATTTTTATATATATAAGAATTTATATATATAAGAATTTATATATATACTAGCTGAAGTACCTGTCCTCGACGGGTTAGTGAATGCAAATTTCCAAAAAGCAAGAACTTTCGTCAGCATTGTAGGAGGACACAGAATGGATGTAGTATGTTGCCAAAGTAAAGAAAGCGAAGTTATGATTTTTATGTATTGTTAAAATATTACAGGTTAGAGAGTAACTAAGTAATATCATTTCATTCGCTTTAGTCGTAATTATGTGATGCGCCAACGAATATTTACGCATATTGAAATAATTTTCGCAAAATCTCAAAATTTAATCAACATTTTTGAAAAATTGGAAGCCTAGAATTTAAGTGAGTGACAACCTCTCATGTCACCCAAATTCGTTTCATTCCCTGCAGTCTTTATTTCGTGATGCTGGAACAAATTTTCAGCATTTTAAAACGATTTTCGAAAACTCTCAAAATGTAAGCAAAATATTTTTAAAATTCAACACCTATAAATTAAGATTAGCAACTACCTATCATATCACTCAATTTCGTATCATTCGTATTAGTAGTTATTACGTGGTGTTTGAAGAAATATAAACGTATTTTGAGAGAATTTTCACAAAATCTCAAAATCTAATAAAAATGTTTAAAAAATTGGACTCCTATAGTTTATGTTGAGCAACCATCTATCGTGTGACCAAATTTCATATCATTCGCTTTAGTCGTTATTACGTAATACGGGAACAAAGATTCACTCAGTTTTAAACGATTTTCACAAAATCTCAAAATCTGATGGATTTTTTTTAATTAGATGCTTATAGTTTAAGGTGAGTGACCACCTATAATTTCACCAAATATCATTTTTTCACCTTTGCAATTATTACGTGATGTGCGAACACAAATTTACGCAGTTTGAAATGATTTTCGCAAAATTTCAAAATCTAATCAAGATTTTTTTTTAATTCGACGCCTATGTTTTAAGTTGAGTGACCACCTATCATGACACCCAATTTCATATCATTCGCTTCAATCGTTTTTATGTGATGCTTGAACACAAATTTACGCAGTTTGAAAGGATTTTCGCAAAATCTCAAAATCCAATCAAGATTTTTTAAAAATTCGACGCCTATGTTTTAAGTTGAGTGACCACCTATCATGACACCAAATTTCATATCATTTGCTTCAGTCGTTTTTACGTGATGCTTAAACAAAAAAAGCGTCACGGACAGAATGACAGAATGACAGACAGACGAACTTTTTTTTGAAGGTCGCATCGGATTCCCGGGTGCTTGAAACGGATAGAAATCGCAAAATTTTTGAATTCCAAGAAATGTACAGACAAAAGTCTAATTTTATTTATATAGATTTAAAAATCATAAATTATAATCATAAATATTTTGTAATACACTTCATTATTTCTATTTATTATCGTGTATGAAATAAAGAGCCATTGTGCAGTTTGAAAATAAAAAGTATTTACCTGAGGTATTTAAAATTATTAAACACTAAATTTCAATGTCCGTTAGCTCAGAAGAATAAAACAATAAACATCGTTATTTTAGATTAAAGAAATTGTAATTTTTCCAAGTAAAATCTTCAATAATTTTACGTTTTCAGTAAATGTTACATTTATATTACACAACGTTCTTATTAAGAAATATAAACGCCATCTAAAATAATCAAAATGCGTCAGATCGAAGGTGTTAAATGTATTCCAATTTTCTTTCTAGATTTAATTACTGTTTTACACCGTCTCGAAAGAAGGACGCATTAATCAATTACTGTTCTGCATACATTAATTTAGTTTCGTTCTATTTATCGCTTGCAGTCTTAGAAAACGAAACATTGAGTAGCTGGAAGGGGAAAACAAGTTAAATTGGTTAACATCGATAGCTAGAGGGTGGAATACGGCTCTTTGTTTGTTATGACATTTTCCAAAAGTTAGGAAATGCTAATTTAAAGTGGTTCGTTGATAAATATATTTTATCAAATCTAATAAAAGCAGTTATTATACTTTGAAATTAGGTCAATGTAATTATTATAAAGTATCTAAACAGTAGCTAAATAAATTTAATTTTTTTAATTGAGTTTTTTTGTATGTGCTGACAAAGAAATTTTAATTACCGTAAATAACTTGTTTGGATAATTAATATAACGTATTCAATAATAATGAATAGAACTACAGACTATTCAGTAAAATTTACTCTATTTAATGAGATGAGTATGGACACTATAAATAAATTTGACATAGATGAATGATTCAAAAATTAAAGTAATTTAAAATTTACTTTTTGAGGCGAAAAAAACCCTCTCAGAAAACTTTCAGTGCCTGTTAGTGAGCTAATCCCTCACTTTCTAGATTTGCACGCAGACATTATTTCAACTGACAATATCAATAAATGTCTAGAGACTGAAAGGGTCGCTAGACATTTATTGTCAACTGCAATGACACCAAAAAAAGATGTCATTGCTTGCTAAAGCAACTTTTGGGTGAATAAATTTGGAAATGCAAAAGATCAAACTAAAAGCTAATACTCTCGAACTCTGATATAATCGACAAAAACAAAGGGCGTACGATGAATTCGACCAAATATCCGTGCCAGTGTTTTTAAAGGCATTATTGATCAAATTTGGCCTTCAAAAAAGGAAATAGGACAACTGATTTGTCGAATATGAGGGTACTTATATGAGGGTTGCTTTGAATAGTTCAAGTACACTCCGGATGCGACAAGAAATTATATAGCCGAAAGCTTCAGTAGTGCTGGTGATTCAGATTATAAACGAAAACGAAAACAAAACTGTAGTACCTACCGAGCGATAGTCGTTGACCGTGGACTGGACTTCAACAGGCAGATCGGTGCTGAAATATATCCAACTGGATTAATTTTCGTTAAGATTGTGTAATAGGTGATTTCCCTCACCCAGGTCTGTAGAAATATATCTACCGTCATCCAAACTTACAGAATGGTCCGTATTCATCTGGTACTGCGTATGACTATATCGGTTCCATTTTTGACTACCACGCATTCTATAAAACTAATTGGACAGTATATTCTTAGTTGCTCTCCTTCTCCAAATGTATGCTTTGTCGCTGTGGAACATATCAACCTTATAGTGACAAATGAGTTCGCGCTGTTGATATACCTATGCAATTGAAATTTCATTTCAGTTGAACTTAGCATTCTTGAATTGTAAATATTGTTAACCCTTTGAGGTGCAACCCTTTCCCAATGCTGAAAAAAGGGCAGCCGTTGATATCACTCGACTTAACTAGACTCGACTGCCATCACTCGACCGATGACGATAACCGACTGCCATCACTCGACACAGCTGGCTGTGCGGCACAGCCAGCTGCGTCAAAAAAGGGTCTCTAGATCTGTGGCACGCGATGAACGTTTCGATCGTCCGCCATCTTGCTGGTAGTTAAGTCGAGTGATGGCAACGGCTGCCCTTTTTTCAGCATTGGGCAATCTATGCATCTGTTCTCGCATTTATTTCACTTTTCAGCAGATGTCAGTGCTGTTAAAAATAATCATGACAACTTTTTTACGGGAAATGACGTGCTAAAAAGTAAAGGATTCTCGTGGAGCTATGTCACCCGCAACTATTTTTATAGAAATCAAATCTATTCTTCGTGACTGGCAACAGTCAAAACGTCAGAGTCTGGTGTTCCCAGAGCGGGAACACTGCGCGTTAAAGGGTTAAAGGAGTTTACACATTGATGATCATTAGTTAGTTGCAGTGATAGGACACCATAGGATCAAAGCTGCTTCCAAATACCATTTTTGCATTAAAATCTCAGCCTATAGCGATATTTGTAAACCTAACTTCTTGCTAAAAATGAAGACTTACATAACTGACAAATTTTATTTAAAAATAATAGGGACAAATGATACTCCGAAAATCCGCCAGAAAGGAACATGTACGCTTTAAATAAAATCATACGAAAAACGACGCTCGAGAAAATATTGATTTTCCTGTCTTTTTACAAGCTTGGATCGTGAATCATACAATTCCACTGCAGTTCATCCAAAGAAAGTTATTAAATTTCTATACTGTTTCTTCTATTATACACACACACTCCACACAAATACAGAATGTTTTTTACTCTTCATATACTATATTCCAGGCATCTAATCATAAGTAAACCAATCACGTGTTTGACAGACTTGATTTCTTTACCGGAGAGTTCAATTTTCGTTTTTTGGTATATTTTTAATCTTGGAATCGAATAGATGTTTAACTTAAGATGTTATTAAAATTTCTCTTGCGATATAGACATTTTTTTTCTTATTTAGAAGTTGAATAGAAAGCATTTGATTAACTTTAAGCTTGCCTAACTTAGTCTCTTATTGACTTTTGATTATAGTATTTAACTCATGTCAGGATAACGCATAAATAAAAGGTATTCAAATTTTCTATTAGCTACCTTTAAAACTCTATAACAGCTTTATTTTAAAACAAAGGATTTGTCTCGGGATCTAAATTTAATAAAGGCATTTGGTATATTTCCCTTCGTTCTCTTGTCTCATATTTCCCATAGCTCTCAAGAATTTCTAGTGATTACAAGCCGTGGACATTTTAATAGCTGATAAATGCACCTTTTTTGGAACATGTGATTTTCTTATATTCATGTGGCCCTAGGTAATAAAAGCGTAAACACCGAGAGGGATTTTTCATGTCATCTGTAGCCACATAAGTCTGTGTTACACACTGTTCAAACAAAAATATGTTCTAAACCAGGAGTATTTATTTTATGTACGTATATCACACAGCTAGGGGAATTGGGGCTGCCCCAGTGCCCCGAGGAATATTGTAACGCTCCGGCCAGACTAAAACTCCAAGGAGCTGATCATAGGTCAGCGCTAAATGTTCGCCACGACTTATCTAGATTTAGAACGAGCCCACCTCAGGGCTCAAACAACGCCCCCTAGAGAGGAAAGCCGTGGCACTTACTTGTGACGTCACAAGTAAGCGACGCGGCTTTCCTCTCTAGGTAGCGTTGGCTCAAAGCGGTGTACTGACCGGCTTCCTTACACATACACGCCCACACATGTGTATCATGTGTATACATATAAAGGATTATATATATATATTTGGAAATAATAGGCAAATATAGAAATAATGAGCAGAGTACCTACGTTTTAGGTGGTTTAAAGATTCTAACTTTCTTAAACCGTAAAAATATCCTAATTAGAAAGCAAAGAGCTCTCTCACTTTAATAAAATAAAATCATGTAACGCAATAAAATTTTGAAAAATATATTGTGTTCGTTGAATAAAAACGACAGTATTACCAAATGCCATTTCATTTGCTCCAAAACAAATAATGCTATCATATTTTAATAAAAAACTCGATACATATACTGTTTAAATAGAATCAGAACCTATGGTGTTTCTAAATTTTCAGTTACTATCAGCAGTTTTTAAGCAATGTACTAACACATTATCTACAAAATTTTTGCCAATATTTTTTTTAAATACTGTTTTAGTATTACCTGACATTTTTACGTGATGCAAAACAAAAACTTATGCATAGTTTTTTTTTTCTTTTTTTTACAAAAATCTATTCCAAATTCTATTCCAAGTGTTAAAAAATCGATGGCTGTATTTTAGTTTGAGTGCCCATCTTTCACTAAATTTCATTTGTTTGGCTTCGGCGATCTTTACGTGATGTGCGAATAAAAATTTACACACTTGGAATATGGTTTCACAAAATCTCAAACTCTATTCAAAATTTTGAAAACAATTTAATGCCTATGGTGTAATGTGAGTGACCACATATCATTGTTGTCAGACCATCTATTTTGCTGAAATGTTTGATCATCATTTGTTTAGATTTCTTGCCAACCAAGGAACGAGTGGAATTGACCAATGAACAATGAACACACTTTATCCATCGACATGCATGAAGTGTGCTGATCAAGGGTTTTCTCCTCTCGATCAGATGTCGATCAAATGGTCTGGGGGTTTGCCGGATTTGCTCCCGATGGAACGCGAATACGCATTAAAACCCCTTAAAAGTGCACCACTCAAGGCATCTCCGCCCCTAGGTAGATGGCTCCTGTATGTTTGCCTGAACCAAAAAACCCCAAATACCAAAACCATCTTGAGACTCCTTAATGATACTCGACTCTCAGTTAGGCACGAACTGGAATTGGTAATTTCAAATGCATAAAATATAAGAGGCAAAAAAAAAAAAATGCATATAAGTGGTCAAGCCACCTTCATATACTTTCTTTTTTGAATTCCTCTCTAATGTAGTTTCTTCTCTATTTTTGCTGTTGTTTTCTGGAGTAGAAAATTTCTTTTTTTCATGTTTCATTTGTTTCCATATCTACTTCTACTTCTGTGGGAGTTTTCAGATATTGAATAGAGAATCTTTATAAGTCTCTTTAAACGTGCATGAACTTGATTTTTCTTTTTATGTGTTTTAAAAGTTTTATTATTTAATAAATACTTTTAACAAGCTTTAATATTCTATCTATTTGAGCGATATATTTTTAAACCTTATAATCGATTTTTTTAACTTAACTTCAAACAACGAGCTATAGTTTCAAAATTTCATTTAGTGATGAATGTCTGGTGTCTTCACAATATTGCACAAAAATTAGAGATAATATGAGTATTATATAAAGCTAAAATTTTAATATGATTTTAATAGCTAGAAAGGGATGCACACTAATTTTTTGTGTAATATTGTAATACATGAGTAATAAGCTCACCTTGCTAGTAGACAAAGAAATTTTGCCGTCAAAAAATATAAATCACGTAATTTGACCTGATGCTTTAGACAGTGTGCTTTCAAACACTTCTGATTATGCCAACTACTTCGTTTACTTTGCAGTTCAATTTCACGGAGCTTTAAGTAAAAGTGTTTACTTTAGTACTATAAAGTTCTGAATAAAAGTACATTTTATATAATAAATATAAAATACTTTTAATACTTTTATTTAAAAAAATTTTGTAGAATAAAAGTTTATATAATAAAGTTTAACATAATTATTAAAATATTATATTTGTTTAAAAAAATGTTACTTGTAATTTGCTAAATGTGATGAAATTAATTTTTGGACTGATAACAATTGTCTGGTTAATTGTCAATATTAAGCATTGAATTTCCATAAAATCACATAAATAAGTAAAATTTTAATTACATCCCTACTAAAGCTGGCATGAAACCACATTTCATGAGTGGACAGCTAAAACCTGTCCTGAATTCACCGAACATTATTTTTATTTTTTCTTATTCTGTTCTTCTCCGTCTAAAAACTAATGCATGTTTGTTAAAAATTTACAACAAGATTTCTGGCTCTGTAGTCATTCTAAGTATAAGTGAATCTGAATTTTTTTTTTAATTTCTAAATAGTAGAAATTTTTAGGGAAAACATCAAATTTGTTCCAATGTCATAATGAGCATTTTACTAATATTAATTGAAATACAGGGTTGAGGGGGCACAGTGGGACAATAGATATTTTTCTATGATTCAAAAGCTCAAAAATTGAGAAAAAGTTCCATAAATTATCACTATTGCAACATTGTGGAAACTAGTCACTGTCAGATTTCATCTTGTAGGGAAGTTGCACCCATTTTTGTTTCTGTAAACACAGTTGGAAAAACAGTTTAATTTGATGTTACTTCATTATTTTTAATTCATCAAACAATATTTAGCAAAGAATTTTGGAAATCTTAAAAATGTGTTCCATTCTGATATCTAATTTTAAGTCTTATCATTTGAAACTGTTTTTATATAGTATGTGTTGAATATTTTAACCTGAATTTAACTATAATCATAATAATATGGTGCCACAATATAGCTGATTTTTTTTAGGCTCCTTACTCATATTGTCCCACCTTGCCCCGCAATGGGGGCACACGGGAGAACTTGAGTACCTTTTGAAATTTTTTTCCATAAAATAAAATAAGGATAAATTCTGAGAAAAAATGTAATGAAAGCTAAAAAGTTTCAAAATATTGTGCTGTATTTAATTTTGAATTTTTGTTAAAAGAAAAAAATTATTGAAAAGAAAAGTGAAAAGTGGCTCACTGTGGCTCATCTTTCTACTGAATAAGATTCAAATATCTAGTAAAAATAGCGAATTTGGTGTTTTATGTTTTTAATATATAATTTAAATATTCCTTATGCTTCATATTATTCCCGTCTTTAAACTATAATATTTGACTCATTAACAAAAACAAAGAAAGAAAGAAAACCACATAAAAGTAATCTGCGAATTATAGCGTTAAAAAGAACTTATTATGTTGTGAAAAGTAATGTGGAATTTATTACGATTTCATATACAAGTACGTAATTTATGTTTAATTTTGAAACCTTGCATATGGTATCCAGTAAATTTGTCAAAAGTAAAATTACACGAAAACCTTTGAAATTTTAATGACTTGAATGTCTAATAGTGTGCATTTTAAATAAGCAAAAAATATTATTATACAATATCCATGCAAGCAAGAAGTACACTGAAAAAATGAACTGTAGTAAAATTATATGTATATTTTCAAAGTTTTGGTTTAACTCGAATGGCTTCATTCCATATTTGGCTTATTATTTGGAATTATAAACAATACTTTTTGAATAAATTTTGCGTTCAGTTGAAAAGAGTACATCTAAAAAATTTCAAAAATCACTAAAATTGAATCATCTATTTACGTTTTAACGCATCAGTATATTATTAAAGTTCGATTTACTAATGAAACTTCACATTTAATTTTTGATAAACAGCATTAGATAATAAAATTTAGTAAAAACTACTTATTTAAATGTATTTATTTGCACATTTTACGTTATTTAATTTAAACCAAATTATTACTAATTTTTATTGAAACACCATAATCTTGTTTAATTCACCACAATATTTTCCCCATGTATTTAGTTGGTGCCATTTCAACCAACTAATTTTATTAGTTCTAACAAAATTTTTTTTAAATTAACATAATATTTACTAAAATTAACAACAAATTTGTTGTTTCAACAAAAATATTTCTTTGAAATAGAGCCTACCAAAATTTTGTTGAATCAACAAAACCTTTTTTTTTTTTTTTTGAGTCTTTTTAAGAATGAATCTTTTTTACACGCAATCAAATAATAAATTTCTATTAAAGAATATAAGACTTTATGTGTTTTAAAAGTTGTTTACAACACAGAGAAACAATGTCCACCTGTAGTGTCATAAAAAAAAGAAAAAAAAATAGTTGGACCCGTTTCTTAATGTTTTCCTATGGAAGTTCGAAAATGCGAAAAGGCGTGACGTTCTGTCCCAAATATACTGTGCCATATATGAACGTATATTAAATCAATTAGATGTTTTCATTAGTCTATTCTTCGTTTGTTAATCAATTTTGGAAATCAAGGAAAACTATTCCTCTTGATTTTGCCTGTTTTATTATCATAATTTTCTGCTTTATCTGTGAAAACCATAAAAATGTGTCGGATAACTTACACCAACAGACTAAAATAATTGTATGAGTCTTCTGCTTATAATAGTTACTTATTCCATCCAACATTTATTTCATTCAAACTGAAACATATTGAGGTTTATTTCTAAACATTAAGAAACTTAGGACTATTTTTTCTGAACGTAAAGCAATAAAGTTTCGAAGTGTAAATTTTTGCTGAAGCATTCATTCCAGTTAATGGAGTTACAACTGTAAATATACTAATACCATTTCTGACAAATCAGTATACTTCAGGCTGCACGTGCGTTATTTAACTATGTTTAGTTATAGTCTGGAAAACTGTGCTAGGTATAAAATAAAATGAACACAAGCAAGTGCGGAGTTGAATTTTTAAAATACACTCCAAACCATAAATAATTCAGTATACATATATTACAAAACCATGCACAATGAAATTAATTTTGAATATTGAAAGCAATGCGTTATGTAAACATAAACGAACAATTTTCTATGCGTTCAAATATATATCTGCTCAAAGAATTGATATTCAAATCTCAGTGTCATTCTCAGTTATTCTTCACATATCTTTCTAGACTTACATATATATTTTATTCACCTTATTACTTTCGAGACAAGGATTCGAATATTCATTGCTTTAAAATATTCCATGTGAATTCCGGATCCCTGAATAGAATTTGTGAAAGAAATTATTCAAATCCCGCTCTTACATTAAAACGCGATATCTTTAACCTTTTACCAAACATCAATCATAAAAAATTCTATGAAATATTTTATGAGCTTAATTTTCTTTTACTGAATGAACATTTCTTTGTTATTCCCTTTATTTCGTGATTTAACGCACCTTTTTTTCTAAAACGTAGTGTTATGTTTTCTTAAAAATACTGAAAAGAAGGCTTTGATGATTCAACAAAATTTTGGTTGGCTCTAATTTTAAATATATGTATATATATATATATATATTCTTTGTTGAACCAACAAAATTTTGTTAATTCTACTAAATGTTTTGTTAATTTAACAGAACTTTTGTTAATACCAAAACAAATTGTTGGTTCAAATAGTGCCAACCAAATTTATGTTGAATCAGCAAGATTTTGTGCAAAACAACCAAACTTTATTTATTTATTTATTCCGTCAAACAGTGAATTGAGTACTGCAAACAGGTGCAGCTCATTTAAGTCTATTGCAATTTAGTATAACCGTTGTTTACTTGTTTTTATAAACTTATATGGGAAATAAAAGAAAGTTCATCTGCAGTATGACGGTGCAGGGAGATTTTCTTTCAAATGAACAGTATAACCTGAGTTCAAGTACCGTTTAAACATTAAATTTTTTTGTCCATCTCTTTTCATAGCTTAGCGTCTAAACTTTGTGTAGAGTAAAACCAGACCTTTAGTTTAGCGATTTTTAAAACTTCCGGTGAATTAACCAGTCTCGATGTTAAAAATTTGTTTTAACCTTAAAGTACGCTTTCATTGCCAGAAGACGCACATATACTTCTAATTAATATCATAAACACCCACCCATAATAAACATAACATAATAATCTTGCGAAAATTCTGTATAAATTTTCAAACATAGCGTAAACTTACAGCACGTCCAAAGAACCTTAAAAATATAACTCTTTGTAAGAAGAAGTAAAAAATTGAACCAAAAACTCAGGTTTCTACAAAATTCTTCTGAAACATTTAAAGCCAAAAATAGCTTTCATTTTTCCCCAATTCAGAATACTTGAACTTTCTAGTATTCTTACTTTTGAGATCTCTCATTAGAAATTCAAAATTTTGTTGAATTTGTGAATTTTGCTCTAATATTCCCTCACAAATCTGCTATTCAAAAAGAAACATTTTTCGTTTTCCCAGTATATCAATCATAAAAATGCAATCAGTTATATGACAATCATGATTTCCGCAGCAAAAAGAAAAAACATGTTTTTTTTCCTTTTTGTTTTCCCGAAATATTCTTTCCGGATTTATCCAGAATCCTATCGCCTTTTCTGTAGCGACATTTTTTCGATATTACTCTTTAGATAGCTGATAGCAAAGTTATATGGTCAATCTTCGATATATGTTTCTAAAAATTGGATTTTTGTAACGTTTGCAACATATTTTGATTGTGCTATTACGGTACAACATGAATGGGGTGCAATGGAAATTTCAGTTTTAAAATAAACCTTTTGTTTTTCATTATATTGTAAGAAACATGTGGTTTTTCTTAACTTTACGTACTTTCAAAGCGTAGTAATTTTAATAAATTTCTAGTAACAAACAACCAGTTAAATAAATCAGAATTTTTGCTTCTTAGTTATTTTTTATTTAGTCTACTTAGTAGCCGATTTGTTCTTTTGAAGACGCGCTAATTACACAGGGTATTTCATAAAAGATGGTCCTAACAGTAAGAGGTGATAGTACACATCCTGACAAACAACTTTTATCAGAGAATGCATGGTCGAAATTAAAGCACAAAAACTCTAGATAGCGCGAATGTGATATAGTCATACGAAGAAAACCAAAGAACGATTAAGTTCCAATAACAAGTACGCTGTACACAGGTTTAATGACATGGGATTACAATATGCTTCCAGTCAATGACCGGGAGCGGCTGTGTACGCTGTACAACGGTAAAGCGATTGGCTAACATTCTGAAAAAATCAAGCATATCGTACGCTTCCGTTGCCGTGGTCGAAAGCTTGGCGACGAGTTCATTTGCAGATTCAATAACAATTCCGTACATAAGAGCATTTAGCTCTCCAATCCAAAAGAAATGGGAACACTAAAGATCTGCCAAGAACCATGACTAAGCAACATTATCATTTCTGGCAATTAGTTGTTTTTTGTAAAGTTATCCACAGATAGGAATCCACCTCTCGTAAATAATTATCTGGTGCTCCATGCAGTTGCAACTACATTACCAACCGGAAGTGTAAGAGAACATCGTCCCCAATGTCTGGATGTGCCTGTCATAGAAACGTGAGGTACTAATTGTTTCTTCAAGGCGATTTGGCAGAAAATAAGGTCCGAGTACGAGATTGCCGATTATTCCTGCCTAAACATCGATAGACAATTTTAGCTAATGTGTATGTGGATAAGTTGCTAGTAAATTTAAAGCGACCACCACAACAAACCACTTGAAACAAAAATGTTTCTTCACTAGCTAATGAAAAATGTGACAGTTCCAATTTATTTGCATTTTTATTTATTAGCCTTTTCCATTACTTAAAGAATATTTTTAAACTTTATATTTAGACGTTTGAAAGTTTTTTAATCGTTTTAGCTTGAAAAATAATTATTATTTCTGCATCAAAGAGTAGATTATTTTATAAAAATTACATGCAATAGAAACTGCTAAAGGAATACCAGTTAAATTAATTATTGTAATAAATTTGCTATGTACCAAACCGAGATAATTAGTTAATGTGATCAAGGATAGTGAAATATCCCGCTTATTAGAATAAATTTTTGTGGCAAATTGGCTTTTCTGTTAAGCGTGTTTCACTATGCGTATATTAAGAACAGTTACAGAAAATTCTAAACCATATAAGAACCTAAAAAGAAATCGTAACATTTTATTTATGAAAATAATTCATTTTCAGATATAACATTTTTTTCTAATCTAAAACAAAATATATTTTTTTGCAAAAAGAAAACTTTTAGACTTTTATCCATAAGTTCACGGTAAGTAATGAGAATTGGCTCAGAGACCAAAATTTGGAACACCTAGATGCCTTGTCCAAATTAAGCATTTTTTCAAATACTTTCAAATTTATTCGAAGTAATCTATTTTGAGTGATTATGTGGTTGTCGTTCCACTTAAGTTTCACTACTTAGAGGGATATTTGATTAAACGCTTAAAGTGACGAACAAAAACTGCATGAAATCACAGCATGACATAATCTTTTCATTCTTTCAGAAAATCCTTGCAAACAATTTAACCTGTTTCTCGAGTTAAATAAAAATGAAGAAGGAAAAGGGAAGCACCCTTTTTGAATATTTCTACATTTCCAGTCACGATGTCGCCGACATTCTTCTTGCATCTTTTCTCAGGGTTCGCGTTTTACTTATTCGACCTATCCCATATAATGCTGCAATTCGAATATTCATCGCTTTTAAAACCTGCTCCTGGGCGTTCTCTGATCCAGGAATAGAATTTAGAAGAGACATTTATTCAAATCCTGTGATGTGACTCTGCATTCGAACAATCAATTTCATTCCTTCTCGGAAGATCAATCATATGCAATCCAATCAGGTATTTGGCAGATCTGATTTCGCCGACTCCCGTTTTTTTTTTCTGGGTTTATTATTTCTTAATCTGATTCCTTCTGTATTTTTAAGGGAATCGTTCTTTTATTTGTCTTTCATCTTTTGTTCCTTGCTCAGTGACAGCGTGTAGGTGTACTTCTGTTCAATATATATCTGTTTGAATTGCTTGATTCTCAATACTATAGAATATTTTTCATGAAGAGAAGTAGGATTGCGAAACAACTATTTTTTCGATCGGATATGGTTGTTTTGAATCGGTAAATCTATGTTGTAAACATAAATTTAACATGGAGAATAATATGTTTAAGGTACTAAAATTTATTTTAAATTATACTATATTCTTAAGATTTGTTAGAATGTACTTTATTTTTTTTACAGTATGTATATCTATTAATCTATCTATATTCTGTAAACAACTATCTACTGACAACAAAAACAAAATGCTTAAACAGAGTAAAGTTTTCCCACGCTAGTCTTCAAATTTAATTGTAATATAATACAAACACTATAACTATCTTCAAAATGGTAACAGATGTTGTGTAAATTAAATGGTAAATTTAATTTACACAATACACATACAGACTTAGACTCTAGCCATTTACAAGGCGGCTAGCATCAGTCAGGTCCTTTATATAATAATTCAAAATTCAATCTTTAGAATCCGCGCACACTTATTTTATTTTCTAGCCCGTGTTCTTTTAACAGCTCGCTCATTTATTAAAGCATCGGGTGCGTTTATAGTCTTTACTAACAGGTTTCAAATGAGTGCATATTCAACATACGAAAAAAAAAAAACCAGATAATTATTGAAAACACTTAATTTTAATAATGCATTTAATTATCTGAATTAGTGTGATTTCATATAATTATAATAAAATCATACTGATTGTGTGACTTGAGAATAATGCACTCATTAGTGTTTCTTTTTCTTTTGTTAGGAACTCTTCTTTGAAAACCAATCATTTTTCTGTATTTTACTTTTTCAGTGGCAATGTGTAGGTGTATTTCTGTGAATATATTTCTCAAGTTTTCATTATTATAAGAGCTAATGGAGAAATCTTTCATCGATGAGTTCTCTTTGTTCTGTATCCATAAATAACTGTCAGGAATCATATTTTCAGAATTCAAACCGTTGCCATTTCAGTATAAAAAATTACCAACTACTGTTGACAAAAGCAAGTCCGCGATTTTTTTTTTAATTTCTAAATAGTATTTAAACAAAAATTATTTTTATAAAACACATTTTTAAAAAAGTCATACACATTTATGTATAGTTATGTCGTTAGAAGCAAATTTACCGTAATATAAATATGTTTTATAATTATTTATGTAAAATGAACTTTACATCACATAAATTACCAGATTTTTACATGTTTTATTAAATATTTTTTATTAGTTCAGGTGAGATTAAATTTGAAATACAGATAATTCAGATGATACCCTTGACATTTATTAAATAAAAATAGCACCAAAATTCATCAAAAGACGTGGCTTTAATAAAAATGATATTATTTGCATAGATTGAAAATCTCAAGCACCATTTGCTTGACAGCGCCTGCTTATTAACATTATTCTTCAGTTAAAAATAAGGCGGATTCTACAGAAGCAGTCGTTACTTTTCCGGACATCATGCCTACTTTGGAAGAAAAATCGCTATTGATTTTTTTTTTTTTTTTTTTACCAGAAACAGGAGTACTCCATTGCAGCTGTAAAGAGTTATGTCGTATGAAGAATATACGAAGAGTTCCAACTCCCCCAAGCAAGATACTACAGTAATTTGAAACAACTAGACAACTTAGCATTCTTTCAGGCAAAGAAAGAAAATAAATTTAGTATTCTAGCCTGGAAAATGTGGCTACTGTGGTCGAAGCCAAAAGACGCTTGACACATTGTAGTGTGAAAATGCCAGTTGTTTCCCGAGAAACAAATTAAATGGTTTTAAGTGTACTAAAACGCCATCTATCGGTGCATATTAGTACTGTTATTTTTGATTTAATAAATGCCAAACGCATATGAATTATCTGTACCACAAATTTTATCTCATCTGGAACAACAGAATAATACATTCTAGAGCAATCTGAAGTAGGCAACTTATTTCTTGATAGACCTGTGTATTATTTATGAGTTGTTTTTAATCTAAGAAGTGTTTAGTTAAGATTCAAAATAATTACAATTTTATTGAAATATTGAATTGCTTCGGAATCGTTTTTAACATTTTTCAATAAAGTTTTAATGACGCTTGTGATTTCGGTTTCTCTGTCCCTCTGCATGTCCATCCGTGCTCTAATTGGCATAAATATGTATTACTTGCTACGCAACTTATGTATGATACTTCTATGTACTGTGTATTGTAGCTAATATAGTTTATTTACAGGCACACTCAAAATATGCCAATACATTACGCTATATGGGCAGTCATTGTTTAAAGCGTATTTTAAATATACTCATTAATTTCAAACAAAAATACAGTTTTTAAAAAGAGCAAAATAATGCTCTACGTCGAAAATAATGTACGTAGCATTTTTAAGTGTTTCACAGGAACACTCAAAGAAATTCTAATACATTTCGACTTATAGCAGTTCACAGACATTAATCCCCTTTAAAAACAGTGCAATGTATATAAAAACGCTTATAAAAGCTTACTGTTCATTTAACACATGTAAATAACATTAAAAATTATTTTAAAGAGTCCAAAATTACATTAATGGTGCTACAATTTATTTGAAGTTATGCACTAAATCTCGACTAATAATTGTCAAGTTAGGTTATTTTTAACAACATACCGCCAATTCGGGTGCTAAAAATGTATCTAAAACCAGGTTTTGCTTGGTTATATCAAGAGAAATTTACTTGATGCTGCCAAAGCATACCATTGATATGTGAAGATTTTAATAATCAATACTAGCAAACTGACATACATGCATCAGAATGCACGACACGTTTTAACTATTTATCGTGTGAACGATTAATTTTAGCCTAATCTAAAGATCAGAAAAACAGATCAAATGTCAGATACATAACAAGAGATTAAGCTCTAATGGTGGTGTTTTGAAAAAGTAACTTAGTGAGATTGTTTTTGAAATTTCACTATGCTGTAATATACAGGGTACCCAGTGCTAATGGTGTCCAATGGCTATTTCCTAAACCGTTAGTCAAGATACGTAGCTCCAATAGGAAAAGTGCTTTAAATTGTATAATATATTACATCAGAAACAATCGAAGTCAATAAATCGATTTTTAAAAAATTACGAAATTTAAATTTTTATACGGTCTCCCGGTCCTATTAGCTATGTGTAGAAAAATTCTGACCCCAGATAGATTTTTATGGAGCCCTCTGCTTAAAGATTAGTAGTGTAAAATTAGTTTATCCTCTTTCTCCGCATTATTACAGAAAATGAAATTAAAACGTATGATTTAAAATTTCGATATTTATATGATCCCTTAACAGTTTACCGTAAATGGACATTTTTAAAGGTGGAAAAGGGACTAAAGCCAAAATGTTTCCTATTTCATAACTTGGTGAATTTTGGTCGCAAAAGTACTATCTTTTTTTCTTTAATTTTGCAGGAAATTGCATAGGGAATCTCATAGGGAATTTCATAGGGAAAAACATTCTGCAATAGAAATCATCAAATAAAATAAAATGAAATCAGTGAAAATTCATTTCTAATCATATAAGAAAAACTTTTATTAATCCTGCATAAAAACAGCATTCTGTCAACATAATTTGTAGATATTTTATTTATTACTGTCTAGTATTTTACTTTTTAACAAGACTTTTCATTAATTATATAGAAATATTCAAGTTTTTCTTTTCCCCAATGGGGACTCTGTAGACGAATTTCTATTCAATTCGTCTGTTTGCATTCATAGAATCTGTTTCGTAGATGATATTTTTCTTGTGTATAGAGGAATTGAGAAAACATTTTATCGATGGCTTCTATTTATTTAGAATCCGCAAATAGAACAGGCAAGGAACGGCAAGTAAATAGCATAAAAATTAGTAAGTTTTTATTTTTTTTTAAACGTGTCATTCGCGGAGTCGGAATGTGATCTGTTCCATATAAAAACATAGTGAATAGTGTATTAAAACCCTTTTCTAGCGGTGTTAAACATTTAATTTTTTTCTGAGTAAGTATTACAAGTGAATCTGTTTTCTTAACTGTCTGGCTTTTTTTCATGACTAAACTATATGCATTTCAAGAAGGCTGTGGTATACTTCTTTCATTCTTTACATACCTATTTAAATAAAAATAATAAAATATTTACTATTCATTAATAAAATTTTTATTAAGGTCATTAATAGAAATATTAAAGTCGTAAGTGAAAAATAAATTTTGCATAATTTAGACGAAGATTTTTTTAAAAACAGATAAGACGGAAATGGAAGCGTCACCAAGCATAGACTGAATTTAATCTGCTATGAATCTACATCAGGTTAGAGAGATGTTGTGATAAATACACATAAAATTCATCCATCGCCCTGTATGTAAGTCCATGTTTGCAATAAATTTGCTTTTTGAAACAAAAAATTACGAAAACATTTATCAGATTCTTAGAAGATTAAATGCAGGGTGTATCACAATTCCCTCCAGGATTTGAAGGCTTATATATATATATATATATATATATATATATATATATATATATATATATATATATATATATATATATATATATATATATATATATATATATATATATATATGTATATATATATATGTATATATGTGTATATATGTGTATATATGTATATATGTATATATATATATATATATGTATATATGTGTATATATGTGTATATATGTATATATGTATATATATATATATATATGTATATATATATATATATATATATATGTATATATATATATATATATATATATATATATATATATATATATATATTATTGATA